>JAOTAY010000005.1:14014389-14033388 GCA_025629805.1 Erythroxylum baracoense
CTTTGTATGCATTAGCATGTGGACCTCATAGTTTGGTGCAAAAGTACACTGTATGCAATACAAATGGCATGCGATTTTGCACTGAAGCCCGTGATATGTGTAAGATTACACAGAATAGTAGTATTGCAGTGTTAGGAAATTATGGGGAAGATAATATTACATTTTATGGGGTTTTGACAGATATTATCAGGCTTGAATATGTTAGGGGTAAAAATGTTGTAGTTTTCAAGTGCAAATGGTATGATCTTGCAAATTCGAATATGAGGGTCAATGACATTGTCAAAAGCATCAACGTAACTAAGACCTGGTACAAGGATGACCCATTTATTTTGGCACATCAATCGAAGCAAGTCTTTTATGTGGAAGATATGTTATTCGGTCCATATTGGCGGATTGTGCAAGAATGTGAAGTTAGACATGCATATGATATCCCTTCGCTAGGAATGAAGAAGGTTCAAATGACATTGAGGAGTTTGATGAAGTTGCAATGGAAGTCAAGGAATTTTCGTTAGAGTCATTAGATCGAAATAATATTCCATATGATGTAGTAAATAATGTTTTATTAAATTCCGAGCAATATTTGAATGATGATTTGAAGGACTTAGACACAAGTAGTAGTGAGAATGAGTGTGATATTGGATTGGAAGAGTCTACCGACAACAATGACTATTAAATTCTTATTATGCAATTGAACCTTTGTTATTAAGCTCTTCATTGTTGTATTCGAATTTTATTAAAGATTTATATTCAACACCAAAATAGCACTTCCATTTCATCATTTCTTTATATGCAGCATCCATGCTTCTCTTTGACTCCAATGTTTCTATTTTGTACATGATACTTCTTTTTGTAATGACTTAAGGCCGTTCTCAGAAACCTCAAAAGTAGCTACTACTGCTTTGTGTCAGCGAGAATCATTGTGAAATAGCAACTTCTTGCTTTCATTGATGTCAATGAGCTTTTCAAAACACAGGTCTTCACCCATAGACCCCTCTATTTGGACAAGTTTAGATGAGAGGCGTATGAATTCCTTTACACCTTCGCACAGAAGTCCAGGAACGTCGAGCTCAAGTGGGAAATCTTGTAGATTCCCAAACAAGGATGGAAGCAATGTTGAGGGTTTTTATGGAGCAATAACCACCCTCTTCGGACTAGCACCGGATGATACCATAGGATCTTAGGATTGCATTTACATTTTTAGTTCCCTGCATGTACCTTTACACTTTGTGTTACTTTAACCCTATATTTTATTTTGTTTCTTTCACTCTAGCCATTTGTAAGGATCACTTCAGTGTTCTTTTGTTCTATCTCGCTAATTTTGTCATGTATAGCTTGCTAGGTGATAGGAATCTAAGATGCGGAATTTGGTTTGGTGACAATGCAATCTGTTATTTCAGGGGGATTCTTTTCCCTTCTTCTTTATTCTGTTCTTCGCATTATGCTTTCTCTTTTATTTTGCCCAACATTGAGAACAATGTTGATTCTAAGTGTGGGGTTGGGATAATTGATGATTTTGCATGCATAATGTTGCATTAAATTGTCTTACAATTTCCAAATAAAATTTTTTAAAAAAACTTGCACATAAAAAATTTCTTCTGTTTTGTGTTAGTTTTGCATTGATTTTCATCCTGCATTTGTGCATACTTATACATCTTTCACATCCTAATTGCCTTTATAATCCAATTTAGTGAGTTAATTGTATTATGGGTAAGATTGATCTTAACTACGATGCATAATATGATTAAATTGATTACATACTTTGTCACAATTAGATGCTATAATGTTAAATTGATTGAATGAGCATGCTATTGAATGAAAAAGCATCAAGAAGTGAGCTATTTTAGGCCTAAAGGATTGCAACCAATCTTATTTTTCTTATGAGTGACATAATTTTCTCTTCTATGTATATTTACTTCTAGAACTTGCATTGCATCTTTTCGAGGTTACATAATCATGCTATGGTATGTTCATGAAAGTGATAAAAGGCACTAGGATTGAGCTTAAGCTAAATAGCCAACCCTTTTTATATATCAATCCCCTAGTGAACCCTTTGTGTCTATAGATTGTATTTGACCCTTTTTCTTTGTAAACCTATTCCAAAGAACCTTGAACCAAGAAAAACCAATTTACCCTTGTTCAATGATTAGTAGAGCCATAAATGTTGTGTATTCAATAGTCTTATTGAAAGGTATAGAAAGGAAGAAGTGTGGGGATGCTTTCTACATAAATTGAAGGAACAAGCTAAAATGAAAAAAATAAAAAAATAAAAGCAAAAAGAAAGTATAAAAAAAGGGAAGAAAAGAAGAATTAGCATGTAAATGATGTTTTTGAAAACTAGGCATGTTCACTTCAAATCTCCAGGTGAAAGAATGATGGAAAATTTTGAAAATATTGGTGGAGTTTCCTAAGTATTATGGTTATTGGGCAATTTTTCAGTAAAATTTGCCAATGATGATTGGAATATCTATAGTTCTGCTCTACTAACTATTGAAGGTTTGAATTCCTATCCTTTCTTTCTTATCCTACTTTACCCCTTGGCCCCATTACAACTAAAGAAATAAAGACCTTTTTGATTCATAAACATGTCATAGATGGGATTAGTGGAGAAGTAGATAAAATGCAAGCTTATGGTAAGAGCCATGCATTAGAAGATGATTGAGAGTCACCCTTAAACACTTGTGTGGAAGTGAATGCTTTATGAGAGACTTCATTCATGGCATGTGATTTTGATTAATTGAAGCATTATGATGTCTTATTGTTGCTTAGTTTGTGATATGATTTATGAAGTATTATGTGGCCTTATGTTTATATTTCAATTCTGACCTATAATGCTTTTAACTTATTGGATTGAGCTATGATGATGATTAGGTGTGGAATGATGGAAAGAAAATGTTTGAGGGTATCGTTCATTTTAAGTAAACCATCAGGAGACTATAACTCCTCCATTATGGACACATTGTGATTTAAAAGCTTCTGGCATACGCTAAATGCCACCGTACACCTACGAAAGTGGAATCAATAACTTGTTTATAGATTTAGTTGTTAGCCTTCTTTTGTTTTTGCTTGGGAACAAGCAATAGTTCAAGTGAGGGAGAATTTGATAAGTCAAATTATTTATATATGATTTTGGAATAAATTGGAACTAATTTGACTTATCTCTATGTGAATTTTGGGCTTTATTTGGTTAATTCTCACACAATTCAGCTTTATTGCTTAATAGGTACAATTGGACAGATTTTGGGGCAAAAGGCATAACTTTAACTGTGGATGTCAGATGAAGACTATTCAAGTATTCTTTCGAAGAGGACTCCGAGTTCTACAACTTCTGTGAAGACCCCGAGGAAAGATTTTGCCTTCTAAAGAGTCAAAAGTGCACATTACTGAAAATGCACAATGTATGTCTGCCCAGCGGACATAATGTCCCTCCAAATGGATATGAGCGGAGAAGGAAGGCTGAAAGACCCGTGAATGTCCACTTAACAGACATAAAGTCCACTTAAAAGGCATTCATTGTCCAAAATTACTCCAGAATCCCGAGAAAGTCTGCTTAATGGATATTAAGTTCGCTTAACGGACTTTGACGGCACTGTTACAATCTTTATTTCCCTGTTTAGTAAAAACTAGGTTTTTTTGACCCCAAGACACTATAAATACTCATTTTGAATACCGAAATTGGGAGTTCTGGCACTGAAAACGAGGCAACAAGATTAGAGGCACCCAAAATAGGCAAAGAAGAGGAAGAAGGAGGATTGAATCAAGATTGGAAGCAAGTTTGTTTCATCTTCTCTCTCTATCTCCTCTCTCTACCCTATCTTGGATGTTGATTGTCTTTATGTATTTGGATTCTTTTATCATGTGCTGGAATTAAACCCCATTTAGGGTTAGGGATGTAGCCTATTATGGGGATTAATTGATGTTTTATGAATTGATTGGTGTTGAATGAAAGTTCTTGAGTTATATTTATCTTTCTTAAGCTTCATTATTGTTTCTATGCTTGATCACCATAAATGCAATCTTAGAGATCATATGATGGACTGAGAGGTGAAGTATGATTTGTGCATTAGGAAGATAAACACATTAGATTTAGAGATAGAGACATCCTAAACTAGTATGATAACTTAGGATTGCTTGTTCTTAATAAATTTGACTAGTTAGGTTTCACATTGAAAGATGGTAATCAACTAGTTAGATATTCTTATATGTCTTGAAAGAGAATATAGGTGAATTTGCGCAATTGTTATTATAACTTGTCATTCAATCAATTTCATAATTCATCGATCAATCTGTTAAATTCGTGAACCCGAAGCCCTAAGTCTAAATCATTGAATTTACTTTACTTGTTTATTTACAGTTTCTGCAATTTATTGCTTGCTCTAATCCAATCATATTTTAAATTTCTTATCATTTTGGTTCAAGTAATTAGGATTAATTTAGTAGTAAGTATTTTAGTCCTTGTAGAATACAACCTTGGAATACTTGATTTGTAGGTATTAGAAACGACTCTGTGCGCTTGCAGATTTTATCAACCATTTATCTAATCATTTTTTTCTATTTTAAATAAAGTTTAGTTATACAATTTATTAACACAACTAATTATGTATACAATTTATTAACACAACAAAAATTGTGTTCCATTTTTCACTAACTAGATTATTAATAATATGTATATATATATATATATAGCTTAATTACAAAATTAAAATAAAACTAATACGTACCAATTTTTAATAACAATTATTATTGAATTAGGTCATAAAAGTTTTTAACGATGTTATTTGATTAGTTTCATGTAGATATTTTTATAATAATTGACAAGTAATTACCATATAAAATATAAATAAATTAAATTGGTAAAGATAATGTTTTTACATAAGTTTAATTATTTTTTCTTTTGAAATTTATACAATATTTTTCCTAATTATTGATAAATGAGAAGCTATGAAGTGATAGTGTTTGATAGTGTTCTACATCATGCTCTTAACGTAATGGAAATTAAAGTTTAAAAAGATTTATATAAAAACGTAATTTACATCTTAATTTATGTGAATCTAACTAAGAATATGTGTTAAAGAATTCATAAATATTTAAACCAAACTAAAAAATAAAAAATGTATAAAAAATCAATTTGTTAATTATAAAAATTAAAAACCAAATTCATTAAATATTTAAACACTAAAAAGAAATAATTGTTTTAATAAATTCGAAGTTCAATAAAGAAAATAAAGAAAAGAAGTAACTCTCAAATAACAAAAATATTAAAATCAATTTTCAAAAAAAACATACTCTAAATACGATATAAAAAAAAAGGTTCAAGTGAACACAACTCTAAGTCAGACTGTAATGATCACAATATCTTTAACGTTAATGGACAGTCTCAATAATTTTACGAAGTTAAATACATCCTAAGACATATCCATACATGAAGCCATAAACTATTTATAATTTTATAAAATTAAATATTATTTGAAACATGAGTGCCTGATGCCATGTCTTAAAATTGAATTTTCCAAAAAATTATACAAATTGACACATAACCGCGCTAGAAATCATGTTCAAATCTAACCTTCAACCTCAAGTTAAACTAGGATTAAATTAATCTAATCAATACTCTTATCTTTCAATTTAATTTAATCCTACGCATTCTTTCACAACATTATTAATCGCATCTTAAATTTTTTTCTTGAATCATATCAACTTCAATATAATGCTTTTATTTGTATATGATCCACTCTCTCCCTAAAATGAAAATTAATATGTTCATTCTTGGAAGTGAAGAAAATCTAATATGGTGTTCCTCTTGCAATCATCCCAAAATTTATATGAACCACCCTTAGAAATCACCATTTTACTTGATCGTTCATGGTTGCTGGAAGTATCATTTTTGGCCCCAAAGTTCATTGATGAGATTTGTTGAATTTCATTTTCATCAAAGGAAAAAAAGACCCTTATAAGCTTCCTGTTGAACAGGCAGAAACCTGTCAACTTAAAATCAGAGGACTTGTTGAATTTCATCTTGCTCATTTACAGATGGACTTCACCATATATAATGAAACATTAGATGCATCTGTCGTTCCCAATATAAAATGTTATAAAAAAGAGCAATGAAGTACATCGATGTTATCAATTGCATAATCAAGAAACCAACAACAATGTAAAATATATTGTTTAAACTGAATCCCTCAGATTGGTAATATAAGACACAGATGTCTGTATACCAAAATGAGATGTCTGTATACTAAAATGATCATCACAGGGTATCTGTCGCATCATCATATACAAAAGTTAGAAAACAAGAACGAAATTTGGATAGCCAGGAACTTCTAATTACCAAGGATGTAATTACGAAATTTGGATAGCCAGGAACTTCTAATTACCAAGGAGGTAATTCTATGCCTTCCAGCACCAAGAAGTTTTAATTAACAAAGAGGTAAACCAGCAAACTTTCGATGTCACTTTCACAATGTTCCATTTTCAGAAAAGTTATGCAACTAGCTAATGCAAAGGTTTGGCTCTGGAAGACTGCAACGTTATAGAAGTACAAGCACTCTGGGCAATGTTGTAAACAAACATACTTGATAGGCCCCAACAGTGACAACCAGATAAAAAATTTCTGTAAGATCCCAACTCTTTCTCATGTATTATCAGAAATCTTCTAATAGGTCTTGGATTGAGAAAAGTACTCTCACTAAACAGTTACACTCGGGAAGCATTCTAGAACTTGCTTTTTGCTTTCTCAAAATGCAGCCCCTCCATTGTTGCCAAGAAGATATAAATATATCGTTTAAACAAATGCAAAACAAATTGTGCCCTTGCACTCATCTAGTAATTTGCATGAAAGCAGACAAGCTGCCAAGACTCATTTCTCAGTTAACCAGACTATGTAACCTCATCAACAAGTGCTTACAACACATGTTTTCTATATTCATCGCAAAATATAACATTACATAAAGAGAGCATAAGCAAATTCAAAATTAGAACTCAAATTGGCATGCCCTAACTAGTGAGGAGTGCCAAAAAGGTAAGTATTCTTTAATCAGCTTCGTCTAAATTACAAATTGAGCTCCTCAATAGCAAGCAATAGAAATTGGACTAATCTGGTTAACTTCTTCAGATAACTTGCAATTGAAGAAAAAACAAACACCTCATCATTCCTTTATCGCCATTTTGTAACCACATAGCCTTAGTGAAACTTGTTCCAGCACAGTTTATTTCACAGCATCACACCCTTGTAATGATAATTAATGCATACAAATACTATTTACATTATATATTAAAGAACCATATGAAAAAATATTTACCACCATTAAGAAGAAGCAGATTTGATAGCCTGTTCTAACTCACTTTTCAAGTCAGTTGTACGTTTTACAGGCTTCTTCACTTCCATTGTCCTGCTTTGTTCTCCATCATTTTTCCTAACGAGCCTCTGCTCGAAGTTACCAAAACTACTACTTAATTCAGGCACAAATCTCTTCTCAACACCATTAGTCCCTCTCCTTAAATCCCTATTTGAAACTCCATGTCTCATGTCCTCTAAAATTTGCTTAAGGTCTTTATTTTCCTTCTCTAACACCTCCAAGTCTCTTCTTATCCAAAAACACATTCCCTTCAACAACTGGACATCACCCACATTAGTCTCATAGCTCTTTTCCTTCAATTCCTTCACCCCCTCAACCCTTTCAATCCCAATCTTATTCACAGTCAAATAAGGCAGCTTCATTCCCATCTCATCAGGCAAATTCACACTCCACCTCAAATTCACCAATACCCTTTTGGTCAATGGAAGCACTGTTCTTGCCCTAACAGAAACGCCCCCAAAAATACCATCCTTTTTCCGACCACTCAACAACATTTTCTGTTCCACAAAAGATCCATTTTCATTACTATCAGAACAAACCCCATCAGCATCATTAAGCTTCAGGTTTTGAAATCCCTCTTTCTCTTTCCCATTAAACGGCTCCAATTTCAATTCCTGCCAACCCAATGACCCATCTGGAGAAAACCCACTTCCAAGTTCAGGTCTTGTAAGCGACCCTGAACCCAAATGTGTCTCGGCAGTGGAATAAGACCCAATACCCAAATCAGGGTTATGATGTGAACAAGATTCAGTCTTTCTGTGGAGGGAGAAATGCCCGTGTTGAGGCTTGAACTGCAGAGAAAAGCTAGGTACAATTGTATTGGGACTAGCAGTTGACAGCGAGAAACTAGCAGAGAAAACAAGAGGGGAATTGCGAGGAGAGCCAAAGAAGCCTAAACCGGACCTGAGAGACAGAGAGAAGGGAGAAGTGGCAGTGATGGCGGTGGATTGAGCATAGGTGAGTTTGAGAGAAGGGCCACGAGGGAAATTTGTGGAGAGAGAGAAAGTGGAGCGTGGTAAGGAATTAGAGGCGCCGGTGTTGGTGGTGGTGGTGGTTGTGAAAATAGAAGTGAAAGGTTGATTGAATATTGAAATGCGAAGCTTTGCTTTGAGGAGAGGATTGTGCTTATGATTGTCATCGTCGTCATCCTGCAGAATGAGGGAAAGCTTCATGGCACAAAACCTGAGACTTGTGGACCAGTTTGCAAAGAGAGGTGACTGAACGCTTAAATTTAGGCTTTTAGTGTTAGGTGTGATAGGGTTGGCGAATTTGCATTAAGTTTCCAATTTCAACTAAGCTAATGGATCTGCTCCCATCCATGTACCCGGGTTTTGGGGAGCGGTTTTAAAGTTTTATCGGACCAGACAAACCCCCGGTCCGGTTTGTTAGATATTTTTATATTTGAACATCATATATTAAAATATATTTTTAATTTAGTCTTTTAAATTTTTAGTTTTTAAATTTAATCTGATATTTTCTGATAATTTTATGTATCAGCTTATATAATCAGCATAACCCGAAAATTTTCATTAGAATTTTGATACCAGCAGCTATACAAAGTTCAAAGCATTGCTTAAAATAATATTATATATCACTTATGTCGTTCTATCAGTAAATCATTGCAACGACAATCCATTTAAGAGGTTATAATGTTTATCAAATCTTTTTTTTCTATTCTTTTTTCTTTTAGTTTATCTTTGATTTCATTTTCTATTATATACAACTAAGCATCTTTAATGTCTAGATGAAATAAACCCTAGTTTGTGCTATAATATGTCTTGATTATTTTATCTAATAAAATTATTTTGATTGATCTATTGTAATTCAATTATGCATTTAATAAATATTCTAATAGATCCGGAATATTAGTACATAATCTAATTTTATAATATAGAGACTGAGAAATCTTGTGTATAAATAGATCTACCGTAATTGAGAGAGAGTTAATTGCAAACCTAGAGATAAGTCGACATAAATTTTCTAGCTTATGATCAAACCTAGTAACGGAGTTTACAAATCGGTAAAGCGATCTTAGTACATTTAACTTGAATAATATCGGATGATAATTCTAAGATTAGTAGTCTCAAGTGAGTTATTAACATACGATAGAAATTTCTACGGTCCAATAGTAAATAAAACAATTGCATAATAAAAGGTCAATTATTTAAGGTTTTAGGGAGATTTATGACCTAGACACTAATTCTTGATATTGATTGTTTTTTAAATGAATTCTTTTATCTCTATGTTCAAAATTGCTGCCTATTTTATTTTAATTGTTTAATTTTCTTTATTAAAATCCAAATCAGCCCTTAGGCTAGATAATAGGAGAAAGATAATTATTAGTAATCACTGCCTTTGTGGGATCGACCTGTACTTGCTTATACAAGCTACAAGTATGCCACACACTTATGGTAAATTTAATATTGGTATAGAAATAAACCAATCAAGTTTTCGATGCCGTTGTCGAAAATAGTGATATTAGGAATACCTGGATGTTGTTACTCTAGTCATTATTTTTGTGTTTATTTTTATAAGGATGTAGTCTAAATTTTATATTAATGTTATTTTATATTTCTTTTTATTTTTGTTAGTTTTATTTTCATGTTCTTTTTATCCCTTTTTCGTATATTTTATAAGGATGTAGTCTAAATTTGGACAGATCAAAATTCATAAAATTGTCATATTCAAGAAAGTTCCACTAAGCCTTCTCGCTTATTATATATACTTATATTGTGTGCATTGGGAACAATGTATAACTTTAAGTGTGGGGAAGGGATTAATGAATATTAATGATTTCTTTAAGCTTATTATAATCTTGGTTATAATGGTTTATAAACTGATATCTTAACTTAATTGAAATTTATTCATAAATATTTTATTTCATTGTTGAATATTGATTTGAATTAGTATGCAAAAGGATGATAGTTAGAATAAATTGCTTTTATGAAAATTGCATACTGTTTACACACATAAACCTATCTTTTTCGTGAGATTTTAAGCCTTAAAACAAAATTTCAAAATTTTGAAAATCTTTTATTCTTTCATGTATGTTATCATATATAGTAGAATAATTCTAGAACGTGCTTTTATTATACATATTGAGACGAAATTTGTTAAATTAGAATTATTGAAGTGATAAAGGCACTTGGATTCAACAATTTGTTTTAGCCTTTTTTTTATATAATTACATTACCTTAAAATTATCCTTTAGGATTAACCATGTTAAGCCTTAGCCTTTTTTATTGATTATACCCACATATTAATCTTTATCCTATTTTTCTTTAAATCCTTTTTAATTGTTTTGTACTGTGAGGGTTATTTACATTACATGTTTGATTGAAACTTAAATTGTTTAAAGGTCCAATATTTCTTTAACTATGGTACAATATGAATGCTCGATATAATTATTGTGATAAAATAAACAGCATAGAAAAGGTAAAGAAGAAAAGTTGTCTTTATAATTAGTGGACTTGTGTAATTGTAAACAAGTTTCTTGTAATTTCTCTTTAGTAAATTTCCTTTAATTTCACCTTTTTTTAATATCTCAATCATACTGTACCTAAGCCCTATTACAACCTGTATAAAGACCTTTGGATTTTTGTTTCTAATGTATACATAAGTGGTGGAGATATGACAATACTGCAATCATATAGGAAGAGCTCTACTATGCACTAATTGAGAGTTTGGTACTTTTCACCCTAAACACTTGAGTGCATTAAGTGAATTCTTGATGAGGGTGCAAAAGGTTTATGCTTTTGATATTAATGCAATTCTTGGTGTGATTACTGTTAATATGGACTTATGAAGTTAATTTTAGGATGATTTGATTCTAATTGTAGGTTAATTTGATTTAATATGACATGATGATTTATATTATGAATGTAGAGGTTAAGATTAATGAAGGATTGATGTTGTAAAATTGATAATTTTTATTGTAGTTTGCTTGAGGACAAGTAAAAGCTTAATTTTTGATAGATGCATATTTAATCATATTTATACCCTATATTTAACGTATTTTTGCTTGATATTTTATATTTTTATTGTATATTTGGTACTTAATTTGCTCCAAGTGCATTTATAGGTTATAATTGCCTTCGCGGACAAAAAAGAGAAGAATTTGGATAAAAACGCGACATAAAACAAAGATCTAATAATTAAGGGATATACGACCGTGTAAATGGCCTTGTAATTCTCAGGTTATACAGATTCGCGAATTTTAGAGAATTTAAGTTATACATGATCTAGTACACGATCATTTATCGGACTGTGTATCTCTTAAAAACCTTATAATTTACTATAAAAAGACGTGATTAGAGGCAAAAGAGGTGAGCATACTTTTGTAGACGAATCTAAACATGGAGAACATCCAGAAGGGACGATATTGATCTAGAGAAGTGGAAAACATTAAGAAATCATCAAAATATCCAAAAGATTATGTCATCAACCTTAAACTTGCAAGAACATTCGATAAAAGATAAAGAGAGATTTAGAATTATGAACTATTTGTTTTCTATTTGTTTTTCTTTCAGTTTATGTTTGATTTTGTTTTCTATTATATGTAATTAAACATCTTTAATGTCTAGGTGAGATGAACCCTAGTTTGTGCTATAATATGTTTTGATTATTTTATCCAATACCATTGTTTTGAATGATCTATTGTGATTCAATTATATGTTTAATATATGTTCTAATATATCTAAAATATTAGTACATAATCTGATTTCATAATATAGAGATTGAGAAATCTTATGTATAAATAGATCTACTTTAATTAAAAGGAGTTAATTGCAAACCTAGAGATAGGTCAACATAAATCCTCTTAATTAGAGTCAAACCTAATAGTGGAATTTACAAATTAATAAAGAAATCTTAGTACCTTTAACCTGAATAATATCGGTTGATAATTCTAAGACTAGTTGTTAGTAGTCTCAAGAGAGTTATTAGAATACGATAGGAATTTCCATGGTCTAATAGTCAATAAAATAATTGCATAATAAAAGGTCAATTATTTAAGGGTTTTAGGGGGATTCATAACCTAGACATCAATTTTTAATATTTATTATTTTTAAGTGACTTCTTTCATCTATATGTTGAATATTACTTCCTACTTTATTTTAATTGTTTAAGTTTTAATTTTCTTTATTAAAATATAAAATCATTCCTTAGGCTATATAGTAGGAGAAAGGTAATTACTAGTAATTGTTGTCTTCATGAGATTGAACCGTATTATCAGTATTAGCTACAACTAAGCTATGCACTTGCGGTAAAATTAATATTGGTATATAAATAAACTAATCACATGACGTGTTGCTAGACGTCAATCTTGATATATGATTATAAATTGATTGAAGAATTAATGATAAATTAAAAAGAGTTTTAATTTATTTGATCCTAATTATGGATTAGAATTATAATTTATGATCATTGTCAATTTATTAGAAACTTAATGGGTCACAAATATAGAGTAGTTTAAAAGAGAAAAATTAATTTCAATTAAGTTGAACTTAATTATAAAGTTTGAGAAACTTTAGGGGTCAAATATGAGGTATTTGATTAAATTAATTATAAATAGAGATATACTTAAATTATAATTGGTGTACTTTATTTTAACAGAAATTAATTTAATTATAAAGTTTAAGGAACTTTAGGGATCAAATATGAGATATTTGATTTTATTAAATTTAAATTAATTAAAATTAGAATTTGACTTTAATTATAATTGGCGTATTTAATTTTAATAGAAAATTAAAAACCCTAATGCTTTTCTTATAAATAAGGAATTAGCATTAGAGGGCTAACACTCTTACTTTTTCTTCTTAAAAGTTGCGAAATTGCTTTATGGATACTGTTAGACATTGGATGCGTGAACAACTCATGGTTGACACATCAAAAAGCTTTCGAAAGGATTTCAACAGGAAAATCAAATTAGGTATGATTTTATATTTTATGATTTGATTAAATTATTCTAGTTATTTAATTATTGGGAGATGATTAGAAATTGTAAAATTTTATTTTTCCTTGTGCTCGTGATTTCTAAAAGTTTTGTAGTGGTGCATCAAGAAGATTATACCAAAAAGATGGTTGCAAAACAAGTGGAATTAAGAACTTCATAGGTTCAAACAGTTGCCATAAAATTACTTGGTGAATTCCATGAACTATTACAAAACTTATTAAAATCGTGTAGTGATATTTTTGAAGAACCGAGAGGATTCACCTTCTAGATTCCATGACCATAGAATATCATTGAAAGAGGGAATAGAAGTTGTAAATCTTTGACCTTACAGGTACTCTGGAGTCCAAAAATGCATTCTGGAAGAATTGGTGGAGGATACGCTGCAACAGCGTATCATTAGACAAAGTGTTAGCTCGTTCTCAGTTACAGTTATTTTGATTAAGAAGAAGGATTGATCATGACATTTTTGCGCTTATTAAAGATCCCTAAATCGGTGCATCAGAAAGGAAAAATTTCATATTCCTTTAGTGGAGGAATTACTCGATGAGTTAAATGGTGTACATTTCTTTTCTAAACTAGATCTTAGAGTTTGATATCATCAAATACGAGTGCACGAGGATGAAATTTACGAAACAACTTTTAGAATGAAGGACATTATGAATTTCTTGTAATGCCTTTTGAGTTAATGAATGCACCATCTACATTTCAAAGCTTAATGAATCAAATATTCAAGGTGTATTTACGAAGGTTCCTATTGGTGTTTTTGATGATATTTTGATATATAGTCAAACCTTCAAATTCATCTATACTTAGTATTGGAGATTTTAGAAGAATAACGATTTTAGTTGAAAATGTCTAAGTGTTCTTTTGGAGTTCCTCAATTGGAATACTTAGGAAAATAAGTGGCAATGGAGTATCAACGGATTCGTAGAAGATTCAGGCAATGTCCGCTTGGCCACAACCACTAAGCAACTCGGAGGGTTCTTGGACTTATATGGTTATTACAGAAGATTTATTAGAGCTTATGGATAGATAAGCAAGCCTCTAACTAATTTGTTGAAGAAAGACTCATTTTAATGGACAAAAGAAGCATCGATTTCGTTCTCAGCTCTAAAGCAAGCTTTGACAGCAACTCTTGTACTAGCTCTTCCTAATTTTGTTACAGAGTTTGTGGTAAACGTTAGTGCGAGTGGCGAGGGCATAAGCGCAATGCTTATGCAGGAAATTCACCCTATAACATTTATTAGCAAAATGTTATCCAACAAACACAAACACCTCTCCATTTATGAAAAGGAGTTTTTAGCTTTAGTAATGGTGGTTAAATAATGACCTCATTACTTAACTGGAAGACATTTCGTTGTGCAAATAGATAATCAAAGTTTGAAATACTTGATGGATCAAAAAATTATGACTCCTTTTCAATAGAATTGGCTTCCAAGATTGGTAGGTTTTGATTTTTCTATTAAGTACAAAAAGGGAATAGACAAGTCTACTGCAAATTCCTTATCAAAGGTGACTAGTTTTAAGCTATTCACTTTAACCATTTCTCAGGTAAGCATAAGTTTACTCTAAAAAATAAAAGATAGCTGGCAACAGGATACATCCCTTCATAAATTAATTCAGTAGATTTAACAGGGTGAGTACAAAGGAATGATTTATACATGGAGCAATGATGTTTTATGAAAGGGAATTTAGTGGTTGGGAACTTAGCATCTCTTCATCTCAAATTAATTGATCTATCATATGCAACTACTTTGGAGGACAATTTGGTTAGTTGGGAGCATATAAGAGGTTGAGTGTAAATTTTTCATGGTGAAAGTTACAAAGAGATGTTAGGGAGTTTGTACGTAAATGTGAAGTTTGCCTGAGGAAAAAAATGAAACTACTGCTTCACCTGGTTTGCTTAAGCCTTTATCTATTCCTCAACATTTATAGATTGATATTATTATAGATTTTATGGGCATTTAGTGGTTGGGAACTCAACATCACTTTGTCTCAAATTAATTGATTTATCATACGCAACTGCTCATAGAGGACATTCTGGTTGGTTGGGAACGTATAAGAGGTTGAGTGTAAATTTTTTGTGATGAAAGTTACAAAGAGATGTTAGGGATTTTGTATGCAAATGTGAAGTTTGCTAAAGGAATAAAAATGAAACCACTACTTACACTTGGTTTGCTTAAGTCTTCACCTATTCCTCAACATTTATGGACTATTAGTGCGGATTTTGTGGATTGCCATGTCTCAATTGTTGATAGGATGAACAAATACACTCATTTTCTTCATTTACACCACTCTTACACTACAAAAAAGATTGCTACAATTTTTATGGATCATATTTTCAAGCTACATGGTATGCAACAGATGATTGTTAGTGACAGAGATGTGATCTTTACAAATGCTTTTGAGGAAGAGTTACTTAGTGTCCAAGGAGTTAAGTCGCAGTTTTCCACTGCTTATCATCCTCAATCAGATGGACAAACAGAGGTTCTTAATCACACATTTGAAACATATCTTTGTTATATGTCTTTAGATTGTCCAACAAATTGTGGTAAATGGTTATCTTTAACAAAGTGGTAGTACAATACTATTACTCCTTTCCAAACTGTCTATAGTTTTCCACCTCCTTTGTATTCTCTATATTTAGTAGTGATTCTTCTATTCTATTAGTTGATCAGTGTTGTTGGATAAGGAAGCTATGATCAATATTCTTCATTTTCACTTATAAAGAGCATAAGGCAGTATAAAGCAATTTGATTATCTTTATTGTACTAAGAGAACACTCACTATAGGAGTTTAAATTTATCTCAAGACACATCCTTATAGTCAATAAAGTGTTAAGAAGTGTTTATCACAGAAGTTGGTGGCTTTGTTTTATGGTCCCTTCAAGATAGTTCGCAAGATATGACATGTGCCGTATAGGCTTTATTTACCTACAAATAGTAGGATTCATCCTACCTTACACATTTTGCAATTGAAACGTTGAGTTCCTAATATAGAAATATCGTCTCTAGTGTTATCTACATCTGTGTATTTAGCACCTCATATACCAGTTGTTGTTCTTGATTGTAGATTAGTGAATCATAATAATCATCTAGCTATATAGATATTAGTGTAATGGCATTCTTCGAAGGACAACGACGTCTCTTGGGAATTTTAGTATGATATCCAACAGCTGCTAGCTCAAGATTTATTATTAATGATTTTGATGATAATCTCATAAGATTTCAAAATTTAAATTGGATTTATTTCCTTGTACAATTAATGATTTAATTCTCAAAAGGAAATAAAATCATAAGACAAATGCTTCCTTTCTTGTAGGAACCTTCCTAATGAACTTACCTTATTTATTTCACAATATCTAGAAGAATCCTGTTATCATTGGAGTTATTTCCTTTTATTGTTAACATGTTAATTCTTAAAAGGAAATAAAATCATAAAAATACGCTTCCTTTCTTGCAGGAACCTTCTTTATGAACTTACCTTACTAGAAATAGTTTATCTGAAAGGATCCTACTAATCTTGAAGGTCGTTTATTAGCCTCGTGATTATTGGAAGATTTTTAGCAAAGATTACATTGAAGTTATTCAAATTTAAATCCATCCAATTGACTATGGATGCAAGTGAAGCAACGACTAGTTATAAGAAATGCTTACTTAAAGAAAAGCCACTGCTTTTGCGAAAAAGAGATCAGACTCTTGAAATACATCTATAACACTCAAGTTGGGATTTTAGCGAAACACTCAAATTGGATACTTAGGGACTGGACGTAGGCTTGGGTGATAAGACAAATATGTATAAATCGATTGCATCATTCTTTCTCTCCTTTTAACTTTTAAATTTCTGGATTATATTGTGTGTGTGTGTTCATTTTACCAAGATGATCCTTCACTTTTATAATAGGCTCCTTCTATTTTCAATCCTTTCATTTTATTAAGCGCCTTCTGTTTTAAATTATTTTAACAGGGTTTATCATCTAACAAGCTCTTGTCGTTTAATAGGCTTCTATCATCTAACAGGCTTCTATTGTTTTAAATTTTAATAGGCCCTTATCTTTATATGATTTGAAAGTAACATGCAAAAATTTTCAAATCACATACAATTTACCCACTTTTGTGTATGTTTGCTTTATCATTTGATATCAAAGCAAAGTTTTACATTTTTATGTTTTACAGCACGTGATAAATCATAACAAATATTTTGAGAGGTTTTGAAGGACAATCTGTCTCAAAATCTCCTTACTTCAATGGAAACAACTACTCATATTGGAAAGAGAGAATGACCATATATTTCTAATCTGCAGATATCAAAGTCTGGCAAGTCATTAGAAGTGGAGCTATACTTCCCAATACTGATAACGTAGAAGTATGGACTGATGCTGATAGAAAAAATGTATAACTAAACATTAAAGCAAAACATCATCTGATATGTGCCTTGTCTCCAAAAGAATATGAAAACAAAGGAACTAGACACTGTTTCACTTGACTGGCTACGAGGAAACTTGATGATCCATGAAACCGAGCTTAGGCGAGATAAAGGACCCTCCTACGAAAGAGGAATGACATTAAAAATAGCCTAGTCAGATGAAGATTTTGAAAGCTTTGAAGAAGAAGAGCTTGAAGAAGTCAGTAACGTCTGTCTTATGGATAAAGCAGGAGATAATGAGGTATATTATTCTGATTCTGATATTGAAGTTGATGAATTAAAAAATGCATATCATGAATTATATGATCAGGACAAAAGGTTGACAGTGAAGTATTTCAAAGAAGTTGAGAAATCTAAGAGCAATGATGCATCTTTGGAGAGTAAGATAAAATCATTGGAATCTGTGAATAAGAATTTGGCAACCAAGAATATGTCTCTTGAGGTTAATTATAAGCAAATGGTCCCAGAAAAGGAAGTTCTAGAAAAAAGAGTGGCTAAGTTGGAAAATAAGTTGCTAAAAAGTTATCATGAAAAGGTGAGACAATTAGAAGGAAAAGTTGCGACCTTATAACTTGAGAAAGAGAAAAGTGTTGGAAAGATCTTATCTTTAGAAAAAGATCTTGCAAATTTTGTTAAAGGAAGGAACAACCTTAATGCATTGCTTGGTAGTGGTAAGTGTTTTTTTGATAAGGCCAGAATATGATACAATGAAAACAATAACATTAGGCCATATAAGAACTTCTTTGTCAAATCCAGCAATAGCTATATCCAAAACAACAAGAACCTGATACATGGTAGAAATTATATCAATTCTCATTCATTTGTTCTATGCTTCTACTGTGGTAAACATGGTCATATTAGTCAAATGTATGTTTAGAGATCGAAAAGTCAAACTACTAACCTAAAAGGACCTAAAAATTTTGGGTACCTAAAATGAGATAATACTTTTTGCAAATATGCTTCAAAATGGAGACAAAAGAAAATCAATGGATAGTTGATAGTAGGTGTTCGATACACCTGACAATTAAAATATCACATTTCAATTACATTGAAAGAAAAGATGGAGTTTTACTGAAAAATTCAAATTAAAAAAGGGTATTGCATTTCATCAATTCGGAGCGATCATGGAAGAAAATTTGAAGATTTCTGTGACGAAAATGGTAAGATGGTAAGAAACAAAGATAGAATGGGTCTATTCGTAAGTCAGCACCAAAAGGTGAGTTTTCATTACCTGCGGAGTACACCAATTACGATGAGATTTTCCCA
>JAOTAY010000005.1:14033488-14059867 GCA_025629805.1 Erythroxylum baracoense
TTTTGAGAACGAAGATCATCCAAATTACGTGATGAAGTTATCTAAAGCCCTGTATGGTCTAAAGCAGGCTCCTCGAGTATGATATGAAAGATTAAGTAATTTTCTACTTTTGAATAACTTCGAAAGAGGAAAGATAGATAAAGCCTTATTATTAAGAGAAAGGAGAATCGTTTACTTATAGTATAAATATATGTTGATGACAATATATTTGGTACTACTAATCCATCTTTCTGTGAAGAATTCTCAGCTTTAATGCAGGAGGAGAGAGATATGTTTTTTTATAATGACAAAGAGGGAGAGTTAAGAGTTAATGATATATTTTCGCCTTGTATGATTTTGAGCAAGACATGTTATATATCTCTTCGTTCTTTTCCCTCTACTTTTTGATAATGACAAAAGGGGAGAATTAAGATGATGATATATTTTGCGAAAAGATGTATGATATACTTGCATGACTTTTACTTACATGATTTGTGATGCATGACTTTTACTTGTATGATTTGTGAGCATGATGAATCTGTGATATATGTTACTAAGTAAATTTGTGAAGTTTTAATCTGTGATTTGTTAACGATAGGCTCCTTACTAAGAAAGAAAATGCTCCTTTTAATTAGTAAGAACTTATAAAGCCTACTGATATTTTTCAAAACCCTTCATTATTAGTTGAATTTTAAAAATATATTTGTTATTGTTTGTCATCATCAAAAAAGGAGAGATTGTTAGCTCAAGGTTTACTATTAATGATTTTGATGATAACCTCATAATATTTCAAAATTCAAATTAGATTTATTTCCTTATAATTAACGATTTAATTCTCAAAAGGAAATAAAATCATAGGATAAATGCTTCCTTTCTTGTAGAAACCTTCCTAATGAACTTACCTTATTTATTTCATAATATCTGGAAGATTCTTGTTATCATTGGAGTTATTTCCTTTCATTGTTAACGGGTTAACTTGTTAATTCTCAAAGGGAAATAAAATTATAAGAAATACGCTTTCTTTCTTGAAGGAACCTTCTCTATAAACGTACCTTATTAGAAATGATTTATCCAAAAAGATCCTACTAATTATGAAGGTCGTATATTAGTCTCGTGATTACAGGAAAATTTTTGGCAAAAATGACATCGAAGTTATTCAGATTTAAATCCATTCATTTGATTAAAAAGGCAAATGAAGCAATGGCTAGTTGTCAGAAATGCCTCTTAAGGAAGAGCCACTGTTTTTGTGAAAAAAGATCAGAGTCTTGAAATACATCTAAAGCATCAATTCTCGTGAAAGTGATATTATTGTCAAATCTCTTGTGCTTTAAAAAGTGAAAATTCTTTTTAAGAGAGATCATTGAAACTCATATCGAGCAAATTACATTTGCATCTGTTGAGAGCTTGTAGAGGCTAACTAAAAATAACTAATTTGGAGAACCTTGAAAAATATGTACTCATAAACTTGAAGAGACTCGTCAAATTACTGCTTGGGATTTTAGTGAAACACTCAAGTTAGATACTTGGGGACTAGATGTAGGCTTGGGTTATAAGTCGAACCCGTATAAATTGACTGCAACATTCTTTTTCTCCTCTTAACTTTTAAAATTTCAAAGTATATTATTTGTTTGTTTATTTTAGCAAGACTTCTTCACTTTTATAATAAGCTCCTTTTGTTTTCAACTTTTAAGAGGTTCCTTTTATTTTAACAGGTGTCTTCTGTTTTAAATTGTTTTAACAGGATTTATCATCTAATAGGCTTCTATCGTTTAACAGACTTCTATCGTCTGGTAGACTCCTATTGTTTTAAATTTTTACAGGCCCCTATCTTTATACGAAATAAAAGTAACTTAGTAAAAATTTTCAAGTAAGACATAATTCACCATCTTTTGCATGTATTTGCTTTATGGACAACGTTTTTCAAATATAAACATTGTGGACAAGGTTCTTGAGGAGTGGGGAAATGATAGAAGCCCGTAGCTGTAGGGTGAAAATAGGGAATACGTGTTTGTAGAATTGTAACACGACGTAGTATTCCCAAGATGTTGTTTGTATAAGACATCCGTTAAGCAATGATTGGATAGCCAATAACGGTTATTATAGTCGTTAATATAACCGTTAGAGGTGGAAAGGGAGAAACTAACGATTACCAAATTAACTGATTCTTCTGTTCCTATCTCTTCTTTTATTTCTCTCAAGCTAGTTCGTTCTTAATCCCTAATTTTCCAGTTAGCTACACCACAAATATCTCGTAACAGATGTGAGCATGAATCCCGACTGGTTCTGATCGCTTAAAATACTTTTTTTCTTTTCTTTTTATAATTTGTTTAATTTAAAAGGGTAAGTGTTGAAATAATATTTGTTGTTTCGGGCAGCTCAGCGTTAATGGGTAATTTGCGTCTGAACTATTTAGTTGATGTTTTCTATCACCTTGGAGACCTGATGCTCACCCTCAGTATTGAAAGAATTTGCTTTGTTTTGTTTGCTTGACTTGGATGCTCTTAAAGCACTTGCATAGTTTCTTTTGTGTTGGTTGCAATGTGATATAGCTGATGGATTCCGGTTGTTCAGACTGTAGATGGAGTGAACAGAGAATGCCATGGCCAGATAATGTCATTGAAGTAATCTTGGAGTGTTCATTTGACATCAGTTCATATTTGTAGCGTTAATCCAAAAAAAAACGATGTTTGAGAGTTCCATTTGCATGCAGAAAGAGTTCATCTCATAATTATTGTGCAATCAGGTATTTTGTGGGTTTCAGTCCACGCTATACAATATGTCTTTATTAAACAGCTTGATAATATTATATCATATATACTTGTATGGGGAAAGAGATATGGAACAGGAAACAAAGTAAAGAACTCGTCGGTTGATACTTAAGTTCTAGGTTTCTATCTACCCCAAAATTTCCTATTTCAAGATTAACAAGGATCTGTACAATTGCACCTTAAACACACAAGACACAAACTAAGTTCTCTATTGCCTTGTAAGAAAACAAAAAGTCCACGTTACAAGTTCTGTACAGCAACCAAAACCGATGCTGCTATGTTTTTAAGAACTTTAATTTTCTATTGCTGCCAAAAATTGCAAGCAGACGGAGAGCTGGGTCATGTTGGGGCTTATTTCTCACATTCCCTGAAAAATTTGATCTGCAATTACATTTTTGAAAGATAGATGTGTAAGATGCATGCATACTCAAGCCACCGTAGCATTAAACAAAGTACAAACTTTAATCAATAGTAATGGAGATCAACACACGATTTCGCTAATCATATAAATTCCATCATTATCTTTATCTTCTAGGAACTATATAGATTAGTTATCACCCCACTATCAGTAAGATATGGTTACCATTCACCTGGTGAGTCTTAATTCCCATCTTCACCTAGAAAAATCTCAGGATGTATTGCTGCAGTGTTAACATTGAGTGCCTTTTTGAGCTTCCGTTGATCCAAGACTTCGACCTCAAGTAAGAACATTGAGCTAACAGGTCGATGATCTGAGAGTCTTATTTCAGCTCGCTTGTAAAAGAGTTGTTTTATTCCTTTTCCTAACCAAAGTATTCGATCACACCTGCAACATGATGCCAAATAAACTAGAGTAACTACTACTGCTTCCTCCGTAATTGAACATGTACCAAATTCCACCAACAAATCATGGATTGAGTGAGATGATTATGCATATATATATATATATGTGCAATGATATTTTCTCTCGGGTGTCAGAAATTATAAATCTATTATTTTCGTACTAGTGTTTACCATGCTGGAGACCTCCTTTTCTCCCCTTCTTTTGGATTCACCCCAACGTATCTATCAGAATTTATTTCGTACTTGTATGTGGGAGGAAACTTTATTATTCCCTCGTTCCATCCCTCAAACACATGCCCATTGCAGAGTTCTTTGTTTAGCTGCCGCATAGATTGTTTGATCAAAACAAGATGAATAAGCAACGAAAACCAATACCAAGAAATTTCAAAGCAGTTTCAACATCAGTTTCTGTGGGCAAAAAAATTTAGAATATTGCTGGAAGCTCTCATCATAAGATCAGAAACTTCCAAACGAAGTTCCTGTTTATGACGTGGCTCTCGCTGTCTATAAGGAGTCTACCAACCGGTTTAATGAGATTACATTTTTGTTATCATCAGGATGGCTCAATCAGTGTAGACGAGGTGCAGCAACTCTTCAGAAACATGCTACTCACCAGAAAAGAAACTCTCAAGAGACACGTTTCTCACCTGATCATTGTTGATGAGTTGGTCCCATTGCTTAAGTGCAACAAGTTTTCTTATCTCTGTGTCCAACATGTTAAGACGGTAATTCAAATCCCCAAACCAGAATACCTGACTGTATGTAGAAGCATCACATCACAAATTCATGTGCCAGAAACACATAATATGAAATGAAAGGTTATTATGCTAAAAAACACTATCCTTTGATGGCCTAAATCTAATCATCAGCCACCTAGTTTTATTGTTTTGTTTAATCGAGGTCCAATTCTTCGTATATCTTCCTCTCCTTACTGGTTAATAGAACTCCTTGTATGGTCATTTGGAATTTGCTGCAGAAGTAAACGAACTAGCACTCTAATTTGGAAAATTTGATCTTAGAAACAGATTCATGACTATTGCAAGTCCCACCTCAGTTAAAATGAAAGCGACTTGACAGTAAACTTTACAGATTGAACAAATCGTAATGAATCTTATGTGCTTTGAAGTAAAATGACGCTTACTCATGAGATGGTATGGTCTGTGGTTGGTCGGTGTCAAAGACAGAAGAGAAACGAGTGCGGCGTATAATTTCATATACGTCGGCGTTTCGGCGTTGTTCAGCCCCATCCTTTTGACCTGAGGTCAGATGAGAACAAACGAAGCACAACCTTGACTGGAAGAGAGTCATGCTAACAGAAACAGATCCCTACATCAGCAATCCAGAAATTAAAAACAAGCGCATGGTCACTCATGTTTAATGAATATACGTAATATCTTGCTTGTGATCTCCAACGTTTGCTAAGTTAGAACCTCACAGCAAGATCATTATTTGTATGGTACATTTTCGTCTCATTTGAATACAATCAAATGAAACTAGTGAAAAGTTTCAAAACATCCTAGTATATCTAAAACAACATATGACGAAGAACACAATTCATTTACAAAGAAATTATACCTTATTACTTCTTCAAAGATTCTTTTTACTTCTATTAATTTAGCAAAACAATCTCTCACCGTTAAAACGGCACTTGATACTATAATGAAAAAGTTATATTGAATAAGATAGACTAATCAAGGATGGGAAAAGGTATTACCTTGTTTCCCATGTAGCCCATAAGACCAACCCCAACAGGGGAGACCTTCAAATTGTTTATGTGCCTTCTCAACCTCTTACGAACCCAGATCGATACATATATACCAATCATTTGCTTGCTGACAATACGCACATACTTAGGGCGTGACTTTAAACTATGCTGGCTGTATTCATTGCTGTTCTGCTCAGTTTGTAATTCTAAGAAAGTATCATCCTCTTCATCAGATAGCTCATCATAAACATCCTCAAGAGTATCAATAGCACCAGCATTGTCAAGTTTCTTTTGCTGCTCCACCCAAATATTGCTCAGGTTTCCAGAGCTGTGATGAGATCGTTTAAGGCCACTGCCGTTCAGTGGCAAATTTTGAGGACTGAGTAGTGAAGGATTTTCTATCCAACCAAAGCCTATTCTTGCAGAACTGCTCAATACTCTACGTAGCTTGTTATTGGAAGAGATGACTTGTGGGCTTGCATCTAAAGAACGTTCAGGCCAGTCTAATCTGTTGTCACAATCATTGCCATATATTCTTTTTAGGTGTAAGTTTTTCCTAATGCTCACTACTTGACTCAAGCTATATCTTTCAATGTCAGAACCATCATTTGTTGCCAAGTACTCCCCAGTCAACGCCTCCAATGGCAGAGCATCAACCTCATCTGCAAGTTCATCAGCAACAGAAGAAGTTCTCAACACTGGAGACGGAGGGGCACTATAGCATTTGTGCTTCGTTTCCTGTTGCAAAGATTTGTTAAGAGTTCTTCTAATGAGTGCCTCCCATTTTGGAATTGGTCGGCTGCTCTCTGCACCTAGCACATTCCCAGCATTCAAAGGGACAACCTCTTGGAATCTGGAAAAAGGGAAAATGAGCTATATAAGAGGGACATCCTCTTCAAGAAATAATTAAAATTATCTCCTACCAAATATTTCAGTTTGAGGTAAAAAGCGGCATCATATTGAGACAGGGATGTTGATACAGGCTCTCAAGTAGAGCAGACCACATATGCAGTGATTTCAGCTCAAAGTATGACATCTTTTAGACAATTTTGAATCAGAAACCTCACAAATGGATCTGGCACTTGAGCACGATACTGCTTGGAATGGATGAAGATTCTCAAGTTCAATATACATATGCAAAGAAAGCAAGTCAAAACTGCCACTCAACCTTTCCAAAATCATACGGGTATCTACTTTGATATCTGGGTTAATCTTGTAGTGTATATGAATTTGTTTCCTGTCTTGAAAGTTTAGCTGATAGCAGATAGCAGATAGCAGATGAACCTAATCCGAGGAGCATTAGATCAAGTAGAGATGTTCAAATCTTAATTATTACCAGAAAATTTCTGTAGAAGGGCTTTTCATTATTAGCTTACAGTAGTTGTTGAAAAGCTTGCTTTTATCGTTTTCTATGAGCATCATGGCTTGGCTGAGCTGGATTTGTGTCAGAATTTGGTCGGAGAACTATATAGCTCTTTTGAACATTTCGCATCAGATGAATAAAAGATGGAAGCGATCAAACAGACAAAAGTACAGGCATTCAATTCAAGCATGCGGCAGAGGCAGAAATTTTCCCGGTTCTCTTGTGAAGTCCCTTGAATATATTTCTACACTAAAAAGTTGTACAAAATTGAAGTAAGAAATAAAGGAGAAACTAACCCAATGATATACATGTCTGCTGGTTCGTCACTGCAAAGCCAGTCGTCAATCTCTAGATCTTCTTGTGGAAGTCTTCCAGCAACATTCCAAGTGCCCACTGTAACCCTGCAGATGTATCCAATCATCGTGTATCCTCTCTTAATAATCAACACGTACGGATGTATCTTCAAGGTAAATGTTTAGGAGTAGGAAAACCACATCCAAACCTCACATCCTTATTATTTATGTACTGAACACGCAAAGTTTCTGATTTTCCTCGCCTGTGTCGCAACGCGTAGCCCGCAGAAGATGCATCTGTTTCAACAATTTCAGGCTTAGGTGGTGAGATGAATGAGCAAGTTGATTTGTTTAATTTCTGGAGTTGATTGACTAATAACAGTATTAAGCATGGGCTTGAGGTTCAATCTTAGACACTGCACAAAGAACGCATCGTTTTAACCTCTAGGATGACTACTTCTGGTCATTCATTCAAGCTTCAGTGGAGGCATAAAAAATCAAATATTACTATCATAGCATTGGATTGAGAAACAGAGAAATGGAATAGTCAATACTAAGATTTGACAGAAGCATTTTGTAAAAGAGGATATTGCCTGAAATTTGACTACCGAAATCAGACTGGTTTCCCTGTGTGCGGTGAGCATGATTCTCATCCCCAGTGGGTCTTTCGTCTTTCAGAGAACAAGCTGTATAAAAGGTTGCAGAAAAACAAGGATAAACATACGATACCCAATGATTACGGTAAAGAAAGCTAAAGTGTGTGTACCATCATCTTCACTCTCGTTTTCAGTGTATTCATCTTCGCTGAAATCATACACCTTAGGCTTTATGTTCAACCATTTCTTCATGACAAGGGAAGGCCAAAAGGCCTGCAATCAAAACATCTAGCTAATATGAAAGAAACAAATGGTTGAACTTAAGACAGCTCCACAAACCTTTAAAAGCATACCTCAGAACGTCTACCTCTTCTGGCCCTCATTGTCTCTGAGGATCAAAGTTCTTAGATTGAAGGAAAATATAGCAGACTCTGAAAGCAAGGTCGTTTAATAAATGAACAAGCAGAAGCAGCAGATTGTCAGAAGATTAGTACTTAAAATAAGTGTTTTCAAGGGTAACCTTGTTTCCTGATGCAAAGCACAAAGAAGATTCATGGTAAGACTGAAAAGAAAGGAGAGGAAAAAAGTATGGATATATATTTAACAGATTTCTTATATACCGTAATAGGCGAGCATGATATCATTGAAAATTTCAACCCGAAATCAACATCAGGATGTCACTTTCACGTTAACAACCAGTCAGTCCTCAATAGTCCCTAGAGATCCACTGATGCATTACTTTTTAGCAACTTGATTGGTAGAACAGGTAAAACCCAAAACAAAACATAACACTCAAATCTAATACCGTACCAAATTTGGTATTGAATTGACTTCTGTTACAGTTATTGATTAATACCAAATATTATTTTGAATAATTTTTTAAAATTATGAAATAACTTTTAAATTTTTTTAAAAATTACAAAATAGTCTATTATTATATTAACAAGAGTTGTGATAAGGAAACAATCGAGTAAAATTGAAATATAAAACAAAAATATATATTATTTAATTTATTATCAATCAAATATATTATATATTTAATTAATTAAAATTAACTATTACTAAAATTATAAATATCTTAATTTAATTTAATTTAATAATTATTAATAAATATAATTAAATTTAAATTTTTTAAAAAATATATATATTCCAAATAAAATTTGATTTAATAATTAAAAATATATAAAATAAATATTAGTTTATAAATAATAATTTTTAAATTATTTATTTTTTTAAAAAATTTATTAATACTTTATTAATAAATATTATATAACAGATTAAAATAAATTTAAATAAAATAATTTATTTTTCATTTTTATTTAATGTATAAATATTATTAGTAATAAAATATTTATTTTATTTTAAAAATAAAAATTAAAAAATCACAATAAAAGTTTAATTAAATAATAAATTAAAAAAGTTTTGAAAAAAAGTAGGAGGGAGTTTAAATTTTTAAAAAAATTTTAAAAATTTTGCAACTTAATTACTATAATTTTTAAAATTTTCAGTACCAACTAAAATTTATACCCGATATATAATTCTTAGATTTTGTATCGAAATCTAGCCGATACAGTACAAAATCCAAAAGCTTGCACAAACCCCAGATGTGTTGACAGATCAAGGTGAGCAGGCTTATTTCCCACCACAGACGCACCAAAAGCAAATTGAAGTATGTAATATTTATAATCAATATAATACCAGACAACACTAAGCAACTGACCAAGTGATTGGGACCAATAAGGCAATAACTATATGTTTATTTATAAAAAGACAAACAAACAATATATCAAAAGCATGATTAAGGTACTTAAAAAAGAGATTAAAAAGAAAACTCGAGATATCCAGCAGACCCCACAATGCCAAAGCCAGCGGTAGAATAAATAAAAACCTTTGGGATTGGGGTTGACACTAAAATATACGTGTTTAAGTCAAATGGGAAATAAGCAAGTAATTAAACATGATTAAGTTGTATGGTACAGCTGGCGCCATTGGATGGACGGTGAAAATTACTTTTATTTATACGTGGGCTTTTTATTGTATTTTAAATTATGTGCATGAGCAGGCATTATATATATATATATATATCGAAGATTGACAATTCAAAGATGACGTCAGCGCACCATTTGTCAAGTTGAAGAAGCACTCTGCAGATTTCAACTTTCGACTATGAAATGTCAGGGAGTGTTTTCTTTTTTTCTTCTTCGCCTGTTTCCATTTTCTTTTTTTTTTTACAGACGTACATTTTATAGTTCCAACCTTAAAGACTTTCGTTTCATCAAAACTATTTTACAAGAACTGAAAAGTTGTCTTATAGTTTAACTAATTGGGTGCACGTGAGATAGGATTTGTTGAATTTTGATGTTCTAAAACGCATAAATTATGCGCCCCTACAAATTCATTATTTTTGTTCCAAAGCTTCAGATAATCAAGTTAAGTAAGTAAAGATGCAACAACACATCAAACATTGCTGCAACATTTGTTCATTTGTAATTTTGGTCTCTAAAATACAACTCAAAGCGATCAATTATTAATTAAGTTTAGAGAAATTAATCTTGTTTTTTTTCCCTCCAGTCCAAATGTATCCATCTTTTCTGTTTTGCATTTTAGTTTGATTAATTTATGTTTGGCTTGAAAAACACTGATGTCATGTATTTGATGTTTTCAAATTTTTTTGTCTCTAAGAAAAAAACTACAATATCAATAGGTTGATTTGAAGTTATTAAAAAATTATTATGTACATATTAATTTAGTAATAAAAATGGATGATGATTACTGGTTTTACACCCAAAATTTCTACTAAAAACTCAACCTTTAGCCATAATTGTAGTAGTTCCAATACTGAAAGTTTCAATATTAAATTTATGTTTAAAATTTATCATGGTATCAAAGCATTTATAGTCTTAAGAGGCTTGTGAGAATTTTAAAAAAAGGCATGTCAAGAATCCTCTTTCAATTCCAAATACAATATATATTTTAAAAACCTTCAACAAGTAGTGTTTTAATAGCTTCTTCTAATTTCTCTACAACAGTTAGTTTAGTATTTAATTGCTGTCAAATGAAAGCCTACTTTAGAATGTTTGATGTCTAGGATATAGTAGAAACAAGAACACTTCCTCCACCTCCTTCAAATAACTCAATTGTAAATCAAGTAAAGAATTACAATAAATAGGAGAGCAAGAGGTGAAGGGCACTCCCTGCAATACATTTTTGAGTTTTAGATGTAATCTTTTTTAATATTAATGACATGTGAAGCTAATAAAGGAGATTAGGACAAGATCAAGTAAGAGCTCTAAGACTCTGAAAGAACTAAGCATCTTCGAGTTCTCAATCTCTAGGGGGAATTTAAAAATTTTAAGATGAGTAAGGCTAGAATTGTCAAACAATATAATGATAGGCTTTTGCAGGTGGTTAACAAATTTAGATTGCTTGGAGAAGTCCTTGAAGATAGAAGAAAGATTGGAAAGGTACATTTAAGTGTCCCAAAAAGTTTTAACAAAAGATTTCAAATCTTTAAGAGGATAGGGACATCACTTAACTCACTTTAATAGAGTTGGTAAATTCCTTACAAGGTAAAATTCATTTACCTTCCAAAATAAAAAGTTGATGAGTGTCTCTTTATTGGTAGCACTATCAACTTACTCCAAAAAAGATCAATGTCTTGTGGACTTGAGTTTCACTTACCACATGACAGATGATGAATCAATATTCAAAGGAGTTGATAAGAGCTTTATCGACAAAGTAAGAATTGACAATAAGGTATTTGATTAAAGTAAAGGGCAAATAAAGTGTAACACTTCCAACTCTAATAATTATAAACTCAATTTTGAAATTATATTTGTGCTTGAATTAAACCAAAACGTATTTAGTATTGGTTAGTTACTTGAAATGGTTTTTCTTTCTGTTAACTTTAAAAAGGGTGACCATATGATTATTGACTTAAAAGGAAGTGAACTCATAAGAATTGAAATGAAGGGAAAAGCTTTTTACAATTGATTGGATTTCAAAGGATGAAACTATTGAAACATTGATTCTCTTGATGGAGTTAACATTGCTTATGTTGATAAATATATGCTTTAGCACAATGGGACATCTCGGTGGTAATTCCTTGATCAAAATGAGCAAAAATGAAAAGGTTAAAGGTCTTTCTAAAGTGAAAGAAGTGAAGACAATATTTCAAGCTTGTCAATTTTGTTAAACAAATTCAATTGCCTTTTGGAGTAGCAATATAAAGAGATCAAGATAAGCTAAAATTGATCCCCTATAAGTAAACCATCACCTGATAGAAGCAAGTCTTTTGTGATCTTTATAAATGCTTTTAACTTAGAAGTCCTCCATAAATTTAATATGCTAAGGACAATACTTGAAAAAGAATCTAATTTGTTTCTTGAACAACTTAAATCAGGAATAACATCAAGTTTATCTCCAAAGGGTTTGATGAATTATGTGTTAAAGAAGGAATTAAGAATTAAGCATAAGCTCTATATACCCTTCAATAAAATAGGATAGCTGACAGAAATGGCTCCTAAAAGGTAAGAAGTTTGATGGCCAAAAGAGTTCCTAAAAGGTTTCAGGAAGTAGCAATTAACACCTCAGTGTTTTTGCTAAACATGCTTCCAACCAAGGCATTTGAAGATAAAAGCTCCATTTGAGAAATGGATTAACAAATTACTATCTGTCAGAAGATTGAAATTCTTTAGAATTTTGAGTTATATGCATATTCTAGATATAAAAAGGTCAAGCTTAATAAGAAGAGTGATTTCAATAATTTCATTAGTTATAACCGCTTAATCAAAACCTATAAATAGTACAACATTATTCCTAAGAGAATTCAAGTTAATAGATAAGCGGTGGTAGATGAAATGACAAAATTATATTTGAAAAAAAATTGGTGTAGTCGAATGTTTTGAGATTCACTCAATACCTTTAATAAATGTTAAAGAAGTAGAGAGTGATGATGATGGTGCTGAGTACCTATAAGAGTCATTAGACCTTTGATAGATGTGTATGGTAGATCAAATATAGAAAGAATAAGAATGAGTGGATTATCTTAAAAACTTTGCACTTATTAGGCATGGAACTATTAGATTACTCGTTGCTCTTATTATTCAAAATGGTCAAAAGCTATTTCACTTGAATGTTAAGTCAATATTTTTAAATTAATTCATCTATGAAATCATATATGTTAAGTAACTTCAAAGGTTTTGTGATTAAAGGAAAAGAAGAAGAGGTGCACCTACTTTGTATGGCTCTTTTTGGAATAAAACAAACTTAAAGGGCATGGTATAATATAATTGATAAGTATTTGGTGCAAGAGGGAAATATAAGTGAAAAGCTACCTTGTATGTATTAAAAGATGAAAGAGGCATGAAATTGATAATTTATTTCTATATTAATGATTTATTGATTGTATGAATAAATAAACTATTAAAAGGTTGAAGCAAAACCTTAAGTCAATATTTAAAATATTTTTATTAGGAATGTTATCTACTTCTTGGAATGGAGATTAAGCAACATAAAAACTACATTATGCTTTTAATTATAGAAATATTAAATTTAAGTAAGGAAAAACTAGTAGTCGTCCTCTTGCTATTAGTATGAAGCATTATAAAAAACATTTTAGAAGAGAAATATAATGTAAAAGAGTATATAAGTCTAGTAAGTAGTTTGTTGTACCTAACTACCATAAGACCTGACCTTATATATGTAGTAAGCTTAATCTTAAGGTATATATGGGAATAAGCAAAGACTATAGAACAACTAAGAGGGTATTAAGCTACCTTAAAAGGAAAAACTAATTATGGTTTATTTTTCAAAAAAATTTGAAGGCTTAAAACTGATAAGCTATAATGATAGTGACTAAGTACCTTAGTTACTGTAAAGAGCACCAGTGATTACAATTTCTTGATTGTAGTTTTCTCTATCCCAATACTATTAATTTTATGCAAGTAAACCTATTATTTTATAGTAGTATAGTGATGAGTAAAGTATCATTCTCACAAGAATAATGTAACTACTATGTTTAACTTTCCTACTATTATCTAATTAATAATAAAGATTATGCTTGTTTTAAACTAAACTAAAAGTATACTAAACACATGAAAATATTACTAAAAGCAAATAACCAAGCAGTCAATGATAAGAAATCGTATAATATGTAAAATTTAGATGAAAATTCCTCCTAGCTTCTTCTTGTAATCATGATTAAACTTATTTAAAAGTTATATGACTTAGACAAGTGAAAATTTCCAAGTTAATGAATTGTCACCTTTCCGTGTACAACCACGTATCCCTAGATCGATTAAGTGGTATGTCTACTTGATTAAAACTTAAAAATGCATTAAGATTTATGAAACTTTATAAAGGTTTTATTTTAATACCAGAAGCATTATATAAGTCTACTTTTATTACTCCATTCCATTTTTAATATTAGTTCCTAGGTAAATTCATAAACATGTTCTTTCAAACGTCCCAATGCAAGTTAAGATTTTATTTAAGTTTTCACTTATACCTAATCAACATTAAGATGAAAACATGTATTTCAGAAGCATAAAGTCTTTTATAAATACTAAAATTAATCTATAGAAAGATAAAAATATGGTTCCTTATTTCTAGACATAAAATAAGTTAGTCGTAAATAATCCTTAAAACAAATAACATAAAAAAAAGAGTTAAAGAAATCATAAAAAGTGTATTTATAGTGAAGATCTCAATTCCTTGATGTACTCCATAGTGATTATAGATCTATTTCCTCATTGAATATGACCATATAATGTGTACTAGGGTTCTCTCCCTTTTACGACTACTAATATAGTTTGAAATTAAAACTACAGCTAAAAGCTACTCAAAAGAACTTCTAAAACTTAGGTTTTTGAAGCTCATAAAATAGGCACTCTACTATAAACACAGTCTAGGACATGACCTTACTCTACAGTTCAGTCTTTTCTTACTAGAGAGGAATATGGGTATTGAAATGCCTATATCTTAGGCATGTGATTTATATCTACTCTACCATATGACACAGGCTCTTATCTACCCATAAGTTAACCTGTGTCTTTTATACCTTAGCTTCAGAGAAGAGCATGCCTTAATACAAAGTTGTGTTAGCTTGTGTTCAAGCTTCTTGCCTATTTATTTGATGCAAAGATGGACATAAGACATAATATGCTTGTTTTTGAGTTTGTATTCAACCAAAGATGTAATTTCTTCTAATTTAACTTATAAAGCTATTCCATCATGAGACAAACTCATTCCCATGTAACATATCCAAAATTAGCTAAAACATCGAATAAAACCAATTAAATTAAGATAATTTAAGATAAAAATAGAATAAAGTATAAGATATATAAGCTAAATGTACATCAAATTCTCTTACACTTAATTTTTTCTTATTTTAATGTAAATCAATCATAATAACTATCAACCTAAATGAGTTTCAATTTTAGAAAGAATAAATAGTCCAATTAAATGGCTAAGTATGACCATTATTCACTTAGTTATATCATTCATCAACTACCTGGATCTCTAGATACTTACAATAATTTATAATTTAACCTCAACCTAACATAGCAAATATGTGAATATGAACTTAAGCTAAAGAAATGTACCTTACGTGTAAAGTGAACATAGACTAACAAGTATAGAATAATAAGTAATTAACCAACTTTGATTGAAAACAAACTAACGCAAAATATTTGCAAACTTCTATAGAATGAAGAGCTTGTTTGAATTCATAATAACTTTTTGACACAATGGTAAATACTTTGTCATAAATACCTTTAGTTATTCAGTTAGTCTATAGTTTCAAATTACTGCTGGCATTACTTATAACTTTGACCTATTACTTATATCAAAATTACCGGAATATAATTTATTAAATTCTCAAATTTTGTTTATTTTTATCAATTCACATTCAATATGGAATAATAAGTCACTTAATAAGATAAACTCTAAAATCAAGTTATATTAAAGTTACATATATGGTCACATAATGCAATATAATCATTATTCTTAAACCATTGATTTGCATAAATTATGCATATATTTTATTAAGTATTGTGCTTGTTTGTAATGTTAAGTTACCTTTCATTTATTTTTTGTTATCTTTTTAGGTAATTGTGTAAATTAGACGTTGAGATGATATTATTTAACAATTGAAGGCAATTCTAAATGAAATCATAAAGCAATTTGCAATTCTTGGAGAAATACAATTTGATCATACCTATGTGCCAACCTTTATTATAAAAGGATTAAGTGTAATAAGTGACACAGACTAAGTCACAATTATGGAGGAAATTATATGCAAGTCAGAAGGAAAACAATATGATCTATGGTTGGGAGGCATGATTATAGCAGATGCCATTTATTCAACTTCAAGAAGATAATGGGATTCACAACTTGAAGAAATGATCATAATGAAGTCCATGTCTATAATTAAAAGAAATACTGAAATCCATGATCTAGGTGATATTTGTAGGCTAGACTGTGGTATAAGTGGAGTAAAACATATTTTATTATAGAAACCCTAAGTTTTATGGGCATTTAGCCATCTTTTAGAGATAACACTTCTAAAGAACATATTTTCTTTCTAAAAGCTAAGGTTAGCCATTAGAAGGCTTCTCCAACCTTTAAGCAACTAATTATGAGTTATTTTCTTACTAGAGGATTAATATCTAAATACCATCCCAGCGGATCAAACTATCGGTGAATTTAAGGGGTTCATTTAGATTTCCTTTTATGATGGCTTCTTTATTTTTTCTCTTTTGATTTAATTTTTTAAATATATTTTGTGGCTAAACACTTTTTATGTTCAAATAGGAAAAATGCTAGTAGTTATTTTTATGGATTGATTTAGCTTAATTTATGATATGAGATACATTTCTATGATTTTTATTTGTTTGTCTTAATGTTAATTTATTCTAGCTAGCATCAAAATATGATCTTAATTCACTTATAGACAACTTGAGAGAGTTTTCTTGTGGGTGAACTATGACTTAGATAGAGGGGGATAGAATAAGGTGTTAAGACAGACCTATATCATCTTCCTAGTATTGGGATGAAAACTTTTCATATAATTTCTCATAAATTAATTTATTCAAAAGGTTAACATAGAGATATAGGTTAACCAACTGGGGAATAAATGGCCGTAACTTGAGAGAATGTAGCTTCAGTATCTAAAATGTTATGCCAGTCTAGAGAATATACCCAATCTAAGTTAATTAAATTATAAAGTCAAAAGTGCTATTATTGGGAGTACTCACTAAACACAGTTATTTAGTTGCCCTAATTATTTTCATGACTATTTTCAATTTTAGGATTAGTTTTATTTTATGGCTCTTTGTTGGAAAATCAATAAACTCCATCTTTCTTTTTGTTACCTTTAAACTAGTTATAGTGTTAGGCTTTTTCTAATTATATCCCTTCTTTATAGGACAACTGTGACAGAGGATGCTAAATCATCTCTTTTGGGAACACAATCAAACATCAGAAGATTATAGATAAATGCTTACAATTTGTAGATTAAGTCCAACATAATATAGAAGCTTCAACAAAATGTACAATTTAATGGATTACTTGATAAGGATCCTAATGCATACATAATTAACTTTTTAAAGATATATGGCATATTATGAAGATGCCATTAGACTAAGGCTATTCTTATTCATATTCAAGGATCGAGGAAAGTAGTGGCTAAAAGAATTGTTAGATAGATCAATTAATAGTTGGGAGAGTCTTGCAGATAAGTCCTTGCCAAACACCTTCCACCATCTAACAAAGAAAAAGTTAAGGAATGATATCTCTACTTTCTAGTAGTTCAATAATGACATCTTATGTAAGACACGAGAGAGATACAAAGATCTACTAAATAAGTACTCATATCATGACCCTTCAATTTAGATACGAGTCCAAACATTCTAAAATGGTTTGGTGAAGTCTATAAGGTAAATGTTAAATTTTATAATGGGTGGAAATTAATCAACAAGACTCTGGAGGATGCTCAAAAATTCCTCTATAATCCATAATATTAATGCTATGATTGTACTAACAGCTTAGATAGAGAAAATAGTGAGAAAATTAGATAACTTGAGCTTTTTATTAAGAATAACTCAATTATAAGCTATGAATTTTATAAGAGAGGACATCAAAGAATGGAGTGACAAGTTGGGAATCCCACAAAATGATTTCTTAAAAAGGATTATAGACTTTAACGTTAATAACATAATAAGAATTATTGTAAGAAGGGAATTAGTTTATTTCATCTGAGATATTAAAGGTGACCTTTTCTCATTTAAACCTAAGTATCAATTTCCATGTTTGAACATAAATAATATATTTGGCTGTTGAAAAGAAAAGTTTACCTAGGATTAAGGGTACTTCAAAGTCGTCCTCTACATCAAGGATGACAAAATCAATTGAAAAAAGAAATTTATTAATTCTCATAGAAACTTCTTCGATAATAACCGTATGATGTTTAATTGCTCTATTAGTTAATTAGATACTCATCCTAGTTAGTTTAGGTTGTCCTAATATCAATTTCTAAGATATAATTTGAGGCATTAAATTTGTGCAAGCTCATAAAGTAGTTGATGCTCTAATTATAATCAAACTACCAATATTATAAAGGATAGTAAAACTCCATAGATCTTTTAACCTTTATGGTAGCTTGTTTTAAAGGATGATAGAGAATTCCTCAATAACATCCTCCTCTTTTTTAATGTCATCCTCCTTATCATTTGTTTTCTCTCTTTTCCAATCCTCAAAGTAATTATCATTCGCAAGATCCTTTGGATTCATATCTATCATTCTTGGCAAGGATTCCTACCCACTGAATTGACATAATTGGCTAACTAAACAATTTGAAACTCTTACTTCTTGTTTAAGGTTTCCAATTAATCTACCTCTAATTATAATATTTTAAACCCCTCAAAAGTCACATGAGCTAGTTTTTTAATGACTAGCTCCTAAGTTGGTTTTCCTTCTTACTATAATGGGGTCTTGTTTGAAATCTAGAGGGTTACTGTATCTTGAATTTTAGCTAATTACTTGATTAATCCAAGTAATTTTGGATAACTTCTCCATCATAAATTATATGTGTTCTTGTAGGAGTTATTATAAGGACGTTGGCAATTCCCTATGTAGTTAATGTGTTTTATTATCTTGGTAAAATAGTTGTCAAATTGATAATCGCTGCTGTTGTGTCCTCCTTCACACAAATTAAAATATATTATTTATAATGGTCTTGTAGCTCCACTCATACTATTAATTTTCCTTATTAAAGGTTTAACCTAAACTGTCAATTTGGTAACAACATCCATATTCTGAATCCCTATTGTTTTGGTTGCCGTTGTCATAATTGATTGCTACTGAGAATTATTTATCATCTTCTCCATAATTAACTTTAGGGAAACTTTCAAAATTTTATTGTTCAAAATTTCCCTAACTACTTCATTTACCATCCGCTTTCTTATATAAGACAAAATATTATAGAAATTCTACACCTGCTACTATGCAGGCAACCTATACTGTAGGCACTTCTTAAGAATATCCTTTTATCTCTCTCATCGCTTGTAAAGTATCTTGTTATCATTTTTTTTGTAGGCAAGGATATCATCCCTCAATTTTTTAATCTTTATTAGTAGTAAATACTTTATCAAGAAATTTTGTGATAAATGAGCACTTATAGTGATTAATGCCACAAGTAACAACTTCAATCACTGCTTTAGTTGATTCTTTAGTAAAAATGGGAACAATCGCAGCTATATGGCATGTTCAGTAGTTCCATTAATTTCAAAAGTGTTGCACATTTGTAAGAAGTTGTCTATATGTGTATTAAGATCCTCACCTATTAAACTATCAAATTGTAAAAAATGTTGCAACATCTAGATGATTTTTGAATTGATCCCAAACTATTTGTCAATAGCTGGTTTAACAATATAAACTGTGTCCCTTTAAGTGATGACTTCATATAGTCTAACAAGTTCCTGTAATCTCCTTTCATTAAATTAGGTATATAATGTTTAGCTAAGGACTTGTTTTGTTCTCTAAGTATCTAAAGAAGCATTTTTCCAACCACTAAATCTTTCTTTTTCTTAGAAGAGTTCTCACTTACTACTTCTTGTCATGCACCCAGTATTCTAAAATTGAAATAAAAAATCATAAATAATAAAAATAAATATTGAATAAATGAATATAAATAGAGAAAGAAAAGGAATAGATAAATAATGCTCGAATCTCTTTAATATCATTAATATCCTCAATAATGATGCCAAAAACTTGATTGTAGTTTTCTCTACCCTAATACTATTAAATCTAGGAAAAAGCATCTATTATATTTTATTAGTGTAGAGATGAGCAGAGTATCATTCCCACGATGATGAAATAACTACTTTGCCTAACTTTGTTATTAATATTTAGTCAATGATAAAGATTATGATTATTTTAACCTAAACCTAAAAGTATAATAACATATCAAGATATCACTAGAAGAAAATAAGCAAGTAATCAAAGATAAGAAGTGTGATAATATGTAATAGCTAGATAAGAATTTCCCCTATCATCATCATGAACTCATTATTAATTTTATTTAGAGATTTTATAAGTTAGACTAACAAATTTTCCTTTAAGTTAATTAATTGTCTTTTTTTTGTGTATAACTACTTATCTCGAAGTTAACTGATGAGTATGTCTATTTGATTAGTATCTAAGAGCACATTAAGATTTATAAAACTTCATAAAATATTTTATCCTAATACCAGATGCATTCGGTAGGTTTATCTCTATTACTTCATTCAATCCTTAATATTAGTGCATAGATCAATCCATAAATAGGTTTTTATGTCTACATGTAAATTAAGATCTAATTTGATTTTTTTATATGCCTAACTGGCATGGAGATCAACATAGATATTTCATAAATATAAAACTCTTTTGAAGATACTGAATAAATCTATATAAAGATAGAGCTAAGATTCCTTCTATTTAGACATAAAATCACAAATCATTATTGAAATAGATTACATAAACAAAAGAGTTGAAGAGATCGTATAAGGTGTTATTCTAATGAATATCTCTATAGCTTGATATATTCTTCTTGTTTAGAGTGATTCCAAGTCCCTTTCCTTGTTAAAAATGATTGTATAGTTTGTTCTATGATTTCTCTCCCTCTTGCAACTGCTAACCCTAGTTTGAAATTAAAATTAAAACTAAAAACTAATTAAAACAAATTTTAAATTTTGATTTTTTAAACTCTTCATATAGGCTTTCTACTTCGAACACAATTTGGGACATAATTATGTCTAGCACTATAGTTCAATTTTTTTTAAAGTGGAACACATGCACTAATATGTTCTAGGATATACTCTATTATGTTTTGTCTACCATATGACTTAAGCCTTGATCTACCTGTGTGTGAACTCGTGTCTTTTACACCTTAAACTTGGAAAGGAATACACCTAGGCATATGGTTGTATGTTAGCTTGTGTCTAAATTTCTCACTAATTTCTTCTGTCTACAGAGGGACATTAATAATAACATTCTTATGTTTGTAACCAAGCTCAATCAAAGATGTATTTTTTTTCTTGATTTAACTTGTAAAGCTCTTCAATCCTTATCCAGACTCATTCTTAAGTAACATATCCAAAATTTCCTAAAAACATCAAATAAAAGCAATCAAATTAGGGTAATTTGAAATGAAAACATAGTAAAACACACACACACACGCACACGCACACACACACACACACACACACGCACACACACACACACACACCCCCCCGCACACACTCACAAATCATACATCATTTCTCTCTTTAAATCAAAGTGTTTGATTGGCAAGATAGAGCTTGTAGCATAATCATTAGCTGAAGTTAAATATGTTAGTGTTACCAAAACTACCAATCAATGAATTTAGTTGAGAAAATTAATATGAGACATCAAAATGAAGCAAACTAAGCTACAAAATTGTTTATATACAACAAATCAGCAATTGTTATTACAAGAAATTGAATACAACATGGCAGGACTAGACATATCAAAGTAAGTATGCCATAAGCGAAGCTGAGAAAAAAGAAGAAGAAGCGAAGCTTGAATATTATCCGTATGAAAAGAATATGATAGAAATAATGATAAAGGATTTAACTAAGAGCATATTATAGTTTTTGAGAAGCGATTGGTGTTTTTAATAAGAACATCAAGAAAGAGTGTTGAATTTTGATGTTCTTCCAAAAATACATAAAAGCTATACACTCCTACAAATTCATTCTTTCTGTTCTAAATCGTAGTATATAATCAAGTGAAGTTAAGCAAGATAGATACACTAATTCTTGTGGTCAAGAATTCAACAAATGTCGCAAGTTCATTGTAGGAAAAAATGATTGTATGTATATTCTAACTTGAGCTAGTGAAACTATTAAAAGAATGGGGTAGGATAGTCCCTTTGTTAGGAAAGCTTTTAATTATTGTATCTACTCAATATAGAGGAAAGAAACAACAGACTTTATAAAGATATTTCACTAGATAAATATGTACTCATGGACAAAACTTTATATTGGATTAGGGAAATTTTAATGACTCACAAAACTTACCAGGGAGCAATTATGCAATTAAGGATTAACTGGAAAGTTTATTAGATCCTTTAACACTTGTCTTCTGGTTCTTGTGAGCACATTGTAATTGATGGCTGATACGTTATATTTATGGGTTGTAGCATTTTTCAAGCTTTTGTTTTGTTAATAAAATTAATTTATTTTTTAAAAGAATGAATAGATACAATAACTCAATAAAACAATGGTGGAACAATTATTAGTTTGTAGATTTTGGTTTTTAAAATGCAAATTCAAAGCAGTGAATAGTTGATTAAGTTATGAAATTTTAATTTTATGTATTTCTAAATCAAATATAATTCTCTTTCTTGATTTGCACTTTAGTGTAATTAATTTATGTCTATATTGAAAAATTTTGCAAGTTAAAAACAGATACAATCTGCACAGCCAAGTCATGTACTTGATGTTTTGGATTTTTCTGTCTATAGGAAGAAATTCAAAACATCAATAAATTGATTTGAAGTTATTGGAAAAACTACTTTGAATATATATGTATATATGTATAATTTAACAAAAAAAAAATCCTAAGAAAACTAAACTTTCGGCCACAGCTGTATTTTAGTATTGAAAGTTCCAATATTAAGTTCATGCGAAAGTTTTAATAGGGTTTACAGAAGGAATAAGTAAACAATTCACCAATTCAACAGATTTTCGACAGATGAGAAAAGATATTTCTTTTCTTGTGAAGAGTTTAAACCAAATCAGAAGCAGTAGCTGTCACTAATTATATTGGAAAACTACGATCGATTCCATGTGGTTTGACAGATAAGAAGTTACATTGAAAAACTTTGAGGTGCGCCCCACGATTACAGGAACTAGACCGTATATTTGATGGAATTAATAGCTAAAAATTGTCTCTAATTAACAATGGAGAATGGACCGAGTCAATCTTGTATCTTCCAATAAGACGTTTCTAACCGAATTTCACTTTTTATCATATTGCTTTTCTTACAAATGGGGTAAGCGTTGAATATATAGTGAATCACCATAAGCATTAGATAATGAATGGAGCATTAAATAGTTGCAAGTTCATTTCATATGTTTTATATTACAAGAAATCATTGCTTTCAACGATACATATGTTGTGTGAAATATAATTTTCACCTAGCGGCGTACCATTGTTATATTATCAGCAACTGTTGAATTTTTATACGCGTCTGAATGATTAATTATGCAGTTCGAAAATAACTCTTTCTGTTAAATGTTCAAATTGAAAATTTGGAATGTATACATTCGTACAGGTTACTTCTACTGATAGTACAGTCAGATGGTTGGAAGTGGATACGATTGCTATCTTGGTACATGGAAGGCACGTTGGTAGAGAATGTACACAAGATTTGTGCACAATCGTTGTTATTAGGTTAGATTAAAGAATCCCAACTGTGATATTTGGTGTTTTGATTTGTTTAATGTTCAACTTATGATTTAAAAAATAGCACCCATCCAGCGATTTTCCATTACTTAAATCTAGACAAAAATCATAGCTACTTGCGTTACCTTTTAATGAACACCACATATTCTTGCAAGTGAAAGATGAATGAGAAAGGAAGCACGCAAAGATTCTTGACAAGATTTTAGATAGACGTTTTTCAAGAATATTAATAATAAAATATAGAAAATAAAAAGTTTTTGTGTTCCCAAAATGAGTTCACGAGAAGAATTAAATTTTCTATACCATTATATTATACTAATTTTATTATACACAATCTTATCTATATAAATATGTGAGATTCATATAAGACTTAAAAATATATAAATAAGATTGTATAAAATAAAATCAGTACAAAATAATGAGTACAAAAAATCTCATCCCAGAACAATCTTTATTCACAAAGCATCATCACCTCTAATGTCTCTTTGGCTACGATGAAAAAGTTGAAAGATAATAAGATAAGCACGAGGGTGACTTGGAACTTAGCTAAAGGTGAAATGGCATCATTATAGCCCAGATTTTTTCTTTTAAAAAAAGAGAGAATAACTTCAACATGCTCCAACGTAGCGCATCTGCTTGTTTATAAAGGTGACTCTAATGTGCACAACCTTTCTTCTCTGTCTACCAAAACATTGACAGCTTGACAGAAAAGGAAAAATTAAAACATAAACGAGACGTGGACTCTTCACATGTACACTTGAATCTTCGAAGTTGGCATTTGTTTCCTTTTCTTGCCAACTTCCATATGAAGCCAATCAACGTTCCTTAGCTGATAATCAACGATTTTTACGGCGGAGAAGTTTCATGACTTGCGTACAATATCTCAGATAGTATTGTAACAAGTACAGATTTAGGCAAAAATAATAAATGGGTTTTGGGATGAAAAGGTAGATAGATTGTCCTGCATTGCCGCTTCTCTAAAACATTATCAGTTCCATCGCTTTTATATAATTTATGAAAAGAGCATTCCTCAGATAAGACAATGAAAAATGGACCAAAATAAATAAATAAAAAGTTGTAGTTTGAGATTGGTGAATAGCTGTCAGGCACTTACTGGAGGATACTAGCCAACCCTTTGACGTTTTGGTTTTCATTACAAATAAGAATTGACTCCTATTCTTAGTATTCTGTACTTATATTATTTTATGAACATCTACTCATCTAATAAATAGAATCTACATAAATTAAATGGATAAATACTTATAAAATAAGGTAGGGACAGAATAATAGAAAAGTGATGCAAACCTATTGCAAATGTTCAGATACACAGGACATGGGCTGACAAGGAAAAATGACTGCAATGTCCTACCAAGTATTCAAGTAAGATTCAGGGCTCTAACATAGCCAAACAAACTTAAATTAAATGTCCCATAAATTATGATTATTAATGAAAAATCAGTATCCAGCTCCATTAGCTCAATATCTTATTAAGCAGTTGAAGCTTGAGAAGTACGCATTGGAAGGCAATTTGAGTTGAGTTGTAGATGCCGTCATGGCGGTTTGTCTCGAAACGCATTACTAGTGGGTACCGGCACACAGCCGCTATTACTAGTACTACCCCTCCATCAACATCACTCTCAAAATGCCTAGAAAATCGAAGAATAAACAAAGCATAAAGAGGAAGCCCGGTAACCAATTACTCCTTTTCTTCTCTGCCTTTGGAGTCTGGACCACAAGCAGAATCAGTGAAAATGATATGCACTATTGAATATTTTGGTCCTTCCTCTAGGGCAAAGAAAGTTGGTAGATAGTCTACATACGGATTCTCTACACGAGTACTGTTTTTGTTTCTGTGTTTTTTATTTATCTACCGTGTCAGTCTGGTTGGGCTAGTAGAGGCCTTAGCTTACCTGTTCGACCAAGACATTAGGTCCAATTCAAAAGGCAGGCTTACAATTATAGAGAAGCCGAGACGGCTACCTTCGCTGTCCAGATTCAGAAATTATGATCAACTCCCACATCTGCAAGTTCACAAGTAACTATGGGCAGTGAATTCATAGCAATTTTACCTCAAATTGAATCATTTTCGGTCTTAACGAGATTTTGCAACAGAAGCTTTTGGGTTTGACTATGCACGGCCCCGTAATATGAAGAACTGTAATCAAGATCATCTTCATTTATGGGCAACCATACAATTGAGTATGTTACATTGCAAAGCTGCATAACTTGCAGCAGCAACACTATCCTACCCATAGCAAATACAAAAATAAGATATGAAATGAAGACTCAAACTTTAAGTGACATTTATGTCGAATAAATTAAATATGCCCTAGTTAGATGTGGAAACAAATGAACGAGACTCAAAAGTGACTCTCATTTTGAAAAAAATTAAAAAAATGACTTTAGTTGTACAATGTATACTGATAACTTCTTCCGCTAATAGCCTCCTTTAACTATGCAACTCTTGCAAGGTAGAGATTAGAGATGTCAATGGGACAGGCCATTAAAAAAATATGCAGGTCGGGCCAAGCTCCTGGCCCGGCCCAACCGGTCAAAAACGGCCCGTGGGCTTTGGGCAGGCCATGTCTTATCAGCCAGCCGCTAGAACCATGGCCCGACTCTCCAAGTCCGCCCAGGCCACGGGCCGCCCATTGGGCTTGAGTAGACCTGAGCATTTAATTTATTTTTAAAATTTTTAAAAAATTTAAAAAATTGTTTTTGTATTTTTAAAATTTCATAAATTATAAAATAATCATTTATAATAAAATGTAAGACGAAATTACCCATAAATTCTATAAAAATATTTTTATGAAAAGTTAATAAGTTAATAGTTGTAGTAAATTAAATCTACTATCTTTTACATTAATTACAAATTTTTGATTTA
>JAOTAY010000005.1:14084458-14115266 GCA_025629805.1 Erythroxylum baracoense
ATGTCTATAAATGCATGTACAATTATTTTCATGTGCAAAAATTCAATATTCAAGAGTATGAGCATGAAATGGATTTTTCTAATTTCTTACTAATCTCTCATATTTGCTATTCTAGCCTCAACATGGGTAACGGGATGCTACAGTGCTAGACCGATTAACTGAGTCGACTCATTTCTTACCAATGAGATATAACAACTCTCTAGACCAATTGGCCCGGAGATATGTAAATGAAGTGGTTAGATTACATGGGGTTCCTGTGTCCATTGTGTCTGATAGGGATCCCAGATTTACTTCGAGATTTTGGAAGAGTTTGCAGTCAGCTATGGTTACAAAGCTGAATTTTAGTACTGCATTCCATCCTCAGACAGATGGACAGAGTGAGAGAACTATCAAGACTATTGAAGATATGTTTAGAGCATGTGTATTGGAGTTTCAGGGAGCTTGGGATCAATACATATCATTAATTAATTCTCATATAATAACCATTATCATAGCAGTATCGAGATGGCACCATGTGAGGCACTGTATAGTAGAAAATGTCAATCGCCTTTATACTGGGATGAAGAAGGTTTGAGAATGATAGAAGGCCCTAAATTAATCCAAGATATTGTAGATAAGGTGAAACTGATCCGGAGTCGGATAAAAGCGACTCAAGATGGACAAAAAAAATATGTGGATCAACATCGTCAAGTTATGGAGTATAGTGTCAGGGACAAAGTATTTTTGAGAGTGTCACCTTGACGAGGCGTATTAAGGTTTGGCAAAAAGGATAAGTTAAGCTCAAGATATATTGGTCCTTATGAAATTCTTAAGAGAATCGGACCTTTGGCATATCGATTAGCCTTACCTACTGAGTTGTCTCAGATACATAACGTATTTCACATGAGTATGCTCAGGAAATATAGGTCTGATCCAACACATGTGTTACCAACTCAAGATATTGAAGTTACTAGTAATCTGAGCTATATTGAGAAGCCAGTTCAGATAGTTGAGTATCAGTTAAAATAATTAAGGAATCAAAAATTTTCAATGGTAAAAGTTCTATGGCACAATCATTCGAGTAAAGAAGCAACATGGGAAACTGAGGAGCATGTGAAAAAGGCATATCCCCACCTATTTCCTTAATCAAGTGAGAATTTCGAGGACGGAATTTCTTAAGAAGGAGATATTTGTAACATCCCATATTCGAGGCTAGACCTCAGAATAGTGAATTGAGTGTACTGTGAGAAATTAGAAGTGCATTTCATGCTCATGCATCATCGTAGATTCACACATAAGTGAATATTTATTTTTGATACATTTAAATAATTGTGCATGCATTCATTGACATTTTTTGGGTATAACTGATTTCTAAATGTGATTAAAACGTGAATTGTGGATCATTTGTGTTGAAAATTTATTTGGAGAGTATCATGTTTATTTCGGAATTTTTTGGTGAATTTTAGAAAAATTTCTGAAATTTTAGGGTATTTTGGACTAAGGAAAAATAGACATATAGGACTGTGACATGTGGCAGGCTCACATGCATAGGTGCCACGTGTATATTGAAAAAAAGAAGAACAAGACTCCAGTTCTCTCTCTCTCGATGTTCTTTACTGAATGTCATCACCCACTCCTTTCCTTATTCCCCATCACCGAACCACCATACGTTTTTCATTTTTGTGCATTTGGTTTATATGCTTAATTCTCAAATCACCGTTACACTTTGCAAAGGATGAGCTAAATTATTTGGTTGTCTTTTATATCCTTGCATCTCTTTACCGGCAACTCATTCTCTTAAGTTCTGAAATTTTGCTGAAGAGTGTGAAGTCTAAAACAAGTAAGTTGTGCTTTCATTTTCATGGTTATAATAATGATAAATGACAAAGAGATGGTGGTTGCATGCTAGTGGATGGATGCATGCGTGGGTGATGTAGAACTGTATGCTATAGGTTCTATTTTGGGATGACATTTGATTATGAAAATGATGTTGAAATTCTTGAAAAATCGATGAATATATATATACTCTCTTCTGGTTTAGAGAAATACGTATATGGGTTCTTATTAATGTGGTTATGCGTGAATGTGTTTGAGTATTTAGAAATGAATCAAATGAGTCTGATGATGTTTGAATGATTGAAAATGAAAATCATGCATGATGTGTGTAAGAAGGGTAGCTTCGGTGGTGTTCAGAATGAGTTAACTGAGAAATTAGTGAAGTGAATAGTGCAAGAAATGGAACAAATGCAGAAACTAGAAATTGTGTGAATGAATATACGAATTTTTGATGGTTATATTGAATCTTGGATTTTTGATTTGTTTGAGTTGTGATGAGCTGAGATGGAAGTAGAAGAGTTGGTTTAAGTGTCATATGTGTTAATTGAATAAGATAGAAGTGAGAAAATCTGGAAAAATGGAAGAAGAAGAAGAAATTTGCGTTTTAGAGAGAGAAGAGAAGAGGAGTTACACCTGAAGGTTTTCCAAAACCGAACTGTGTTGATTCTTTTAGACACAACTTTGTAATCTGATCTCCAAATTACTTGGAACTTGAACCAATATACTCCTAAGACATTTTTCTTTCTCTCCACAATAATTTAGAGCCATCTGAATTCGTTCTGGAAAGATTTGATTAATGGATTTAGGATGTAAGTGAGGAAATGTGTTGGAATGTTACGAACTGGAGAATTTTCACTAAACATGATTCAGTATTTTGATTATATCTTGATTTGTAGATTTCTAAATGAGTTGATTCTTGATTCAGATTAAATTTGAGACATATTTAAAAGTATAATTCTAATTCTATCTCTAAGACTTTCGAAATTGGCATGAAATTAAGTCTTGGCTTAGGCTGTAATACTACCAGGGACAGAAATCATGTCCTGTTGTTATTGAATAAACTATATTGATGTATCCGAATTGGGCTAAGGTGTCTTCACCAAAGTTGTAGAATATTCTCTTACCTTTAAATTGATATGATTGTAATTTTTGGATATTGGAATTGCAAGATATGAGTTGTACAACGTGAATGCATGATCATGCTTTAGCCAAAATTTCAAATGTACACAGCCTGTGGTATTATGAGCATAACTCATAGAATAATGAACCAAATTGAATGATTTTAGTGTCATTAGAAACTTAAGACATAGAGGAACAATTTTCTAGAAGAAAGTGTTACAAAAAATATCATTTTCTTGATTTTAATTATTATGTAAAGTTGACTCAAATGTGATGCTTTCAGCAAAAGCTGGAGTAGTGAATGAGTGTGTGAATAGTGAATGTTGTGTGAATTTTTGGCACTATTGGAGTACATCAATTTATTACAGAAATATACCTAAGAATTTGTCTTTGTACATTCATGATACATGATACATTTATACCTGTGTTTACTCAATTACTTAAGTAGTACAATAATGTGAAATTATGTTAGTGTATATAAGAAAGTAGCGTGACCACATCCTGATATTGCAAAAACATCAAGGCAATATGCTTAAGGGAGCAATAGTGAGTAACCTAAGATGGTCTCACTTTGATTTGATCTAATATTACTAAATTGAATTTGATATATGATGAATATGTACTGATTTTGAACTAAATTCCAGACAATACTTGTACGAGGCATTTGATGCATCTGAATATTATTGGAAGTGCTACTTGTATGTAAATGAGACTGCCTAAATGATTCTCAAATAAAAGTGACTGAATGTTATAACTAATTGTATTGAATGAGACAATGTGAACGAAAGTGATTGACTGTATTTGAATGATTTGTGGCATGCATTTCATTTCAATACATATAATATAAAGGTAGTTGTGACTAGTGATGCTACTGAAAAGAACTTAAAGCTCAATCATATAGAGCCTAAGGCTCACTATGATCAATGAGCCCAGCGATACAAGATACTGAAAAAGCAAACAATTACAAAAATGTAAAAATGAATGTGAGTCTCATACATATAGCATTCACATATGATTTGAATTCATTGAATGATTTGTAAAGTTGTAAAAATGTTATATGTTTGCATACATGGTATTAAACCAATGATTGTGTTTTATTCAAGTGTAATGAAGTGATAGTTTGATTAAATTGTTAGATTGAAATACAATTTGTTTGTGATAGAACTTGATACTAATCAAGTTGTTATGAACCATGTGAAAATATGTTTATGATTGATTGTCTTTTATAACATGAGTGAACCACCGAGGATGGTTACTCTACTGAGTTCGTCAAACTCATCAAAATTGCACTGTTGATAATTTCAAGTTTGAGAGTGAGATGACCTAGCTTCTAAGACTCCATACAAGCTTATTTTGTGTAACTTTGACGATTAGATATGGCTCAAAGGTGGGTCAGCTGGGAATTGAAGACATAGTTTGTTAATAAATTTTGTGCATTCCTTATATATGTAGCATACTATGTAGATTGAGTTGTTATGCTCATAGGATGATGTTTGACATATATATGGATGATGTTGAACTTAAAGCTACAATGTACATTATGGGTGTGTTATAAAATGAGGACATTTTGGATTTTAGCAAATGTGTGATTCGTGATTTTAATTACAATGCTATGTGACAAAGTGAAGTTGATATAAGTAACATGCCAATTCTGTAGGGCATGTGCACGTGTGACCATCTGGTACTCATGCATACGTCGGCCGAGATCAAGGTGTTACAGAGTGTGTATAAGAAGTATGCTAAAAGTCAGAAAACTTGGAAGAAGTCACAAGGAATAACTTGAACTCTTCCCTATTTTATAGCCCTCTTGTCGAACTTAAAGGAAAGTTGATGGTGGCCCTAAGCATTGACATTTTACAAGAAGTTACAAGGACATAGGAAGTGGTGATTATAGGCTTATTCATGTATAAACATCCGACTTGCCCTGTAATACAAACATGGACTCAAAAAAATTGGAAAGGTAGAAGCACACAAGAGGTAATGTAACTAAAAATGATAATATTATATTACTTTCAGCTTAAAATTCGAAGCTCAAAATGTGATAGGAGAAGTCCCTTAGCATATCTCACAACTTCCTCTATTTCTCTAAAACTAGCAACCTAATGTGGAATTAGAAACAATCAGATGAAATTTAGTGACTAGCAGATAAATCAAGGAAGTTCTGTATAAAAGCTTGCAAAACTTTTTCTAAAGACTATAAAGAACTTAAGACATGAGTTGACAACTTTTCGTATGACACATTGACATCAATCCAACTCATTCATTCATCTTATGGATGAGAATCAATGGATGGTTGCTTATAAAGTATGAAATCAAGTTCTCAATTAAGTAATTGCACTGTGAGTTATGTAATATTGAACTAGAAAACCTAAAACATGTAATGATTAGACTAGGGTCAGCTCTAGGTTATTCTCAATCTAGACAGACCAGTGGACTTTTGGGTGAAACTATTGCTTGGCTAAGGAAACTTAAAGTGTAGAATACAATAGATTTCAAAATAATTCAGATAAGCTGCATAGTATTGGAGTATTACATCTGGAAAGAGAGAAATTGCAAAATTTTTAAACAAGAAAGATGGTTCTTCAAGACATTTTTGTTCATTGCAGATTGGCCATGTTAGCAAGAGGAATAGCAGAAAATATGTCAACTATCATGAAGAGAAGATGGGGATTAGAGTAATACTTGTTTTTGTTTTTTCATAAGCATCTTTTATATATCATGATGAAGATGATTGCTAGAACCATAATTCTTTGTAATTTTGATCTTTTGGACTAATCTAGATCATTTGTACTTTAGACTATATATATTTTATTCAATGAAATCAATTACCTTTCAAAAAAATATCCCCCTGGAATATTGAAACACAAAAGGCTTAAGTATGCTAGCAAGCTATTTGGGAAAGCCAATTTGTATAGATGAAAATACTGCTTTTAGGAAACATGTAGGCTATGCTAGATTATACATAAGTATAGACATCTCTAAAGAAATGAAAGATAACATTCTTATACTAAGGTTGGCAAATGGGAATTCTCTTAGAGAAGACAAGGTGATGGTTACTTATCAACGGAAACCATCCTTGAAAGCATAAGGTAAAGGATGGAAACCAACGAGGAAAGTTTCACAAGGGGAGACTATTTGAAGCTGATGGGGTTAGAAGCAGCCAAAATAGAAGAAAACAAAGTGTTGATGGAAATTGAAAGTCTGACAGGGATTTTAGAGGATCAGGGGAGCTTGGTTATAGTGGATAATGATTAAAATGATGATAATAAGGGTGGGAAAAATGAGCCTATACTAGCGCATCATAATGCTAATCAAAATAAAAACTAGACTACTACTATAGCAGTGGTGAGTCTAGGTCGATCCCACAGAGTGTTTAGCTAGCTTTTGAAAAGAAATTAATTGATGTTTAGGTGATGGGGGGCTTTGTACTTTAAAAATAAGAAAATAAAATGAAACTAACTAACAAGAGCAATTTAAAGAAAACATGTACAAAGATGATAAAAGTGGGGAATTTGGTAGGGACTCAGTTCTTTAGTTCAATCTCGACCTATGCCCTAATTAAACATATTTCATTGATTTATTGTTCTCAAACCTCTCATAGCAACTATTAACCATGGGTTAATAATTAAAAGTTTTCCCTTAGGTAGTGTTTAACCAAGATACGATCATTAATTGAACCTAACCACCGAATAACCTAAGATACGATCTTTAATTGAACCTAACCACTGAATAACATAGGATACGATCTTTAGATTTAATTAGGCAATAGCATTACAAATTAGGACAAACCAATTAATCAAGGCAATAACTACATACGATGCATTATTTAACCTAGGTGATATTATCCTTAATGATTACGAATTATTAGTCGCTATACATGAATTTCAAATATAACAATTATGGATTATATCAAAATTCTAGCAATGAGTTTGTAAATAAACGATCCAATGAATGCATTAAAATCATCTTTTCACAATACCTAAATCCATACACATCGGATAACATAAACAATTTATAAAGAGAGAAAGAAATAACAAAACAATGGAAGACATGCTTAACTGGGTCGTTGACATTGATGTTGCCTCCGAACCAGAGTCTAGTTGTCTAGCCCTCCATGGGTCTCTCAGGATTGAGAGCTTCCATAGCCCTCTTCATGCTCTCCTAAGTAAATGTTGTATCCCCCTCAAAGAATGTCTCAGTTAAAACCCCCTAAAAAGGAAGACACACCTACTATTCTCTCCTTTTTTATCCCCAAAAACACCATGTATAAAGCCCTCTGCTACTTCCCTCTACATCTGCTTTTTATTTGACTGTGTGTAGTCATTTGCTTGTCCAGTATCGACATTTTTATTGCTTTCCTCTCCTAGTTGTTACACTTGGGTTTCATGCTACTCCTTGGTTCCACTTGCTATGTATTGTCGTTTTGGTGTTCCTTAGCTGTGCGTTTTGCTGTTGGCTTCGTCCTTATGCTATTGTGCTTTGGTCATCTCACCAACTACTGGGTGGATTGTTGTTTTAATGCATGTGGTGCTTGATTATGGACTGCTGGAGTTTTAATAATCTCCATATAATTAACACAATTAAATCAGTCCATTAAGCTTAAAAAATAGTTCAACTTAGGCCAATTTTATGATAAATTTCAGAATAAATAATTTTGGGTTTTAACTAATAAAATATAAATAATCATGCCCAAATGTGTAATAAAAATAACTAAATGGGCTAAGTTTAGGAGGATAAAAGATGTAATATTTACACTTACCAAATTCCCCCCACACTTACCTTTTGACCGTCCTCAGCAAAACATCAAAATTAAGCTTGTAAACCCAAAAACATTTACTCAACTTCCATATTATCCAAGAATACATAATTATAAGAAAATATGAATGACATTCAAAAATCATAGCAAGAACTCAACATTCCTATCTTTTAATCATGATCAATCAACATTCAATACCTTTAAAAAACGAGCAATTTATGTTAGATTGGAAAATATGTTTAAACAAGACATGTTCATGGGTACACTCAACACCATTTATGATCATGACCTTCCAAAACTTTGCCAATCATTTCATTTCTCCAACACTAAGGCTCATATGCATAATCATGAATCAAAAGACTTTTCAAGGTTGTAATGTGGGTAAAGGTAACGTGAGATGCATTTAGGTCAAGTAGCATGAAAACCAAGAAAGCTAGTGAAACAAATGCAACATTTAATATAACATCAACTGTAAAAACCACCATTCACTCACAATTGTGTACATCAATTATGATGAATGAAAAAACGATTTCTCATAACTCAAACTCGAGCTCTCATACATAACCAACACGAAGTAGAAATCACTCACAAAAATTGATCATAAACAAGATTTTGTAACCATCGGGAGTGACACTTGAAAGCAACATCCACCTTATATCTAACATACTCAAATAACCCATTCAATGCAACTTTAGGGGGATGCAGTAATCATAAACAACTTTTCAACACATATGTACTTCCACCTTGATACATTTATTTAAACATTTTTCCTTTTCCTTTTCTTTTTCTTTTTCTTTTTCTTTTTCTTTTTCTTTTTCTTTTTCTTTTTCTTTTTTTTTTCCTTTTTCTTTTTCTCTCGTTTTTTTCTTATGAAAATTAAAAGAAATTACATCAACATGAGAATTTCAATGATAAAACATAAAATAGCATCCCAACCTTATAACTAACCCATACATATATACACTCCCACACTTATACTTTTGTATATCCACAAACTCAACATTCTCAAATGTTCCACCAGCTTTATGGCTTGGGTGCAGTATTTGGTTAAGTTTAAAGCATGTAATGTGGTTAATACAAAAAGAAAGGTATAAAGCTCAAAGGGGCTTATCAAAAGGAAAAATCATATAATGGGTAGGCTATTTGGCTAATGTAGCATGGAAAAACAAAGTATGCCTAATCATTTTCATGTTAATTTATATGATAAAAATGTGGTCATGAATAGAAAATCAAAGTAAAAGCAAGATGTACATGTCATGAAGGTCACATATTATCAAAAGACAATGAGACTGACATAGATGTGTCAGTCTATAAGGCTCAAAATCTCACTAGTTTTGTCTACCACTAGTCATTACTTTTTTAAGATAATGTATATTAACCAATCACAAAATTAAAAGTACATGCTCAAGTTGCCATGAAATTTTCTAATCGTGACTATATAATCCTAAAATTAATAGAAAATGATAAAAAATTTTATTTTTTGTTTTATTCTCTCTCATTTTATTTGAAACTTAAAAACAAGTAAGAAACAAACTAACTTAAAACACAATGCATATAAAAACTAAATGTGAAATTTAAAGAAGTAAACTTCCCCTGGGTTGCCTCCCAAGAAGCGCCTTTGTTTAGGGTCGTTAGCTCGACTCCACACTTTCCTCACGTGATGAAATTATGATCTTCAGGTGTCACATACGGTGTCTCCATATGAGGTTCTTTAGGATATGGTCTTGGTTGATAATCTGTCATGTTTGGCACGTTCCCTATCTTCAGATTCTCTATCTCTATTGAGTTTATGCTATTGGCAACGACCTCGAATGTCTCTTCACCTTTTTCTTCTTCTCTTAATTTCTCTAACCTGCTAAGAAAAAGTAAAGAGTCAGTCTTAACAACAATTTGAAATTCAGTATTTACCTCCGAGCTAAAAGATATATCCGTTTCTGCTTTGAGCTCCTTCTCCACTTCTTCGACATAAGCTATTCCTTGAGTAGAGCACTTAAGATTCTCAAGCTCCTAATCACTTTGTAAGGTTTCCGTACTAACATCTATTGGGTATACCTAAGGTTAATATGGTTACTCCTCTTCCATTTGTGATTCTAGGTAGTCGATCCTTGCTGCCATCTTACCCATTTGGCTTGCCACGTTGTGGAGTCTATACGTTGTATCCTGTCAGAGTTTTTGTATACCTTGTTAAAGCTATTGTAGTATATCCTGTTGAAACTGTTATTGTACATCCTGTTGGAATTGTAAAGTATTAGCAATCATAATATTAATCAATTATTACAAAGGTGAACCTGAATCGTGGTAAGAAACTTCTAGTCTATGCTGGAATTGTTGTGCTTCCTGCAAACGGTCATGAAAATAATTTTGTTGACCATCCCATCCATAACTAAAGTTAGGTTGATTAGTCCAGCCTTAGTTTTATGGTTGAAAATAATAGTTATAAAAGAAATTACTTCCGTCCATATCAAAAATTATTTTTTTTATAATCACAAATAGGAAATAAAAATGACAAGATTATGAAATAATTGAAAAGAAATAATTACGAACAAATATATACAAAATATCAATTAAAATCACAAACAAACTAAAATACCGCACTCTCCAGCAATAACGCTAAAATTGACAACGCGTCGTAATGTTAGTAAAAAAAACTAAATTACTACTATAGTAGTCGTAAGTCTAGGTCGATCCCATAAAGCGTGTTCAGTTAGCTTTTTAAAGAAATTAATTGATGTTTAGGTGAAAGGGGTTTTGGATTTTAAAAATAAGAAAATAAAATAAAGTTAAACTAACTAACAAAAGCAATTTAAAGAAAACATGTAAAAAATGATAAAAGTGGGAAATTTGGTAAGGACTCGATTCTTTGGTTTCAATCTTAGTCTACTCCCTAATTAAACATATTTCACTGATTTATTGTTATCAAACATCTCCTAGCAACTACTAATTGTGGGTTAATAATTAACCCAAATTTTTCCTTAAGTAGTGTTTACTCAAGATACGATCATCAATTAAACCTAACCACCAAATAACCTAAGATACGATCTCTAGATTTAATTAGGCAGTAGCATTACGAATTAGGAAAAACTGATTAATCAAGGCAATAATTACATACGATGTGTCATTTAACCTAGATTATGTTATCCCTAATGATTAGGAATCATTAGTCGCTACAAATGAATTTTAAATGTAACTATTACAATTTATATCAAAATTCTAACAATGGATTTGTAAACAAATGATCCAATGAACACAATAAAATAATATTTTCACAATACCTAAATCTATATACATAGGATAACATAAACAATATCTAATGAGAGAAAGAAATAACAAAACAATGGAAGAAATGCTTAATCGGGTTGTCGACGTCGATGTCACCTCCGAACCGATGTCGGGTTGTCTAGCCCTCCATATGTCTCTCACGGTTGAGAGCTTCCATAGCCCTCTTCATGCTCTCCCAGGAAAATCCTTCAACCCCTCTAAGAATGTCCCAAATGAAACCCCCTAAAAACGAAGACACACCTACTATTCTCTTATTTTTTATCCCCCAAAACACTGTGCATAAATCCCTCTGCTACTTCTCTCTACATCTACATTTTATTTGGCTATGCATCGTTGTTTGCTTGTCCAACATTTGCGGTTTTGCTTCTTTCCTCTCCTTGTTGTTACGCTGTCATTTCGTGCTACTCCTTGCTTCCACCTACTATGCATTGCCGTTTTGGTGCTCCCTGGCTGTGCGTTTTACTGCTGACTTCCTCCTTATGCCACTGCATTTTGGTCATCTCACTAGCTGCTGCGTGGAATGTCGTTTTAATGCATGTAGTTCCTGATTGTAGACTGTTAGAGTTTTAATCATCTCCATATAATTAACACAATTACATGAGTCCATTAAGCTTAAAAAATTAATTCAACTTAGGCCAATTTTACAGTAAAATTCAGAATAAATAATTTTTAGTTTTAACTAATAAAATATGAATAATCATGCCCATATGTGGAATAAAAATAACTAAATGGACTAAGTTTAGGAGGATAAAATATGTAATATTTTACACTTATCAAGACCTCATATTGTCATTGGAAAATTACCAGCAAATGGGGATGGAAGCTAGAAATTTGATAAGGAACCTGAGGAATAATGAGAGATAAGTTTAACAGTCCTTTTTATAAAGAAAAAGAGGGGGGGGCATGCAAAATGAAGTATATCTAGGATGCTTGCAGTAAAATGAAGAACAACAACATGTAAACCTCCTATAGCAATTGGAAGAGCACCAAAAGAGCGAAAATTAAGAGGAAAATTGTGAAAAAGTGATATCTACAAAGAGTAACAAGAGCAGTAGGAAGGGTTTAAACGGTAAAAGCATTGCTACATTACCATTCTAATATAGAATGTAAGAGGAATAAACAACCCTTTGAAGCTCAATGTTTTAAGGGACTTTGTTCAGTACAAAAAGTCTATTTTATTTTGTTTATTTTAAACTAAAATTAGATTAGAAGATTTGAATAAATTGGGTTATTTTGGTCATAAATAGGAGGTACTAACCAATCAAAAATATGATGGGTATGGAAGAATCATTATTTTCGATGATGGAGAATTATTGGAGGTGGAATCATTAGAAGCTAGTGAGTTGTTTATATCCACACAAAACTAAATTTTAAAATAGAGATCTCTTAAGTTTTGACCATATGTATTTACGATTTTAATATAAAGTTCCAAAAGATCTGATTTATGGTGCTTAATGAGAAGATTAAAAACATCAGTTAGAGGACATTAGATTATCAATGGTGATTTCAATGCCACTCTTTATAGGTCAAAGACTAATAGGAATTATAATTTGCTAAACTACAACATGGATCTGCCTTATTGCACCAACGATGTGGAACTATTTAATCTAAAATGTGAAGGTCATAGGTTCACATAGAGCAATAAACAAAGCTCAAAGTAGTTCATTCAGAAAAAGCTAGATAGAGCCTTGGTGAATGTAGATTGGTTAATCACCTTTTCAGAAATTAAAGCCTTTTTTTGGATCCATAAATTTTTTATCATACCCTTATCAATATGGATAAAATTTTCAAAATGGTTAGTGTTAAACACCCTTTCAAGTTTAATAATTTCCTTACTAATGTGGAGGGCGTTCAAGAAGTTATTTCCAAGGGATTAGAGTTTGAGATCTCTAGTACAAAATAGCTTATTTGTTTGCAAAAGCTTAAGGCTATAAAGCAATAATTGAAGAAGTTGAATGCAAGAACAGAACAAAATACCAAAAATGAGATAGAAGATTTAATAATGAGGCTCTCATTTATCCAAAATTCACTATTAGATAATCCAAGTGATGAGATCCTAGCTAAGAAGGAGAATGAAGAAATTAAAAAATATATGCAAGTAGTGGATAATCATAGCTCCATATTGTAATAACGAGCCAGGATCAACTAGATCGAGGATGGGATAGATGCACAAAGTTTTTCTTTGATATAGTGTCAGCAAGAAGAAATATTAATAGAATCACTTCCATAAAAACTAAATCGGGAGAGATACTGTATGGGCAAGCTGAGATTGCTAAAGATGCTATGGAATTTATCAAAATCTCTTAGGAACTAAAGGGAATGCTAAAATTTATAGAGAGGATCTTATGAAATTTCTCTCTGCTAAGATTCATAAAGATGTAGCCCAAAATCTAACTACGCCTTTCACTAATTAAGAAGTAGAGGGAGTAGTTTTTAAAATGAATGGATTAAAGGCTCCAAGCTTAAGTGGGTTGAATGGAAATTTCTATCAAAAAATATAGGAAAAATTAGGGAAATTCATTAAATATGATGTGCATGAGTTCTTTAAAACGGGAGTGTTACTCAAGGAGTTAAATAAGGCCTTTTGTGTTTAATTCCCAAAATTCATAACCCTGCAACTAGGAGTGATTTCAGACCTATATCTTGCACTAATTTTCTCTATAAGATCATTGACAAAGTCCTAGAAAATATGCTAAAATATGTATTACAATTCGTCATCATTTATAAACCAAAGCTCATTTTTAAGCAATATGAATATTTGAGATAATATTCTAATATTGCAGGAGCTCTTTAAAGGGTATATAAGAGGACATATTCCACAAAATTGTCCTATTAAAGTGGATCTTGAAAAAGCTTTTTATAGTGTTAGCTAAAGATTTATGTTACAGACTATGGACGTCGTGAAATTTCCATAAATGTTTATCAAATGGATTCTGGAAGGTATCACCACTGCTTCTTTTAGGATTCTGATTAATAGGAATCCAACAGAGATGATAAAAAGTAAATGAGGACTTAGGCAAGGGGATCCTCTTTCCACTTACCTATTTCTAATTTGCACGGAAGTTCTCACCCAATTGTAGAAACAAAAAATCTTTATAGTCATTAAATTTAAGTACCACTCCAAGTGTAAGTTGCTATCTCTAATAAGTTTATGTTTTGTATATGATCTTATCCTATTGAGCAACGCTAATATTCATTCAGTTTCTCTAATGATGAGTACCCTTCAAAGTTTTGAGGAGATATCTAGACTAAGTATTAACTTCTATAAAAGCTTCTTAATCTTGTCAAAAAGCACAACACATCTCTCACATATTTTTTATAAGTCACTAGAATGAAAAAATAAGATCTTCCTCTTCTATACGTGGGAATTCATATCTCTTCGAGAAGGTTAAGATATAGGTAATGTCTACCCTTGATTGAAAAGATTTTAAAAAATGGGTTTTGGAAGAATAAAACTCTCTCTTAAGAAGGCAAGCTTTAACTCCTAAATTCTGGCCTTGATTTATTATTTCTATACCAATATTAATTTTACCATAAGTGCACAATGTAGCTGTAGCTAATAACGGTAAGTACCGGTCAATCACATGAAGATAGTGCTTACTAATAATTACCTTTCTCTTGTTATCTAACATACGAATTGGTTTTTGGTTTTTAATAAAGAAGATAAAACTTAAACAATTAAAATAAAGTAGGAAAAAAATAATAAGTAGAGAAAAAAATCAATAAGAAAACAATCAATATCAACTATTAGTGCCTAGGTAATGAATCCCCCTAAAACTATTAGAAAATTAACCTTTTATTATGTAATTGTTTTGTTGACTATTAGACTGTGGATATTTCTACCGTATATTTATAATTCACTTGAGACTATTAACAACTAATCATAGGTTTATCAACTGAATTACTCAGGTTAAAGATTATAAGATTACTTTAAAATTTTGTGAATTCTGCTATTATATTTGACCCTAATCTAGAGAATTTATTTCGACTTATCTCTAGATTTACAATCAACTCCTTTCAATTACGATAGATTTATTCATACACAGGATTTTTCAATCTCTATGTCATGAAATCAGATTATGTACTAATATTTCGGATATATTAGAACGTATATTAAGCACATAAATGAATTACAATAGATAAATTGCAACAATTGCATTAAATAAAAGAATTAAAATATATTGTTATAGCATAAACTAAAGTTTACCTCACTTAGACACTAAAGATGTTTAGTTAAACATGATAGAAAATGAAATCAAGCATAAACAAAAATAAAAATGAATAGAAAATAAAGACTTCATTATTCTAAACCTCTCTTTATCTCCTATCGAATGTTCTTGTAAGGTAAAGGTTAGATGATGTATTCTATTAGATCTATCAATGATTTCTTCAATTTTCCATATCTCTAGATCAATATCACCTCTTCTAAATGATCTCTACATTTGGAATTGCCTCTGAATGTCTGCCCACCTTGTTTGCCTCAATCCACATCCTTTAATAACAAGATTTAGCGTTTCTAAGAGATACACAATTTGATACACGACCGTGTATATCCCAAAATCTCTAGAATTCGCAATTCTGCATGGGATGAGAGACTTACACGACCATAGGCACAATTGTGTATCCCTTCTTTGCTTTAAATCTTCGTTTTACGTTACCCTTTCATTCGAATTCTTGTCCTTTTCGTCCATAAAGGCAATTATAACCTATAAATGCACTTGAAGTAAATTAAGTACCAAATATGCAATAAAAGTATAGAATATCATGCAAAAATGCATCATATATGAGGTATAAATATAGTCAAATATGCATTTATCAAACATCCCCACACTTAAGCTTTTGTTTGTCCTCAAGCAAACTATAATCAAAATTATAAATCTTATAATATCTACCCTTCATTAATCTTGATCTATCCATTCATGCTATAAATCATCATGTCATGTTGAATTAAATAAACAATTAGAGTGAAATTATCCTAAAATTAACTTCCTAGGTAATATTAGTAGTAATCACATCAATAATTGCATTGAAATCAAAAGCATAAACCCTTACACCCTCACCAAGATTTCGCTCAGTGCACTCAATTGTTTAAAGTGAAAAATATAAAACTTTCAATCAATGCATAGTAGAACTTTTACCATAAGCTTGCAATATTATCACATCTCCACCACTTATTTATAACTAGAAACAAAAAATGAAATGCCTTTATAAAGGTTGTAATGGGGTTTAGATACAGTATGGTTGTGCTAATAAAGAAGGTCGAATTGAAGGAAATTTATTAAAGAGAAATTACAAGAAACTTGTTTACAAATATACACTATTCCTTTTATTGCAACTCCATTGGTATCATATACTTATTCACAATTTTTCTTATATCCCTTTTTGTCTTTGTTTCAATCAAAACATAATTTTAGGCATTCAGTACCACAATTAAAGGAATAATGGACCTTTCAAGATTTTCAAGTTTCAAACAAATACATAATGTAAATAACCTTTAAGTTACAAAACAATAAAAAGGCTTCAAAGAAAATAGGATAAAGGTTAATAATTGGGTATGATCAATAAAAAAAGGCTAAGGCCCAACTTGGTTATTCCTAAAGGATAATTTATGGGTAAGGTAATTATCAAAGAAATAGGCTAAAATAAATTGTTGAATCTAAATGCATTTATCACTTCGATGCTTTTAATTTAACAAATATGATCCAATATGTATAATGAAATCAAGTATTAGAATTATTCCACTATACATGATAACACACATGAAAGAAATAAAAGAGCTTTAAAATTTTTGAAAATTTACTCTTAGGCTTAAAAGCTCACAAAAAGATGGGTTAATGTGTGTAAATAGTATACAATTTCCATTCAATTTAACTATCTCAATGATTGATAAAAATATGACTTATAAAAGCAATTTTATTATAACTCTCATCCTTTTGCCTACTAATTCAAATCAATATTCAATAACAAAATAAGGTATTGATGGACAATTTTCAATTAATTCAAAACATCGGTTTATAAAATTGTATAACCATGATTATAATAAGCTTAAAGAAATCATTAAAAATCATGAATCCTTTCCCCACACTTAAAGTTGTACATTATCCCTAATGTACACAATATAAGTATTTATAATAAGTGAGAAGGATTAGTGATACTTTCCTAAATTTAGTCTTATGACAATAGACTCTACTTAACTAAATTTGTGTGATTTGGATAAGTAAACTCATACTCACATGAATTTAGAGGTAGGCTTATAACATATAAGATATGTTTTGGCAAGAGATATCACCTAACGGATCCAGGAGTCATTTGAGATGTGATTGATAAAGTTGTTATCTACCAAATTTAAGTTTTGTTAGTTTATTGAGCAAACTCAAGATTAAATAAACTTAAATAAGATCCTAGCCCATTAGAAAGATTAGAATAACCTTTTTGAATAGAAGTGAGGGCTATTATTTCAAATAAGATAGTGAGAGTAATCAAATACATGAATGAAGTCCTAATATTTTTTGGTAATTATAACATATAATCAATTACTAGCTTTCTTACTTTTATATTTTGTTATGAGTGGGATTTATCTTGTTTAGCATAGTGATACTAAGTTAATTCAATTTCTTAGACATAGATAAAGTTTAAGAAGAGATCTCAAACTTCTATAGAAAAGTTGTATGTCCAATATGTAATGTTGTTATTAATTCCTGTTGAGGATTTGGTATTAATGTTTTAGAGATATGAAATATCTAAAAGGTTGGATATAATCTTACAGACCTATTAAACAAATTATTTTTTAACGTAAACTTATAAGAAAATGGTTCTCAAGATAAGTTGAGGGAGTAAGATGGAACTAGTGCCTTTGTTAATACATTTGATGTATAGTTGAAATGACACAAACATTGAAAATCTCACTTTCATGATAAATTCAAATAATTTGTTTTGGAGATGATTGTGAATTTATCATATCTACAAGAAAGTTAGTAAAAGTATAGTTGTCCTCTTCTGTGAGAGTATGTAGAGATATTGCTTATAGAGAACAACAATTCTAATTTTCAAATGTTAAAAATATAATTGTCAAAGAACAACTCTTGTTGGATAAGAAAAGGTAATAGTTTGATTCTAAGAATTAGATCTAAAGAGAAAGATTGGAAGTTGATTACCTATTTTAAGTCCAAGTACATAAATAATGTACTAAAGATGTTTAGTATTTGAGATGTCTGATAATTGTGAAGTATTAGAGACATCCATCATTCTATGTATGAGATGATATTTGAGTTCAAGATTAATTAAAATTAAGGTCTATTTTACTTAGAACAATATAATTTTAAGATTGGATAGGTTCCAATATAACAATCGTTTCTAAATAAGTCATAATACATTTTTCATTTAGTGAAAATGAGTAATTGGATTAATAAGTTCTTTAATCAACTTAATATAGTTCTTTTCATTGTTCAAAACAACAATGTGTTTTGGAATATTAGAGCCATTAGATATGTTAAAGGAGCTAAGGTCTCATAAAAAATCCAAGGATGTATTTAAGCCAATTTTCTTAATTATGATGACAATTAAAATGAAAGTTATAAGGTTTAAGCAAGTGCTCACTATAAAGAATTTTGTAGACTTATCTCATTAACCCACCATCCCAACAGTGGCATGATCGTAATATAGTGATATGGTATAAAATACTTAAATGATTAGCTTAGTGCAAATGGGAGATTGTTGATTTATACGTTACAACCAATCAATTAATTATAGTCTAGTGATAACATAATTTGAAGTCATTCTTTATCTTATACATACTTAGATGTATATGATAAAGTCTATGAGATAAATATACATTGCAAATAAAATTATGATAAAATTATAATTATGAGATTTATATTGCATCTCTGTACTATCTCTATATTGTTCCTAGTCATTGTTCTATTAAGATTGGACATTAATAGAACGTAAAAAGACTAGAATACATTATGTTTTATGAAAAAAAAGTTGATCTTATAAACTAAAGTTTGGAGATACTTAAACAAACATGTAGGTGTTTGTTAGAGAACAAATTTACTGAACTAACCCCATATGAGAATTCATTTGGAACATTACTTGTATGTCTGTGGAAATTTTCATTGTAATGATTATATAAGTGTTTCTTTAACTTGAGATCTCCAAATTCATCTTGTATAGGATTACTATGTTTTGGTACTACTTGTGACATATTCTATCAAGAATAACGTAGTTAGTAGTCATTGGATGTAGTATAAACTATATAAAAGTAATTGAATGATTAAGGTAGAATTCATCACCGAAAAGTAATTGGGCGAATGTTTCATTTTTTCGATTAATATTGATCTAGGAAATCCTTTGCAAAGGTTGAATGATATTTTGTAAATAGTTTACAAATGTCATTAATTGAATCAATAACTAATGGGAAAGAGTTAATATGAATAGACTCAAAATAAAGTAGACATTAATTCTATATTTATATCTAATCAAAATATTATATGATGAAATGATTAAATTATATGAAAATTTTATGCATGAAAAGGTTAATGAAAATCGCTTTGACATTCCTAAATATTTGGTTGGTCATGATGTGTTGCCAAATGTCAATCTTGATCTATTGATATAAATTGTTTAATTAGAGAATTAAAGATAAATTAAAGGAGTTTAATCTACTGATCTTAAATATGATTTATGGTTATAACTTGTATCCATTGCCGACATATTGAGAACCTAATGGGTCATATAAAGAATAGGTTGAGGAGAAAAAAGATATTTTAATCAAGTTGGACTTAATTGTAAAATTTGAGAAATTTTATTATTAAATATGAAGTATTTAATAAATAAATATCAATATGAGATATTGGATCTTATTAGAGCATAATTAGTATTCAATTAGAATTATAAATAATTATAATTAAAGTTTAATTGAAATTAGAATTTAATTTTAATTAAATTAATAAAATGTCCAAAACATATTATAAGTAGGTTTAAGCTACAAAGGAACTAGCATTCCTTGTTTAACCCTCTATACTTTAGTTTTTTTTTATGAAAAAATAAAGAATTGCATTAATAATAAGATGTCCACACATGAACAGGTGAACAAACAAGCAAATACAAGGTAACAACAACGTTTAAGCATACATCAATATATTCAGATAGAGCAAAGACAATGTTTAAACACAAACAGCATATGAGGCGTTTATCAAAAATGGGGTAAGCACCGATCACGTCTTACCCCATTCACCCAACCCTACCAAATTAGGGATTGGATGACTAGCAATCTTTGAGTTTGGGATGAGGTACTTCAGTCAATGAATGATTTCCAAAGTAACCTCTTGAACATCCTCTCTACTCGTGGATCTGAAGCTCTACTTATGTTGGTTGAAGTATTCAGAGCCTACAGACGTGCATTACACATCAAAAGGGGAAGAATTTCATTCCTCTTTTCCATGTACTTACTTGCAAAGTTTATCGATCTACTCTTTAAGAGATAGTTAGCCCCTTTTGTATATTAATTGATTCTCCACAATGAGGCTAGATTAAGGCAAACTCTTTTTGACCTATTAGTATATAGGAGTTTCTCTCTAATTCCAACAATTTGATAGTAGAGAACCTCATTTTTGGACTTGCAATGTTCTGAAAAAGTTTAAGGTTTCTCTCTCGCTAAATCTCCTTGATGGAGGAGGCGAAAGAGATGACATAAATCTGTTTGTTGTAGTTAAGATTATGGTTTAACTTCAGCATCCAATCAAGACCTTCCACAAAGGTTGTACCTACATTAGAAATAAGATATAACTCCTAAATCTTCTCCCATATAAACTGGGAAAAGGGGTAGAGGAAAAAAAAAGATGATTCCTTAATTCTTCCTCTATCTGACAGAGGACACAAATAGAATGGAAGTAATACAGTGCAATCTGTCCATTCTACTTAGCTTATTTAGCACAGTAAGCTATAGAAGAATGGAGTAGCTAAGCATAAGTAACTTGTGCCAAATGATAGAAAACCATATCTGACTTGAATTATTCTGATTCTGCCACTTCTTGAATGTCGCAATGTTGAAGGTGTTTTGAGGTAGATTGAAAGCATTGGAATATGTCCTCTCTACCTAAGCTATAGTTGCAGAGTTTTCTTAATTTGTTCTGTAAATATTATTAGAGATCAAACACTTATGCAACTTCAATGTTTAAGATGAATAAGTTACTTATGCGACTACAATGTTTAAGATGAATAAAGTTTGAAAACGATTCGATAAATACGAAAATAATATGATCAAATTTAAAAATAAGGTACAAATTATCATTCTTACTTTATTATGACATGTATTAATCATTCTATAAAATTTAATCTTAGTTTTAAAAAATTAAATACTAAATTACTTAACAATAGAACCCCATCCCAATTCCCTAACAATAGATCCCAAATAGGATTATATTTCTTTGATGCATTGTTTAGTTATTTATTGCTTTTGTGTTGTCGACGGCTAAATATACCTTCCACAACGGCTACATTGAAAATGCAAATGAAGCTTAATGCTTTGTGGGCCATAGGAAGGAAACTGACCATCTTAATAGCATAAAACCATCAAAGAAAAGCCAAGTTACTATTGAACTCTTGCATTATTAAATGGTTAAACAGATAAATAAATCACAAGTCAGCATCCATTAAGGTTCCTTGTCAACCTTATCCAGAGAGTCCTATGGCACCAGAATATTGTCTTCAACCCCACCAGTTTGCCATTATTACACAACAATTCAAAGTAGGCATAAGCCCCAGCCCATACCAACTCCAAGAGAATATGATCCCACCACCAATGTTGCCCATATACAAGCTGTTCAATACGAATATCAACAAAAATTAAGAACACCTACAAGGCCAACAACATTCAGCTGAAATGCTGCCTCTTGCTATAATCTATTGGCAACCACGAGCTTCGCATGGGTTTCTCAATGCACTTACTTGGCCTTGCCTAGCCATTCACGTTGCCTACCTGAAAATGGTCGTACCTGACAAACTACTGTGGGGATTGATCTTAAATAAAATCGCCTTTGTGGACAGTTCATGTTATACAAACAGTAATTGGCACGATAACTGCCCGATTAAGATAGATGACACTAGACAATACACCCCACGCCTGACTATCTCTTAGAAATGGCAGATTGCACAAGTAAAATTCACGAAAGGGAATGAACAGACATAGGTGGATTTAATTTTTCCATTCTACTATATGGTCTAAACCAATCAAGGTTGCATGTTATGTGCCAGAATTGCTGGTTAAGAAATTGCCTGATGGATCATAAACATGGTTAGCTGAAACTGTCTTAACGTTTGGTGAACGGAAAGGTGAACCCTTATCAAGCATGATCTGGTGAAGTTAAGACACTTCACAAAGAATTACAGCCATTGATGTGGGGTGGAATTGTAGAAATGCCTTGCTTGGAGAGCTCGGATAGCACACTATCAGTTGATGGAGGCCTCAGGCCTAAGGGCATCGGTAGCCATGGCTTGCTGATTGCCTCTTTCATTACCTTGTCAATTAGCTCATCCGCCTGCAAAAGTTCAACATATCCCAAAACAATTATCAAAGGCATCCTTAGTTTTATTTAGTACAAAATAAGCTTCAAGATCAGAACTTAAGTGCATGTCCTTAAGACTTTGACATGTATTTGCAGGATCGTGTCCAGAAGAAATTTCATATCATATGGCATATGGCAATATAAGACTAATATAGAAATTTCCTATCATATAATTGGAAATAGAAGATGAGTAGTACATCATTCCTAATATTTGATGTTCGGAGAGTGTAATTTTCCTATGATTTCTTAGGTTCATTCTTAAGAACTGGAAAAGATATAGCAAAGTGAAATACGCCCTTGATTTACTGAACCTTGGAACAAAATTAGTACCAACTCCTGAACTTTTAGAATTTACAGACTTGATTAACATTATATAATAATTTTAAGGTCCCAGATAAATTAGAAGAACATACTGAGTAAGGCATTATCTTACTGGATGTAGGTCAGCAGAATTTAGCGGCATTGTACTGCTGTTAACTGCAGAAGTACCATGAAAATCTGAAGCATTCTGCACTTTCCACAAACAAAAATGAAACTTTTAGTCAGCTTAGTCGCATGTCTCTAATTCTAGATATGTCCACTGCCTGTATACGTTTCACTTTGCCTGTAATCATGATCAAACTTTATGACTGAATTCTTACTTGAGGTAAATAAGAAAAAGGACTGTGATGTGCAGGCATCACAGGGCAACCCCAACCATCTGCATGCATCTGAAACATGAAGATGTGATACATGCCATGTGTACAGCTATTCAAATATATCAATCACAATGTTGGAAAATGAGAATTTACCCCGGGATAAGGCCTCCAATGCCAAGCATCTGCTGGTGGCCATAGAGGATACCCAGATGGACCCCACATTTGAACACCAGCTGGGTGACTAGTAGCAGTTCCCCACATAGGGAAGAGTGGACTTGGAGGAAGGCTGTGATTGGAATGATATGGAGGGTAGGCCATGATTGGTTTCTGCAGATAATAACTCTGTTGTAATTGATCTCCTTGCCGCTGCCATCTTCTGTCATCTTCCTTAGGAAGAATACGTCTTCTATGCAATCGATACTTCTGCTCAGAAAGAAACATCACTCTTTTTAGCTACCACCATAATATTACATGTTCTGTACAAATAAGATGAACAAGTTCAAAGAATCAATCTTTTTGGGCGATCCAAAAAAATTAAGTGAATGGGAAATAGCATGAAAAGCAGAGCAGTTCACAACCAAGGAGAAACGAACTTGAAACAGACTGTTAACCTCAAGACTGGATTTTGCTATCATTTGATGAACTTTTAAACTAGAAGAATGCGTGCAAAGGAAGCAACTGTCACAAAATTATCCTGCAATGGAAATAAATCCACAGGAGCATCATCTAACACAACAAAAACAAGCTAACATACCTGGAGGTGACTAGCCACATTATGTCTAGTTAAGCCTTCTACTTTCATAAGCTCCAGTATTCGAGAGGGAATAGCCTGATCTGTACCTAATTGATCCACTGCCTGTACAAACCCTTTATGCAGCTCTGCTGTCCAGTCTACCTGAAAATGATAAAAGATGAAATGAATTTCTGGAAGAACATGGATGTAATATATAAAGATATTAAAAAATAATGGTATTACAGGAGAAAATAGGAACAAAGAAATGAAAGGAACAAGATGGTGTTGTTTGGAAAATTATACGATAAACAAAAGAACCTAAGGAATTAGCAAAAGTCTATAATACAAAGAGGCGATTCCATATTCTGAAAATTGTTAAAAATGATAACTCCATAAATGTAGAGCAATGTGGAGCGTGTAAAAAATCAGAACTTGGGAGTAGGTAGGAAAATCTTCAGAAAGTATTTCCTAAACCATATAAGTTTAATCACCTTCATCTTCTTTCGATTTACTTGAGTAGCACAAGAACTGTAATGAACAGAAAATTTGAATCCATTTTCACTACCACTGGAATTGCTGAGAATGTCTTTGTTTTTGACATATTGGCATATGTTGTTTCTGTTATTGGTCCCATCAGCCAAGTCATCCTCCTTTTTGACCACAGTCTCTTCCAAACTTTCCGGACGCTCCACCTGTGGAGATCCTTCAATAATCATACAAGTATTTTCCACAGATTTAGATTCTTCTTCTTTTCCCACTGACTCTTTTTCTGTTGAGCAATTAGTATGATCTTGACAATCCCCATCATCAAGTAACCTGCCTACTTGTTTTAGTTGTGGGGTTGAAGAAGCAGGATACTTATAAGTACCCGGTGATTTTTCATGGTCATTTTCAGTAGCGAAAGACACACTGTCCTCTGCCTCCGAATTTTCATTAGCTAACTCTTTGTTCTCCAGTTTGAGCTGCAGCATGGAAACTACGGATTCTTTGACAGGCCTTAGTGATTTGGAGACCACAGCGCCTCCTGCATTAAATGCCTGCTCAGAACTAACTAAGTTAATGCTTTCCTATTTGTACCTTTCAACCCTAATAGCCTACATGAAGTAAACCAACCAATTTGAGGACCTTATGAACCACATGTTGCCATATATTCCTCAGTTTGTCTTCCGATATTGGTTTTTTAAGGAACTCAACTGCGCCAAGCTGAATAAATTGTCAAATGGAATTCGTTAGCTATCAAATGGAATTTGTTAGCTATCCCATGAAAAATATAATCCGAGCATGAAGTTCAAATGAAATTCAATAACTTGTGCAACAAGGGGAAATACAATTTTAATCAACGACCAGCAAAAACAGAAGCTCAAGAGTACATTATTAGATGGGAGGACACAGAAAAAAAAAGAAAGTCAATATGCTCTAGTGGCATGCGTTATGCATGTGAATCTACTTGCACAATTACATGCCATAGAGTTAAAAACTTACAGCTAGGCACTTCATCATGGTGCTCAGGCATTGAATATTTGAAGTCACTGGAGGAAAACAGAGTTTGCACGGTATTAGAAGCTGTAAGTTTAGTTTTATACGGAAGAGAACCATTTTCACGTATAATTTTTATGTGACTTCTTAAAATTAATTAACTTCACAATCCAAGGTAAATGAAAGAGTAATGTATATAATATAAATGAAAATAAGAGATAAATTGCTCTCATTAAAATCCAGTTTCTGCCATGATGTACTATGTACAGATTGGAATACATAAGTATTTTGGCTTTAAACGTACTAATAGTTGGCAAGTCCTTAGCATTTTCTAGAAACTTGAAAATCCCACTGCTGTCGCTTGAAGTCACCTGAGACCAGTCAGATCATTGGAATGGCATTTTCCAGTCAAATAATCCAAGTCATATTCGTGCTCATCAAGTAAGATATTTAAAAGAATACAGTTGGATGAAAGCAAATCTCGATAACACCGCAAATCATGTTGCAAATAAAAAATAGGGCATTACAACATATTAATAAAGCAACAAATCATTTTGAGGTCTATAATGAGGTCACTACCTCAACTATGGCAACGTGGAAGCTTTGAGATTTGCTTGAAATTGCTGACATTGCTTCATTCTCATTGCAGAAAGTGGAAACTGAAACATCGAAATTGCAAGGTTATTGTACAAACAGAGGAAGTCTTTAATGACAGTGACCGCTATTTCTTAGCAGAAATACAAGAGATTAACGTAATAATACAAAGGGAACCGAAATTCCAAATAAAAATTATGTAGGACAAAGTCATCTTACCTTCCCTTACAATTTGCAAATTTTCAATTTAAAAACATTGATAACAGAATTGAAAAAAAGAAGTAAATGTTCAACTCTGCAACTTAGAATGAAATCATTTTGAGAAACAAGTAAATCAATAATTGAAATGCCCTTTGCTTTCCATTTCACATTGGGACCAAATCAGGCTGTAAATCACTACAGGAAATTGTACAAAAACAAGAAAAATTTATAAGTTTTTCTGTCATAAATAGTCACCATTTCTGATAGAGCAGATTCTTTTGTCACTTTTGTTTATCATCTAAAATGACATGCTTATATTACACTTGAGTTTTTGGACAGACATGCTCCATTCATAAGCCTTTATCATCACTATATGTAACCCCAACGAAGGAAGTAGGCTTCTAAGTTCTATCACTATCAGTTGTAAGCTCCGTGCAACAAGCATCAAAAATAAAAGCAAAAAGAACCAAACACATAGTAAAGAAAAGGGAGAATAAGGATGCCCTTATGGGGGAAAGAATGGGGACTAATAAAGCAGAAAAGTTGGATGAAATAAACTTTAAAAAGTCACCAGAATTTCTACTTCTTGAAAGAGAAGTTGTATCCACATAACCAATTACAGAAAAGGGGAATCAAAAATCTAACCAATAAAGTCCATTGCTTCGAGTTTAGACTTTATGTCAGCAGCAGACGTGCTGTTCTCATCAAGAATAAGGACCCTGAGGCCCTTTGGGAAATCCTTCCATGCTGATAAATCATTAGCAGTGCAAACCATAGCTGGTTTGGCATCGTTTCTCAGGCTGCCGACAAGTTTCGGTGATTACTCCTTGTCAGCATCCAATCCAAGTCTGCAGAACATTAATTCATATCAAAACTCATGAATACTTGATCTGATGCCTTATTTGCTGATTCGAATCGTAGAAGATAACATTTAAAGGAGCAGGAGAAAAAAACACTAATTTGCTTGTAAACCTTGTGTAAGTTGGACATTAAGTTGAACAAGATCATCCTGATGAAGGCACCTTCTAAAATCATAAAATTCATACAAAAAAACAAACCATTGACCAGTCCACAAAAGTTTGTTCACAAGAACACCCTATTTAACACGGACGTTTCCTTGGTGGCATGTAATACAAGTTGAGTCTTCCTCCAGCATACTATTAAATCAGCTAATCTAATTAAAAAACACAATTTTAGAGAAGATGCCTAGTTCATGATCCTGAACCATGTGTTAAGTATATTATTACATCAGCTTGGCAGCGAGGAAAAACTTATTCAAAGATAAAATTTCTCCCTTGCTCCAGCTGGTTTGAATGAATCAACAAATAGCAGAAACCCAAGTGAAATCCTCACAAAATAGACAGGAAAGGAGAAAAAAAATACAAAACATTAGGGAAGAAAATGAAAGAAGAAGTAGAAGAAGAAGGAAAACAAAGATGAAGATGGAAAAGAAGTAGATGCGGAACTGGGAAATTCATAAAATTCTGAGACAACCAAAAATTAAGACCTCATTACATGCATGCGCATTAACAACAAGGTCATGAGAAAACACACTTACTCTTCCCTCTAAGCAAGGGAAACAACAAGGCATCCATCAACTACATGCAACTTGCACACATACATTTAAGAACTTACAAAGCTCGGAAAAGCTTTCGCCTTTGACTACAAAGTCTTGCCTTTTCTTCACCTACAGCTTTTGGCTTTGGCTGTAGGTATTGACCCCACATAAGTACAGGAGAGAAAGCATCAGACTGGAGTTGCTATTGGACCTCCTAAAATATGAAAATCTTCTTTCTATCCATCTTTTCCAAGTGAATGTCCCCAACGCCCCCCATAAATATTGACATTTATTTTCAAAATCAAATGCCCATCATTGCGTTACGCTGGTTTGTTCCTTTCTGCTTCTTGTATCTTGTTCTTTTCTGGCTCAAACTTGAGATTCACAATGTACTCAATTTGTTGATAGCATCGGAGATATTCAATGATGCTAGAAACTTACGCATAAGATATCTTTTTTCACTAAGAGCTCTTAGTTGTTTTTGAGTAAAGCAACATATTCATAGCATGGCATAACTTATTATAACCAATACGTAACAAGATATAAAATTGCTCTTAATCTGAACTTTTATACTTTTTTTATTAGTAAATTCTCGTTTAACAGTTGGAAGAATCTCTAAGGTTAATTATGTTAAGATCCATTGATGCTTGTTGACATTAAAATTTTACTTTTAATTTTAACGATTAAAATCATTTAATAACTAATAGAATATTTTTTATATATTATTGGAAAATGTCAAATTCTTTTCTTGTTATAGAATTACTAAAATTATAGAGTAAATTGTTTATAGATGTTCTAGTTAGGAATTATCAAACCTCAATTAGACTCAAATTACGGAAAAGAAATTTTAGAAAACAAAGATAGTAAGCTTTGGTGTAATTGACTTTTTATTATTATTTCATAACCAAAGAAGAAGATCATCAAAAAAGAAAAAAAAACATATAGTCTTTCTTAATTAGTATAATATTTGTATAGTTTGGTTAGAATGGCATATCAATAAATGATGGTTGGCATAGAAATAGTTATATAAAATTTACAGTTACCTAATAAATATGTTATATATATTAAAAGCTTTTATATAAAATTTCAGTATTCGTAAATGATTATAACACAATCATTACTGCATTATGAAGTTATTTTCAACAAGAGCATTGATTAGTAAACGATCAATTAAGATATTTGTAAAACTGAAGTTAAAAGTTAGAAAAAATTACTTAAAATTGAAAACAATAATAACAACAACAACAACAACAGCGTCTTAATAGGAATTTTGTTGAGATGCAAGGTTTGGAGAGGTTAAAAAATATGCATCCTTACTCCTAGTTAATACATAAACTGTTTATGATAGACCCACAGAAAAAAGAAGATTTTTTAAAATAGTTGGAAGAAAATAATAAACAAATAAATAAACAAATAATTGTATAAATAAAAAATCAAAATAAATAATCAAATAAAGATAAAGATAAAGATAAAGATAAAAGTAAGCAAATAAATAAACAAACAAACAAGCAAAAACAAATAAGTAAATAAGATAAACAAGCAATTAAAAAGAAAAATACAAATACAAATAAATAAAATATCTAAAGGAATAAGTGCCACACACAAAAATGTTTGCAAATACAAGTAAATAAAATATTTAAAGGGATGAGTGCTACACACAAAAATGTTTAAGCTAATTAAAAGATACACGAATCAAAGAAAAAGGTCCAAAAGACAAGGATCTCTCTATGTAGGTCCTCCACCCATATCCTAGTTTACCAAGGTCATATCATTCCCTATTTAGCTCCCTCAATTCTTCTTGGGTCTTCCTCTTCTTCTCTTATAGCCCCTAAGTACAATCTGCTCATATCTTTTCACTAACATGTCATGATATCTCCTCTTAATATGTTTGAACCACCTAAGTCTTATCTCTCTCATTTTACTATCAATGTTAGTTACTCTCAACTTATCTCTTACTACTTCAATCCTGAACTTAATGCTTCATTTCCATTGGATATGTAACCTTAAAAGAAGTGATAAGGTTAGGAATGAAGTGGTAAGAGACAAGTTAGGGGTGGCTAATATTAATAGTAAAACTTGGGAGACAAGGTTTAGATAGTTAGGACATGTTAAAAGGAGACATCCTGATGCCTTAGTGAGAAGATGTGAGAAGATTGTACTTAGAGTTTGTAAGGAGAGAAGAGGAAGACCCAAGAAGAATTGGGGAGAAGAGGAAGACCCAAGAAGAATTGGAAGAGGTGATTATGAATGATATGACCTACTAGAGCTTATCGAGGACTTTGTCTTTAATAAGAAACTTTGACAAATTAAGATACGAGTGAAGGATCATACATAAAAAGGTCCTTTTTCAATTATCTAAAATTGAAAAGATAAATGGAAATATAAAATTAGTTGAAACCAAATTCAGGAAAACTAATTTTGATTATGAAGGAAACAAATAAATCCAATTGTTAACATAAAAAACTAATTAAATTGGTAAATTTTTAATCCTTATTTATTATTAGAGTGACTTTGTGAGATAATATTAAAATTATTTACTACAAACTTTTAAAGTAGAAACATAGCCTTTGTCATTTTGAAATTGATATTCTTTACAATTTCTGTAGGTTAACAAAAGATTTATTTTTACCTACCCACAAATTTAAAAATTAAATATAAATTGGGTATGTGAAATAAATAATTTGAAGAAGTTGAATATTATTACTTAATCAAAAAATTTAATGAAAACACAGGCTGAAGTGTTATACTTCTATTTATACTAAAATATTTCTTTAAAAACTCAACTAATTTTAGTAAAAGGAGTTAACGATACTCCCAATTCATTTCCGCTTATAAAGGATCAAAATTACTAATTGATTCTTAAGAAAAAAAAAGCAGTTTTAAACCCATTCAAATAAAGAAGTAAGTTGCATTTATTTGTGATACTCCCTTCAAAGGTAAACTTACTATCAATAACACCCAAAGCTTCACCAAGACAGTTTAAGTATGGCTTTGACAAGACAACGAGGAGTGGCCTAATGGCTTCAGCTCCTCACTTAAGGCTCTCCTTTACAGGAGGTCTTGAGTTCGAGTCAC
>JAOTAY010000005.1:14122340-14176012 GCA_025629805.1 Erythroxylum baracoense
GTCTTTTAACTAAAGGCCATCGGTTCTCCCACTTAATTAATCACGAAAATTGCCATTCCATCCAATGCAATACCCGTTTAATTCACTTTTTCCATAACGGAGATATACACAGCTCTCATAATAAAGACACACACCCCACTATCAACACCATCATATCTTTTCTAGAAATTCACTTGTCGTATCTTTTATAGAAATTCACTTAATTCCCAATAAAATTTATGGCAATGCCTTTCTTTCACTTCAATCACATAAAAGCAATTTCATTCACACTCAAACTTCCAACCATACCCCTATTTCTCTATCATACACGTAAATCAATTTTATTCAAACTAGAATTTTCTTCAATATCCTTTATCAAATACCTATCTATTCAAGATAGAATTCTATTCTATCTAAAACATTATCCAACTAGGTTTTTGAATCCAAAATAATAAAGAACATGCCAAAATAAAATAAAATAGATATATTTAACATATATCTAACAATCTCCCTCTTTTTGGCATATTTGTCACAAATCCGAAGCTCCCCCTAAGTCATATAGTTGGACATATAGATATCAAATTCACAATTCATATGAATTCTCCTTTAATCTAACATCAAGTTCCAAAGAACATCCATAGAAACAATAATCTAATCATCCAAATTTCTCCCCCTTGGGACAAAAGATGCCAAAAAGTAAGACAAATAGTCACGCATATACCTTGAAATCACCCCCTAAATGGAACAGTTACTAAAAACAATGTGATGTCTCCCCTTAGGACAAAACATTGTCAAAATGCAGCATCATAAGAATCAACAATAGGTGGAGCGGAAAAATCATAAGCCCGCCAAGATGACAATTTATCACCATTCAAAACATCGAGAGATATGCCCGAAAGAGATAGAGATACCTAAGTACTGATGAGAGAACTGAAGAGTCTTCGATGGAGCTAAATAAAAGTCACAATACAAACTACTAAAAAGATAGAATTATAATGGCAACATAAAAACTAAAGAAGAACTAAAGAAAACAATTTTTTTACTTTTCTTTTATTTTTTGTTTTTGTTTTTGTTTTTGTTTTTAAAATCAAATTATACTTCAAAAATGTAAATCACTCAATCCCTGTACCCCTCGAAGAAATTCAAACCTGGGCTTATTCCTTGTCACATTATCTCGGTCATCAACTGTCTGATTGATTTCTTCATTTGAAGTAACTGACTTATCCTCAGTCTGAACAGTTTCTTTAAAAGCAGTAACTAACTGTGAATCTGAATACTTTCTTATTTTCCCTTCATTACGTCATTGTACTTGTCCTTTACCCTTTCTAATCCAAGTGAATTTTGGTACTGAAGGTTGATTCTGAAATTTATATGAGGGATATAGTGTCCTTTGGTTTTGGCTTTTTTGAAACAACATCTACAATAACTTGTAGCATTTTGGCCTTATGTGCCCAATAACTCCGCAAAAAATGACATGTGGGAACTAATCTTCGATTCTCCCTTGATGTTTCTTCTTGGACAGATATGGGTATATCAATTTTTTCATCATTCACCTTGGAGAACTCACCCTTATAGCCAATGCCTTGAAGATCCCCTTTAACCTTACCAATTTCCATTAACTTTTCTAGTTTTTATGTGCCTCCATTCAACATTCTCAATTCCTTTTTGGTACTTACTAATTTCATTCTAGTTTCACCAAGCTCATATAATGTCAACTTCAAATTCTTTTCTAACCCTTGGATAGTGTTCTTCATGGAGAGATTTTCTTCTTTCAATCTTTCATCCTTTCTACACGTATTTACCCATTTTCATACATAGTTTTGTAAGCCTCATAAATATTCTCCTTTTTATCATCTAGGCCACTTTCATCACTGTCACAATCTGATATTCGGTCTTGAGCTGAGTTGTTTGTGTTTTTCTTGAAAATTTTCATTTCCCCCCCTTTTATGCCTTCAGTTATTTCCTTCTCAGTTACTACTAAGTAAGTAAATGGATTTTTGCTATGTAAAGCAACTAACGCAGTACCATTAACGATTTCTTCTTCACTATCATACTCACTTTTGGATTCATTCTCACTCTAGGTACTTCTATAAGATTTCCCTTTTCTCTTCTTTAAAGTGTTAGCACATTCGGCTTGAATGTGCCCAAAGCCCTGATACTCTTGACATTGGATTCTCTTTACTTTCCTTTCACTCTTTTGAGCTTTAGCTTGTTGCTTTAAGTTGATACTCGATGAACTCCCACCTTGTTGTCTGAATTTGGGTCTATCCTTTTTCATTCTTTTCAACCACTTACTGAACTCTCGTGTTAATAGCTCCATATCTTCATTCTCATCGGATTCATCTTCCGTATCATTCACACCATTTCTAGTTTCGATCTGTAGCGTCAATCCTTTGCTTCTTTCTTGCTTATCCCTTGAAAGATTCATTTCAAAATTTGTAAGAATTCTAATTACCTTCTCCAATGAAAAATCATTCATGTCGTGGGCCTCTTCTATTGCTGCAATTTTCAGAATAAATCTAGGAGGTAGTGATCTTAACGTCTTTTTGACTAGTTTCAAATTGGAATATTTCTTTCCATGTTGATGTGCCTGATTTGCTATATCTAGTAATCTTTCATGAAAGTCCCCAACAGTCACATTTTCATCCATCTTTAGTTCTTCAAACCTCACAGTTAACATCAGTAATTTTGACGCTATATCATATTTGGACCCTTCATGGATAGTCTGCAAAGCATCCCACGCTTATTTAGTCGATTCACAGGCTGATATCTTTGAGAAATGTCCTTTATCAACAACACTAAAAATCTCATACATTGCTTGTTAGTTTCCAAGTGCCCTCTCTTTTTCAGATCTTGTCCATTCAGATGGATCTTTTAGAACTATCTCTCTCCTATCGTCAGTAATGATCGGATGTGTCTAACCATATAACACTGAGTTCTATGCTCTTATTCCCTGTGCTTGAATAAAGACCTTCATCTGTGATTTCCATGCAGGATAATTGGAACTGTCCAATAACGGTGGCCTGATAATTAGTACTCCTTCTCTTATAGCCATGTTCGTGAAACTAGGATCTGCACCAACTTGCTACCAAGTTCTGAAACGATGACCCTCTACCAGTTGAAAAACTGCAGGGGGTAGTAGTTTCACAAACTTTCTAATTTTATGTGGTCGTCTCTTACACAAATAAAAACAAAACCAATCAAAAGAGAAATAACAAATAACACCACAAATTTGGTAACGTAGTTCGATACTTCTTGCCTACGCTTGTGGGCCCCTTACCTGGATTAATTCTTTCACCGAAGAATAATATAATTACTCAAGGCTTTACTGAGCCGACATTACTCAACCCTTGACACTATCTCTTAGCCCCACTTCTCCTGAAAGATTTTTACTCCCAATAACACGACCAACTCGTGTTAACCTCAACAAAGGATTTTTTCTAAACAACTATAATTAAAAGATAATTAATAAAATAACTTAAGTGATCAATCAACTAAGAATATAACAATAATACACTTGAGACAAAAGAGAAGGACAACTTCCTAAAAAGTTTATCTCTATTGAAATAAATCTTGAAGTTGTCGCAACAACAATGGAAAAGTAGTCCACCCAACAGCCACTCCACAAATCTTCCTCCAACAAATTAAATAGATATCACGCATAACACATTAATTAAATATCCAGCCAAAACCTTCACCAAGTAATAATGGATTGTTTGCGTAAGAGCAGGGCCACGCACATCTCAACACCCTTTTAGCTGTGTTTTTTCAAAAATCCAATTAACGTTTACTAAACAATTGACGCAACACCACCTAATTCACTTATCCCATAATGATGCAACACCACCTGATTTGCTTATCCCATAATAATGCAACACCACCTGATTCACTTATCGCATAATAGATACATACACGGCTCTAACAATGAAGGCCCACACTCCAATTACATAAACATTAGTCGTGGGTCACACACTCACGCACACCACCAAGCAAAAGTTAGCCGTAGTTTTTTTTTGTTTTCACTCAACCAAAGTATCTACATATGTTTCTAGAAGGATTGTTTTAATTCACCAAGAGACTTACAAAAATGCCTTTACCCCTTCAGCCACAATTTTATGCAGAGCAACTTCATTTACATCCAAAGACTTCCAACCATGTCCCTATTTCTCCATCATACATGTAAATCATTTTTATTCAAACTAGAATTTTCTTCAATATCCTTTATCAAATACCCATCTATTCAAGATAGAATTCTATTCTATTTAAAACATTATCTAACTAGGTTTTTTAATCCAAGATAGTAAACAATATGCCAATTTAAATAAATATTCCAAAATAAAATAAAATAGATATATTTAACATATATCTAATAGGTTTTGATGAGATTGAGAATCTTTACTCTTTTGCAGACTCTATACTAACACAAAAAACACAAAAGTTTTTTTTGAGAATTTAAAAAATTCATTAATGAAGAAATGTTTACATCAGGATAGAGGTCTCTCACAAGGGATAGATCAAAGGCAATTTACTAAAACAACGACCTACAATAGCAACAATTAAATGTACAACAACAAATTTTAGATGAAGACGATGACGTTGTACATGACGAATTAAACAAGGATGTTGAACAATTAGGGTATAATGACCTCCATCTTTTGGGAGACCTTGAGAAGTTTCTAGAAATAGGAGGGAGACACAATAATGAAGCTCTGGCAATTTAAACGATCGGTTTGTCTCCCGGTAGTTCGATTGCATTTTGTGTTGCGTCAAGTCTCTCAAGCAGAGGTAAACATAATCATCTTCTTGATTACAATGTTTTTGGAGATTAGGGCAAACTTTTTCCATCCGTAAAGACTCTATTCTGACAAACCTTTCTGTGTTAGGGTTTAGTTGGAACGATCTTCTCTACGGGGTTCATCCTTTTTATGTTAGTTCCTTACTGCATTGAAGATCGTCGGAAATGATCATTACTCAGGTAATTTTACGACACATTATATTATCCTCCTTTTAAGATGGGTCTTCATAAATAACCCTCTTTTTATTTGATAATAGGGACACAATAACTATTCATCAAGCTTAGATCAACTTGTATAGAGTTTTCCTGAGAAAGCCCCTTCTTTTCAACCAAGTAAGTACAGAAGGCTAGTACTTCAATAATTTTTGTGTTTGTGTATTTCTAAACTACTAGAGAATTTGAAATGTTCTGTTCTGTCTTGATCTGAACGATTCTGAATCTATGGATTCCTTGATGGTAGTTGATTTGCCTTGCTGCTAAATTGTTGCTTATTGAACTATTTTGGATTAGCCCCTTGATTATATGTATAGTTCTGTGTAGCTAGCATTGAGGAAGAAATAGCGAGGACTAGACTCTCCATATGAGAGCCATTCTTCTGCTACAGTAAAGGTTCAGCTGATGTATAATTAGTTGTTCCCTTATACTAGCTAAGGTGAGATCAGTAAGAGAGATTTGAGAGTTAGATTTCTCTCTGAGTATTCTATTATTCCTCTTATTCCATATTTCTTGAGAACATGTAGCAACCGAGATTAATAGGATGACCCTATCAAATTTAGATATCTATAGGTGAGGTAGATCCAGTAGGATCTCAGAAAGTCTTCTATAATTTAGACCAGTGATACAAAGGGTAGAGATTTTAGACTAGATCGCATTTGAGAAAGCACACTCGAAAAAGAGGTGATCTTTAGTTTCATCCTCAATATTATATAAAATACACCTTTTTAAGGAGGATAAGAACTTCAGCCTCTCCATACTGCTGAGTCTGTTCAGCATAGCTAAAGAGAGGAAGAAACAGGTATTGTTCCAAATTATAGGGTGCCATTCTACCCTATTTACTGACCCAACTCTTAGCTTTTTAACCTCCCTTGTGGTTATAGTCGAAACTAGAATCCCATTCCATAGGTAAATATTACTCTCCCCAAGACTTCTAAACTGCGGAATGGACAAGTGTCTGATTTCCTCTGAAGTTAACAACCAAGCTCCATTACTAGCTATCTCATGGAGTTTTGTTTTCAAAAGGAACCTTTCCAATAAAGTTCTTGCCAACTAGTTTTGGATTAAAGCTTTTTGCCTTGTCCGGTTGTCATACCATAAGGAGAGTCTTTCCCCTGTTCGAATTTGACAAGTGGTGTTCGGTTGCACTTCATCCCTCATTCTTAGGATTTGGTTAAAGAATCGGGTATAAATGTCTTCGATTCTTAGAGCCCAAAGACTCTCACCTTTTAGTATGTAGATATGTATCCATTTGATCCACATATAGTGTTTATCACCTAGGATTCTCCAAATCCTCCTAAGCATTAGAAGAGTATTTTTCTTGCTAATTGACTCCAATCCTAAACCTCCTTCTTCCTTAGGTTAATAGATAGATTTCCAACTGACCTTTGCTATACCTTTCTCACCATTTCCTTTTCTCCATAGAAACTACTTCATCAACTTTTCAATAGTTTTAATAAGCCCTTTAGAGAGAAATAGGTGGGAACACTAGTAGGTTTGCATAGATAGAATAATCGATTTAAGAAGCTGTAGTTTCCCTCCATAGGAGTGGGTTCTATTTGTCCATAAGCCCAATCTTTTCTAGATTTTCTCTATTTGAGGTCACAGAACCTAAGTCTTTGAGATGAAATAGGAATTCCCAAATATGGAAGTGGTGGATCCTTAAAGACCATTCCAGTAGCTAGAAAAAAGGCATTTGACAAATAAGAAGCACTTTTGGATAGCCAGAAATAACTTTTACCGAGGTTGATACACAGACCTGACACTTGAAGGTTTTAAGAGTATCCATCAATAAAGAGATTGAGTGAACATTTTCCCTACTTATCATGATTAGATCATCTACAAAACATAAATTAGTTAGAGAGAGTTTTTTACACTTTGAGTGATATCTGAAACTGGAATCGGTTGAAGTGTTATGCTTTATCATTTAAATAAAGACCTCTATGCATATTAGGAACAATCTGGAGACAGAAGGACCCCTTATCTAAGTCCTTTCTTTTCTTTAAACAACTTTTTAAGGCACCCATTCATCAATAAACCATAGGAAGTAGTACTAATGCATTATTAAATCCACCTTCGAAAATTAAGGGGGAAATTCATGACTTCTAAGGTTCTGAGTAGAAAACTCTAGTTTACACTATCAAAAGCTTTCTGTAAGTCAACTTTGATAGAACAATATAGAGGACTTGTTCAGCAATTATAACCTTTCAAAAGCTCTTGCACTAGAAGGATGTTATCCTTTATGTCCCTGTTTCATAAAGGCTCCTTGATTCTTATTAATAAGAAAAGGTAGAACCTCCTTCAGCCTATTTGCCAAAATCTTAGCAATGATCTTATAGAGGAAATTTGTACAAGAAATAGGTCTGAATTCACTCCAAGAGGTAGGGTTGGAGATTTTAGGGATCAAACATAGAAAAGTCTTATTAATCTCCTTAAGCAATGCTCCCTTTAGAAAGACTTCATTTATAACCTCTTTAACTAGCCCTCCCACGTTACTCCAAGATTTTTGGTAAAAAATCCCATTCAATCCATCAGGGCCAGGTGCCTTAGAGCTGTTCATATCAAACACAACCTTCTCTATTTCCTGATTTGTCACTAGTCTGATTAATAAAGAAGCTTCAGTATTAGGGATTCTAGCTTGAATATACTGCCTTAGGTCAGCTCCACAGCCTAAAGGGGCAACATCTGAACTTAGGAGATTTCTATAGTAATTCATAGCATCCTTTGAGATTCCATCTTGCCCATACACTTCTTCTCCAGTTTTGGATCTGATGGAAGTGATTCTGTTTTCATCCTTCACAGCTAGCATTATTTTAAAGAAGAATGTCGCACATCGATCCTGTTAGACCCCATTTTCGAAGCCCAACTATCCAGAATATCATAAAACGTGAGCTTAATCCAATAAAAAACATCTTACTTATATGTAACCACAATTCTTGTTCAAAAATTCATCATCTCAAATCAATTACTTCCTTAAGTATCCGTAATTTCAATTCAACCTTATCCATATGCAAATTCACATTTCCCCTCAATGGCATCCATACATAATTGATAATTCATTAACATCAAAAGATAAGAATTTTTTTACAAAGCCGTAATGACATTTCAAACCACAATACATCCATATCTCATAATCCCAAAATACATAAGATACTTGAACTAATAATACTTGAAATGTAACTAAAAGCCTCATTGTTACAAAATCTAGCTTAAAATACAAAAATATGCAACTTGAAGCGATGTCTTGACCCTCTTTCACTCGATCTTATGTTCTTTACCTGAAGATGGGACGAATAAAGTGGGGGTGAGCTTAAAGCTCGTGGGTAACAATTTTATAATCGAGGAACAAGCAAAAACCATTTTCAAAATTCATTGCCATTATACCTTTTAGAAACCATAATAATTTCGCATGAAAAATCACCTTAAACTTATTACTCAAAATTCTCACTTTATCAAACAGTTCATAAGCCATTATAAATCATGTATGCATCAAACTTGCTAACATTTCAAAAGCACATAAGCACATCAGAATGGTTTGGGTAAATCTATGAACATGACGAACTACACATTTCCACTTAATGGTCTTGTGTAATCGTAAAACTTGACATACTATCGCAATTCCACATGGTGGTCTTACGTAGACGTAAACATGAGGGAGTCCATAAAGGAATTCCGTGCCACTTGCGAGTAGGCAGGAGAAGCCTTTTCTTGGTCAAAGTGCACGTGACATTCTTGAATGGATTACACCAAACCCACCTAACATGTAATTCATGAATCAAAAAACAGTTTGCCCAAATGGCACCTTGTTGGAAACTTGTTTTTCATGCACATGAGATATTTCAAAAAAAATTCCGAAAACCTAATTTCATAAACTTGCATCTTTTAAAAAAAATCATTTTCAAAATCTTTTCATAAATCATCAACACAATTCATATAGTAAACATATAAAAGTTTCACAATCCAACCAAGAGCAAATAAATGCAACATCTATGATACAATTGAAACCATTAAGCTTCCTTGATTCAAAGAAAAAAATAAGTGGCTTATTTACTCTATTATAAAAATGTACCCACATTGAATTCCTTGCTTATAAACTTGCTTATGGATGTCTTTGCTCTTGCTCCTCTTGCCTCTCTTGCCTCACTTGATTTCCTTAAACAATAACCAAAATTCCTTTCAATTTGGTTTAGAAATTGGAAAGTCATACCTCAACAATTTAAACTCTTTCTCATGCTGAAATAAAATTCCATATCCAACTTTCATCGCGAAATCGAAATGCTTAGAGACTGAATTTAGACTCAATTCCTTCATACAATTGGTAGCCCTATGTCTTTAGTTTACTCCAAATTAAAAATATTCCATTTGGATAACTACACCAAAACTTATGCCTAAAATACCAAACATGTTCTGTGCAGGAAAATTAGAGTTCGTCGCGGCGAAACCCAGAAATTCGTCGCGGCAAACTTGTCCCAAAACACGTTCCAAGAGTGTGTTTTGCTACATTTTGAACCTTTAACCTCCCCTCTTTCATATATCACCCATCTCAAACTTTAACCATCTCTTCTACTTCATTTTTAACTTCATTTCAACCCAATATCACTCAAAACAAATTCATAAACTACATTTGATCATTAACCCTAAAAAGAACATTTGCTTATATCATTCATCAACAACTTTCTACCCACATTCAACTTCATTTGAGTTTCATTTAACCAAACCAATGAAATTTAAAGCATAAGTTACTTGTTGAAGCTTCAAAATCTTCAAGATATTTACAAACCATAGCTTTTCTCTTCTTTTTCTCCACTTCTCTTTCTCTCTTCTTCACAATTTTGCTTCTCTAAAATGCAAGACTACCCTTACTTCTTCTCTTTTTATACCTTTAATGAGTGTAAAATTTCCAATTTGCCCTTCCATGTAATGCCTTAGCCTATTTAAACTTAAGTAGCCTTCCAAAAATGCCCTTATATCACCTTACAATATTAATGCTTTAATTCCATCAATCTATGAAACAAATCCTCCCAAACTTGACATAATAATTAAACTCCAAACAAAATGATTTATCTAGTAAGACCACAAAATTTATTCAAATCATGCTAAAAAAAATTTCGGGGCCTAATAGCAAATGCTCCTATAACTTGAAGGTTTAGGTAAGACATTTTGTTAAGTTAAAGGCCAGTAATATGGTTGCTAATAAAGCTCAATGGGATTAAAAATATAATAAATCTTATCATTAGGCAGGCTATTTGACTAATGTAGTTTTTTAAAAAAATAATGCCAATATCATTTCCATATTAATGCGTGTGATAAAATGTAGTCTCAAATACAAAATCAAGACAAATTTAGGACGTACATGTCATGAAGGTCACATGTAAACAAAAGACAATAATATTGATATAAATGTGTTAGTCTAAAAAGCTCTAAATCTCACTAGCTCAAATACATGCCTAAGTTTCCATGAATTTTTCTAGTTAATTCAACTTTCTATTTATAACTATATAATCCTAGAAGTAATAGAAAAAGAGAGAATTTTTTTTATCATGTAAAAAGAAATTAAACATACATAATAAACAAACTTAAAACACATGCGTAATAAATAAGTTCCCTACTCCCACACTTAAAATTACATTATCCCTAATGTAACATTACATATAAGAGGTAGAGCACTAAAAAATCAAAAATTACACAAATACTCCCCTTGGGTTGCCTCCCAAGTAGCATCTTTGTTTATTATTGTTAGCTAAACTCTATGTTTTCTTTGTCATATGATAAAATTTAGGTCTTTAGGTGTCACCACTTCTACTTTCTCCATATGAAATTCTTTATGAATTGGCTTTAGGCAATGACCATTCATTTTAAGAATCTTCCCTATTTTCAATCTTTAAATCTATCCTACACAATAGAGAGAAACACTAGAAACCATAAAATGATCGACCCAATGAGAACATAATTTATCTAGAAATAGTTTAAGTCTAGAATAATAGAAAAGCACTTTTAGCCAACAATAGAGCTTTTTTACGAAATCATCTTATCATGGGCAGCTTTAGTCTTCTTTATAGTTATAACTTCTTCCAATTTATCTATATACTTTTCGCTTAAAAACTTCTTATGATAAAGGGTCAATCACATCAATCGTAAAAATAAAATGATCATCTTGGGGGCATTTTATGGCATAAAAAATATTAAATTGAATCACTTCGCCATCAAGTTCCACTGTGGGGGTGCCATTACGAACCTATATCTTAGTTTGGGTTGTATTAAGGAATGTTCTCTTTAGTTAGATAGGTATGAGATTATAGGATCATTTATATCTACCATATAACAATCAGTAGGAAATATTAGTTCATTTACTTGCACAAGCATATCCTCAATCACTACATTTGGATAAGCATTAGCGAGATTAGCCAATTATATGTTAACACTAGTTTGTTTTAATGGGCTTAAATTTTAAAAAGTATAAATGAAACGAGCTATATCATTAATTGATGCTTCTAAATCTAGCATAGTCTATTTAATCATAGTGTTACAAATTTTACAAGGAATGGCAAACATGTTTAGGTCCTTACACTTAGGAGTTAGTTTTTTTTAAAGATCAAAAAAACATTTTCACCGATCCTGATCGTTTCATTACCTCTTAATTTTTGCTTTTTGGTACAGAATCCTTTAAGGAATTTTGTATACCTTATAAGAATTGTGAAATGGTTCTTTGAAATGTCTAGACTTAAACTGAATTCCTAAAAGAGTAGTTTTTCCTCTCTTCTGAAATCCAAAATGTTATTGAATTGAGCAGGATATCTAGATTGGTTTCTTATTGACCTCCATTCAACTACCTCAGAGTTCTTATCACTACCAAAAAACCTAAATATGTAGATTGCATCCCATTATTAGAAACATTCAAATGTAGAACCAATGCATGGAAAAAATTTATCTATATTTGGAAAACTCCAATTTATCCCCTCAACCCTGAGAAATATTCACATTCATTAGAGTGCTCATTTATTTATGCCAAGGAAAATAATCAAGGAGATTGAAAGATGCAACACTTGCTATGGACAGATAAAGCTAATGAATCTAAAGAGGAAAAGGTGAAATGGGATAAATTATGTCTATTTAAACAAGAGGGAGGTCTTGGTTTAGTCCCCTATAGAAGTTATGTCAAGAGTTCTCTTGGCCAAGAGAGGGTGGATAATTCTCAATGACAAAGAGGCCTTACGGTCAAAATGTAACAATGAGTATTACCTAAGGAAAACAAGCTTATGGCAGCTGAGCATTAATAGGGAACATTCATTGAGTCTCATTCAAATGTTAAGGATGACAGAGCAACTTTATCCCTTATTCAAGTACCATGTTAGGAAGGACGAAAAAATTGGTTTTGGTCTGACAATTGGATTAATTCTAATCTATTGTTCAAAAGCAATGGGATGATTTACCTGACTACTAGAATTATGCCAAAGGACAAGGTGAGCTCTAACAATATTATTAATCTTCTACCATAGTATAACCAATCTCAAAAGGAAGATAAGATTGGTTAATTGGGGGACTTCTCGTAGAAATTCACTAACTCATCCTGCTTTCAAATTTTCATACCTCATTTAATTAAGACCTCTTAGTTTAATCCAAAATGGACAAAATATTCATTCCCTAAGCTTCACTTATCAATTGGCTAGTGGTTAAACAAAGGCTCAAAATAATTGAGAGATGGTTTGGTAGTTTTGATCCTCTTTGTTTATTATGTAAAACATGCATCAAAACTATTTGTCATTTGTTTTTCCAATTTAAGCTTTCTCAAACTATTTAGGCTAGATTTTCCCATATGATACAAGTCTACTACTAAACTAGAGACTGGGAAAACATAGTAGAATAGTCTACTAAAAGAGCTTGCTCCTTGAAGTAAGATAGTGTTATCTTTAAAACTACTTTCATTTGCTCCATATACACCATATATAGGGAAAGAAACTCCATATTTCACAAATAAGTCCAAATGGAAAAGCATTTCCTAAATGAAAAAAAAACAATTGGATAAGGAAAATACTCATAACACATGGTGACCAATTAAGATCTAGTCCTAGGATGAGGATCTTATGGAATTTATAGGGGATTAATATTCCTAAGCATGACATACTTATAAGCTTATAATATTCTTGTAATCTTATTTACTCAGCTCTTTTCAATTGTAGATGTTATGATTGAGCTTTTGTAATGATTTATAAGCTTAGCTTTATTAAAATGAAATTTCATTTACTTTCCAAAAAAAGTAAGTAGCAAAAAACTACCTAAGGTATGGAGAAGGTAAAGCAAGAGGTACGGGGAGAGGAGCAAGTTGATTGGTAATTGAGGAAAGCGAAGGATTAATGAGGTAGAAAGAAGGGAAAGGGGAGCCTAAAGGTTAAGGTGCAAAAGGCTCTAGTTAGAAAAGAGAAGGGACAAGTTGATAGAGAGAAGGAATATCATTGTTTTTGGACAGTTAAAGGGACAACAAGCTAGTAACTTGCCTTGCTTTTCTTTACTTTTTTATGAACTAAATTGGAATGGATAAAGGAGGAATGAATCTTCACTTATTTTAATTCATTTTTCTATTTTAAATTTAATCACTTTTTTTAATTAGATAATAGAAAGACGGTTAGTACTAGTAGTTGTAGTTCTCTTAAAATTGACACTTACACTCGCTGAATTATAATATAAGAACAATAAGTGCACTTGTCTTAATGATTTTATTTTAATATTTTTTTAGTTTTGAATATAAAATATCTTAATCAATTATTTTGGTTTGCTATTTTATATTATTAAATTCAGTGTAGATAATTATTCCTTTTTACTTCAATCTTTTATTTTGTTAAAATTAGATAATAAAAGATAGTTATTACTACTACAATAATAATAACAATGATTAAGTAAAAATCCTGCTAATCGCTGAGTCTGGAGAGATCCAGTATATGCAAACTTACTTTTAATTAGTAAATAGATTGTTTCTGAATGACCCACAATTACTAGTAATTATAATTCTCATGGGAACAATACTCTTATTCACTAGACTATACTTTGAAAATGATAGGTGCATTTATCTAATAATTGGTAGTATGATTTGAAAAATATACAAAACTCGAAGTCCATTAAAAGTGCACCTTTAAACCTTCTAATACGCCATGAAGGCTTGTCTCTAGAAAATGGGAGGTATTGCTTTATAATCCAAAATTCCAAATTTTATATTCCGGTATTCTTGACCATTCTTATGGATGGACTAATAAATCTTGATTTGAAAAGTAGTACCATATGTGTTTGAGAAACATGTATTCTCCATCCATAACCCTTTTGCAAAAGCAATGACTATAGTTTTCTTATTATTCATGTACAAATAATCAATCCTCTCCTAAAAACATATTGGATTAGAGCTTGTCTAAATGCATTAGCTAAATCAAGCAGCCTATCAACATTTAATTCAATTGGTTTCATCATATAACTATGAATTCTAAGTTTTGTGAACCTAGTCCTTCTTATCGTATCATCTATGATCCTAAGTTCACCTAAATCTTCATACGATGAACTTGTCTACATTTTTGTAATATTATTTGTTAGGATACTTTATGCACCACCATTAAATAAAAAAACGTTAACTTTTTTGTTAGTCTCTCTTCACTGACCACCTCATAAAATATGTAATAAAATTCAGATGAACTAGAATCATCAAAGTTGCCAAATGCTTCTCCGTCATGCTCATATATTAGATCATCTTAATTACTTTAATCTGCGTTACGCTCAAATCAATTTTCTTATCAGTTGTATGCACTTGAACAGCTACCCTCTTTAAGCTTTAGCATCAAGCTGTATCTCATTTAGAAGCTATCTCTTAATTAAAAAATAATTTGAACTTATTTTAATAATTTAGCTAAAGTTACAAATTTAAAATTTCTTACAAACTATTGTCATTTTGACATTTAATTTTTTTCAAAGGTAAAAGACAAAAAGACTTATGATTCTTCTGATTTGATAAAAATTTCTTATATTTTAAAATTGTTAAAGAAAAACATATAGTTAATTTAGAAAGACACGTAATTCCTTTTATTAAATTTCTCTATTAAACATGTTATTAGGTGGCGAAGTTTCTTTGTACTGATAATTATGCAACAAAAGAACATATTAATAAATAATAACTTTCTATTTAACATATTATGTTAAAAGCTAATATATTTATTAGTTCTATATGAAAATAAATTAATTTTTTATCTAATTTATCATTTTATAATCTAATAATAAGAGGATTAATTTTTTATGTGTTCTATATATAATATTTTATAAAGCGTCAACAAATTAGTTGATGCTTTTATTGTCAATAAATGATTAATTTTCACGGGATATGAGCCAACTAGACTCAACATCATGGATGATTAATTTTGCAGTCTTATTTATTTTTTCTTATCTGATGGGTTCATTAGATTTAGCTTTAGTGTTTGATAATTTTTCTTGTGTCACGGGTGGGGTCCGTTAGACAAACTGTTAGTGCTAAGTAATTATTAAATTAATAATAAAATGATATGTCAAAATCAATTTTATTTATTAAAATAAAAATTATTAATTGTTTTGAATAAAATTAGAAATTAAGTATCTTATTAATATTGCTGGATAATAAATAAAAATAAGAAATTAAGCATCTTATTTATTAATGTTATTACATAGTAAACAAAAGTTAATCTGATAAACTAATATTGTTAATAATTAATAAAACATTGAACACATCCTGTTTATATATTTTTGCTAATTCATAATAAACTCCCTAGTGATATGGCTATTTAGTATAACAAAATTTCACTGCCTATGTAATGATACATGTCTTCAAAACATAAATGGCCTTTTTCTGGCATCAATTAAATAAGTTTGTCATGCCTTATAGTCTACATTTCTACATGCTTTAGCTTCCAATACTTCTTCAAACCCAAAGATTATGTCATCCACACTCAAGAAGCGCCTAAAACCCGGCTTCAGAAGGCCTCAGCCCCAACCTGATAGCAGTTCATCTTATTCTTCGATGATGGAGCCACCGCACAATTTGTTTCCAACTAAAGATGAGTTCTTCCCACTTGTGGCAGTGGTTGCGATCGCTTCCTCTGTAGCCTTCACCTGTCACTTGATTGCCGGTTATATGTATCCCTCCACGATGCCCTTTTGTGATACTCATACCGACTCGCTCGACTCTATCTCAGGTGTGTAATAGTTTGTGCCAACATGGGCAGTCCATTATTACTTTAGCTTCGAAAAATTTTCTTCGTCTGATGCATTTTTTCTTCATTGCTTTGTGGTTGCTTGCTGGGATGTACTATTGTATAAAACTGCAGTTGTTAAATTAAATGGCAAGAGAGCGAAATTAAAGATATGAGTCTATAGTTGGATTCGAATTAAAGATGTGTTTACAAGTAGTATGAGAATTGACTTGAGCAAATGTTCAAGTAGGATATGAGTATGTAGTCGGATTGAAGAGTTAGTCAAGTGAGAGGTTCGATTTATAGAATGTTGTTCAAATAGTTTCAATAACGTGAAGAGTAAGAATGTCCGATGTGGACAGGGTGAAGGGGGAGTGTTAAAAGACTCGATGTCATTTCTACATCAGAAATGAACAAAGGATTGTAGTGTGGTTTATATATAAGAAAGGATCTATAACCTAATACCTTAAGATTTTGGGTTAAGATATGGACTACTTATATATAGACTTTTCCTCCTCTTTAAAACAATACAAATCTAACACTTGCCATTTTTATACTCTCAACTGTTACTTTCTGGTGTACTAAATCAATAATTTTGCTCGCAATTATTATCAGTCTTCAGTTGTTACTCTCAATATGATGTACATGGTCTATACTAAGTTGTCTTCTGACATACTGTTTCAGAATTTTGTGAGCCTTGCCCAAGAAATGGAGAGTGTTATCAAGGCAAGTTGGAATGTTCTCAAGGTTACAGAAAGCATGGAAACATTTGCATAGAAGATGGAGATATCGATGAAAGAGCTAAAAAACTTGTCTGTTCTAAGAATCTTAATCATTCTGGTAGACCTCCTTGGTACCTGAATTCCTTTATTTTCTTCTTAACTTCTCTATCTTTGTACTATACTGCAGTCAGAGTGGGTTGAAGATCATATCTGTAAGTCTTATTCTCAGTTTTTGTGCTATGGTAAAGGGACAGTTTGGGTATGTCAATTGCTACTTACCAACAACTGAGCTGATTTTATATTATGTTGCGAATATCTATTAATTACCTGTATTCACTTTCAGATACCTGAAAAAGAGATATGGAATGCTTTAGGTGGGCATGAATTGATGCAAAACTTCGGTTCTGACAGCTGGATTTATTTGCTTACCAAGAAAAAGGTTGCAGAAACTATTGGTAGATTAATGGAGTTGAAATTAAATTCACTTGGGTACGTATTCATACTTCTTTAATACTGTGATTGAGTGAAAATTTTGGGGTCTCCTTTTTGCTGTGATTTAACAACGATTCTTTCTGTTTCTTTCTCTCTGTGTTTGTGTGGAATAACACCCATTTGTTTGTCTAGGAACAAGGAGTTGAAGTGTCCAGACTCCTTAGCAGAACATTACAAGCCTCTTACTTGCCATATACGACAATGGATCTCCAAACATGCCTTCATTGCCCTGCTATTTTGTTCAACGGTAAATGTTTTTTAAAGGGAGGCATTTAACACTTGAATTAGGTGTCCAAAGTTGAAGCTTGCTTAGTCTATGAGGCTTTACAGGTTCTGGGGTCAATAGTCTTGTTTTTTAAAGTCCAAAGAGCGCGAAATTTATCAGCTAGAGTTGAACAACTTTATCAACAGGTACTGGGGGCTATGTTTCTTTCTTTCATTAAGTAGCCATCTAAATTGTAGTTAGCTTTTCATTCTGCTACCTGCTGTTTCTCATGTATCCTTGCATGGCCTTGTTAGAAGAACTTTTTCCTTATTTACTATTTAATGATAATCATTTTGCTTTTGGCTTCATAATTAATTATACATGAGAAGTTGGTAATGGTAGCTTAAATAGTCTCATGTGAATTTTGTACTATTAAATCAACAAGGAATATAGATGAAAGCACAAAATTCTGCTATGTGAGTGCAAGCATGGAAAGGAGTGGCATGGTTGAAGATATTTTTATAGTTTTAAAAGTTTTTTGTTTCTTTTAATTTATCTTCCTTAGCCTTGTGGATCTTCCACGAAGACTCCAGCATGCCTGAGATTTCGTGAATAAATTGATTTTGCTGGGAAAAGGGAAAATTTTAATGGTCCTGTGTTAAGTTTTTTTATTTCTGACCTTTTGCAAAAGGAAAAAAAGAAAAAAAAATCTGAATTGTAATCTGATGCATGTTAGGTTTGTGAAATACTAGAGGAGAGTGCCTTAATAACAAAGACAGAAAGGGGTGAATGTGAATCTTGGGTGGTGGCCTCTCGGTTGCGTGATCATCTGCTTTCACCCAAAGAAAGGAAGGACCCTGTCCTATGGAAAAAGGTTAACGTATATTTCTTTACTCATTGTAGTTGTTATTGTTGTCAATAATGGACTTGAATTTGCTTATATCTTTAGTTACTATCTATTCGTCTTTTTATACACAATTGATTCGTCTTTATGAATTCTAATGCCTGAGTAAGATGATAATAGTTTCTTTACCTCTCATGTTCTGGAGTGGTATTCTTCTTGTATAAGTTAAGAACTTGAGCATCATGGCAAGTCAAGCCTACAGGAGATCCCATTTTATTGGACGCTGTTGGGTATTTATATCTGAGATGTTACAGTACAATTATGTAAAGAGTTAGTTGTTCTGCATCTTCAAAGGGATTTTGCCCTACCTTGTTTCTTTTTGTTTTTTTTAATATATGCAACTTAACGAGAGAAAAAAAAACATGAATTGTTTTTTATTTTATCTTCCTTTGAACATAGGTTCATATTATCTGCATTGAAAAGCCCAATAACATAATTTTCACTTCCAGTATTAACATTATTTTCACTTCCATTATGAAGAATTTTGATCTGGGAATACTGTCTTTGTGGGTTAAGATTGAAGGTCTATGTATTGAAAAGAAGAAAGATTGAAAGAGGCCTAGAATTATATCTTATGACTATCTTGTGGATTGCCTTGGCTAATCGAAATAAGTCAATTAATTTTATAACCTTTACAAGCTCTATTTTATTGAAGTTGTAAAGAGAATCCATCAGTACTTCTTCTAATTTCATCATTTGAGTTTGTGTTTGACTATGTCATGAGGTTGCGGCCCTTATAAATTGTTTGAGGTGGTGTATATTTCTCTTTTAATACAGAAAATCTAATTCCATAAAGTGGCGTTAATTTTATTGCACCAGTACCTATTATTCCATGACGTGAAAAAGACTTGGACCCAACATCTAATTCCTTTTGAACTTCCTTCTTCAGTGCATTTTATGCTTATGAAAGGTGTACCATATATCTTATGAAGTTGAGATGAGTTAATTTCAATATTTTAGTTGCTTCTATCTTGCAGGTTGAGAACTTAGTACAGGAAGATTCTCGAATAGATCAGTATCCTAAGCTGGTAAAGGGTGAATCAAAAGTGGTGTGGGAATGGCAAGGTATGAGTTGTGATGCTGTATATTTGATTGGTCAAAGAAGGGATGTTAAGTATGCAGTTGCCGATTTTGTAATGTAAAGGAGCATCTTTTCTGTGTTAAAGGCGTAGCATGTCGGTTGACTTTGTTTTCCGGCACTGGTGAAATTATCTTAATTGGGCTTACATTGTGTCCCATCGTGGACCCAATAGTGGTTTATTTTTCTTGATCATATGCATGACGTGTGTTTGTTCTCGCATGCATAGTTGAGGGTGCTTTAAGCTCAACAGGAATAAAAAGAAAGGGAGAGGGACACAAATTTGTGTCTGATAATGCCAGCAAAGTGAAATCTGCTCAAGAAAGCCATCCTCTGAGTTCTGGTGAGCTTGCTTTCCTAAAAGTCTGCTTTAAACACGCTGATACAACTACAAGCAACAATTGTCTATAGTTCACTTTTATGACTTGAACTTGCCTACAGTTTGCTTTCCATGATATTTACCTAACTAATATGCAAAAGCTACCAATATTTCTGCAGAGTCCAGGATATTGATGTTTTGAATATATTGCTATGGTCCTGCCTACCCCAGGGCCAAGGCGAATTATTCCTTCGCCAAAGATTCGGGAGAAATTATATACAAAAGAAGGTTCTCAAAAGGTCGAGTTCAATGTTCTTCTGTACGTCAGAATACAATTATGGAGATGTTAATTTTGCTGATCTTCACAGTATGTCTTGGAGGATTACTGATGGGTACGGAGATTGGCACGTATCCTGTACATGGCGATTATCACCATCCTTTTCTGCTACAACGTGTCCATCTGGAGAAGCTATAACCTGTTTCTAGAAGCATCATGAACTCCTAAACTTCCAATACCGAAGTTGAACTTTTTCTTATCATTGGAGTTGTCCAGATATTTCTGGTTATTTTGGTTCCCAAAACGTCTTCCTTGATTAAACTTTCGCTTTGGCTCTAATTTAAGAAATTAGTATCAAAGTTGCAGGTATAAGTCATCGTAATGCTGCCAGTTATGGCTTCATGAGAAATAAACAATTATAGGGTAGTTACTCTTTAACCCTTCCTTCCCAAAACCTATTATAAATGATAAAAGTTTCGGGCGTAGATTACCAAACAACCAAAAATAAAATAAAGAAGCTTTCTTTGTAAATATCTTTAAAATAGTGGCCTTGATTTTTTTAATAGAAAATTAAGAAAAAAGAAAAAAATGGATTTAGCGGCAAGAAGCAAAATGGAATGTTGAAATGGCAAGTTGTAAACGACTAATTAATTTCCATTATTCACAGAGGTTCCAAAAGATTATGGATTTGTTTGGCATGGGTGGATTGTATTAATTTTTAGCTTATTTTATTAGTAGTTAGTTGACTTATATCAGCTTATTTTATTAGTAGATAATATCAATTATTTATTTAAAAATGTTTGGTAAAATTAATTGTTTAATATTAGATGTTTATTTGTAAAATGACTTATAAAGACATGATTTAAAAAAATATTTATAAGGACAAAAGTATTATATTTTAGTATTTTTTTTATTATTCTCACAAAAATTTAGATTTTTGAGAAATTGCTACTATTATTACTTTCTTTCTCTATATTAATCTAGTTAAAGTTCAATTTCTATTATATTAACTTATTTTCTAGTGCTACTTTCTTAACCATATTAACCTACTTTCTTCCTCTTGTATTTAGACAGAAAATATCACAATACAAATGAAGTTTAACAATACAATTCAAATAGAGCAAAAGAAGTTGACACTATCATTTAAAGCAAAGATCTATAATAATCTAAGAACAACGTCTAACTAAACTAGATGTAACATTATCATGAGTAGTTGCCATCTCCCAAGTTTTCAACTCTTCAACTCTTTGTATAAAGTTAGCTTCAATATCTTAAAATACATTTGAAGGTATAAATTTAGGATTATGATCGATGATGTTAAAAGTCAGGTCGCCAATGCTTCTTCTAATGTAGTTACGTAAAGTAAAAATTGCACAAATTATTCTATTTTGATCCATCAGTGAATACTTGGGCATTTTCTCTAATATCTTCCATCGAGTCTTAAGAATACCAAAATCCCTCTCAATACATCTTCTCAACGATGAATGAGCAGGATTAAAAATTTCTCGAGATCCTCTTGGATTTGCACTACTAAACTCCGATTGATGATATCTTATCTTTTGGTAAGGTGTCAAATATCCGTCTCTTTTCGGATAGCCTTTATCAACCAATTAATATTTGCATGAGTGTCCATAGAGGCAATATAATTAGTATGAATGATATTATAAGAAGTCCAACAGCAAATCCTACAAATCTTAAAATTACATATTGTTGGTTTTAGAAATTTGAGTCTCGGATTATTGATTGAATCAAGGAATATACGAGAATCATGTGTTGATCCCTCCTAACCCACCAAAACATACGTGAATAGTAAGTCAAAGTCACATGTTGCTAATACATTTATAGTCGATATTCCTTTCCATCCTTTATATCGCATTTGATCCTCCTCTGCAATAAATATAGCTACATATGTACCATCAATAGCTCTAGTGCAATCCTAATATAAAATAATGATCATAAGATGATAAAACAACCATTTTCAATGAAAAATATAATGAAGGGAGAGGGGGAACATATTCAATTACCTTAAAATGTGGCATGTATTTAGCATCATTGGCAATTTATGGTGGAATCTCCTTAAATTCGAGATCTTTTGGTACGAGTATATCCTTTGAAAATCCATCCATGATATTAAAATATTCTTTAAAAACTCTACTCACATTTTACCAGAATGTTGAAAGCGCTCTTGGGTATCTTTATTAGAGGCAACTTTCACTTAGGACATACACGAATAAACCAACTTTCTCCAAAATTGACATCCTATCTGAAGGCCTCAAACCATAATTGTTTTCTAAATGTATTTTGATTCATCCTAAATGTATTAAAACATCGTTTTTCATGAACATTTAATAATTTGTTCATCCATAGTTCTCTTGTTAGATAGGAAGTCATGCATAGTTCCTTGTATATATGGTTCAAAAAATACACACTCATATGACCAGCGACATAAGGCACCAAATCCTAAAACTCATTCTTATTGTCCAAATTTTGCTTAATTTGTAGAAGTTGCATAATTTGCATAACATTATCATCCCTACCTAAAAATCAACAAGTAAAATTATATTCTAAATAAACAAGACACTTTTATGTTTAAATATAAAGAAATAATATAACATGTAACAAAATTATAGATTACTAATAAGATAACATAATATAATAAATAAGCTAACTAAGTACATAATGTCTCAAAACACAAAATGTCAACATAAGTGCACAAATTATAAGAACAATAAACTAAACGTAGTAATGCATAGAAACTATGTTTAATGTTTCTTATGCTCTTTATGCTCATACAAAAACTTTATGTATTTAACTCTCTTTGTATCATTTGGTACATTGAAAAAATGGACCTTATTTGTAGATCTTCAATCAAAATGCAAGCGAAGTAAAATTTAGGTGTACCAGTCTCTAAACCAAGCAAAGTACATAATTTTTCTACAACATTTGAAGCATCATGATTTGACGCATTAACACCACTCTATGATGCACCAATAGTCATCGTGTTCAACATTTTCATAATGGAAGTATTCATGTCTATTGTTGTACTTTGTCTCCCTTAAATGAATTGCATCATATTATCAAGGCTCTTATACTTTGTTGTAGATCCTCATACCCTTTTAGTGAAATTAGTTCTTATACTCTTGTTACTTTATGAACTATCACTCTCTAAAACCCTTTTGCATCTTCTTTAGTCATTACCTTATAGTTATAATGCTCATCACCAATCACATGGTAATTGTTTAGACCACTAGTCTCATCCATAGTGTCATGATCATGATAGCCTGACGATTGATGATGAGCATTATGACTACAAGGTAGAGAAGGAACATAAACTTCCTCAACTTCTTGTTATCCTTATGGAGGGTTAGCCATAACACAAAATATAGTCTCCTCTTAGGCCAACATCCAGAAAGTTGAACCAACTTACATTTAAGCTCAGGTTTAAGCCCTTCCTTTTTAAATGTTTTAAAATTGATGTTCTCCTATAAAAAATATAAATTATTTAAATATTAACTATCTATTTAGCATTGATGGCAAGGAAAATAACTTATAATGGGGGGAAAAAGCTAACCTTAATCTTCAAAGTCCACTGCTTCTCATTGACATTGATTGTTCCTTTGTCATAGTCTCATCCTAATCCCGTTTCTTTCCCTTTCTACTATTTTCAAAGACCACATATAGCTCTCATCTAATCAAACTTTTTTTAAGTTTATTTTTATCCTATGGTAAGTTGGCCGCATTATGAAACTCTTCCTCCACCTTCTTCCATGGTAACCTTTGACAAATAACTCTACCACTTTTTCCTTTGCTCCTTTGAATATATTGGTTACAAATGTTACAAAATAGAAGAAGTGTTTCTTTTTTCTAATGAACCTTGCCTATATCATTTCCTCTTGACTTTCTCCTTTGTTTCCTTTTTAGGATGGTGCCATCCAACCATACAAGATGAGAGAAGATTATATACTAGTTAATCAATTTGAAATTGGTTTCACAAGTTAGTTAGTTTTACTAACTTGAATGCATGATCACAACCAAGCCAACTTCCTTTCACCATAAAAAAAAAACAACCTCAAAAAATCATCATCATATAAGAAATAACATTTATAATAAAAAATGAAAATCATATAAAGTGATATTAAATGATCTTGTTTCCACTAGAGAACTGATCTGCAATGCATACTCATTTTTACACTTAAGTAATAGTCAAAAATAAAAATAAGCCTCCCCCTCCACTTTACTTATAATTGTAATTTCCAAAAAAAATAATCCTAATCAGCCTATAAACTCCATAGCCATTACCACCAAAATATTGAATACTTGAAAAATATTGAACAAAAAGGTATCCTCCCGTCTAATAAGATATTAAACACTTAAAATAGTTGAGAAGATGTTGGATAAATATAAAAGTAGCAAGATTAGTTTTGTAGCAAATAAACAAAGGATCACAATAGTCAATAGCATCAAAATAATATGTAATTAAAATCTCCCTTTATGGACATAACAACTTTTAAATAGAATCTAACTTAGTTGTGACCAAAATACTTCAGATTTTGTGAAAAGGATCTACAATCACAAATAGTGCAAGAGTGTAGAACCATTTAAGAGCAAAAACGAAATGACATCAAATCTAACTAGCTAATTTGGTTATTATTTTTGCAAGCATGACCTGATAAAAATCAAATCCACAATCCTAGGCAAAATCATCATAATTACAGGCTCATACAAATCAAATCAAATTGTTATTCAAAAAAAGAAAAAGAAGAAAATTTGCTTATAAATTAGATATAACAAAAATCAAAACATCGAAAAATTCAAACAATATTGCCAAATCTGTCCAAAAATTAAAAAAATTGAGTATGTAGGTAAGAATGGGGGGAAGGTAGAGGACAAACTTAGAAGAGAAGATGTCATTGGTTGGAATTTGATCGACATATACTAGTAAGGTTAGCCGTTATAACATTCACAGCACAAAATGTATCTCTCTCTCTTCACTCCTCTCTCTTAGCAACGTATCAATAAAGTTTAGGGAGTATCTCAAAGTGTGTTAAGATTTTCCATTTTAAAGGTGAAAAGAGTGGTAGGGGACAGTTATGAGTAATAAATGAAGTTAAATGCAAGTTTAGAGTTTGTTGTCTCTATTAAAACAAAATCATATATAGAGCTCACTAATTGTGTAAAGTTGGATATTAAAGCTAAAGAATAACATAAACGTCACCGCCAAGTTTATAATAACCATGTTAAACAAACTATGGTTATGATTGAATTAGGTACCCTTTGTAACAATGATACCTACATTGTTTTTCACCCTTTTTCTTCCAACTATATATGGTGGAGTGAGTCGAACGATGTGAACACTTGTGCTAGCACCATTTCTCCTAAATAACGCATTGCATAGTTTAGAAGCATGTAGAGCTCTACATCATTGCAAGGAGACGAGAGGCATATAGAAGCGTGTGTAGCTTGTTGCTATCTTCATTTTTCTCTATTGTGTACTAGGAAGAAGAATGTCTTCAACTTTTTCTCTTTTGTTTATCCGTTTGCTTTCTTTTTCTAGGGTTTTTAAAAATAGCCTTCGAACTTGAACAGTTAAAAGGGATGGCAATTCGTACAGGCTTCTCACATGCTTCAAAGGTTTGTATCCCACTTTAATATGTTTTTTAACGGTAGAAAGAGTTTCAAGGAGTTAGTCTAAGCTTTATATGATCGAAGGAATACAAGCTAGAAACTATCATAAGGTTCACTGAAAAGTGTCAAAGGTGAGCTGATGAGGGTCTTTGGCATAATTTTGGAAAGAGAAGCATGTATACAAAATTGCATTCTCTCTATACTTGAATTATATATTCCTCGCCTGTCCATATATGTTATATGGAACATCTTAAAGCATTTAGGCATACATTTTGATGCTTGTATTTGCTTAGGGACTTGTTTCATCAATATATAATTGGTCACCATTTAAAGAGAAGGAATTGCAGGAAAGAAGTAGAAAACAAAAAGAATATGCCAACTGGAGACTTATTCAGCACATAAACTTAACAACCACCACGAGTATAGAACTTTCAAATCTTTGTGAGGGGAAAATTTCACTGAAACCTAACAATAGAGAGAATCATGATAACTACCTGGAGGATGAAACCAGAGAGGTCCAAACCCTTTAGCTATTTCCATTCCATAGAGAGAATAAATGTTACCTAGTTAAAGATATTGGGCATAATCATCTTTTCATATATTAAATTTTCAATAGCTGCAGCAAAACGCTCCTCAAAGGAGCATTTCCAAAAATAATATATTGGTATTAATCTGCCAACCCAATCAACTGATCACCAAACATGATTATCAGTAGTTTGACATGATCAAGCAGCTAAGTACCTCAATCTGCCAAAAAATAGCTAATCAGTTATTTACCAAACAAGGCCTATGGTTTTTCTATTTTGGAGATTTGAACTAAAAAATATTGTAAAATTAAACAATTCTTAATCCTTCCATCTTAAATTAAATATTTTTTATTTATACATATCGATTAATTCATATTTAAAAATGAAAAGTTGTATGCTTAATGTCAATATATTAACTTTGAGGAAAAGCACATTAAATGTATAATTATTTTTTTAAGAAAATAATCAATATATTATCACCTGACTTTTGATTGTTAACTCTAATAAGTAAGCATACATATTATGTCGCATGCTTACACGCATCTTACATACAAGTAAGCTCGTTTAAAAGGAGCATACACATCTCTTTATCCTCATCCAAATATTCATATAGCATGTCGTCAGAATATGACCTAATATTGGGTTAACTACGTATGCTTACTTGTAATTCAAAATTAAATTGTTCAACAATCTTGATCATTCATTTGATTCTATGATGGATGTACTTAGGGATAATAAAATAGTCTAATTCTAATCCTGCTTGAACAAAAATCAATAAGTTCAACTTAAGTTAATTAAGTTTCACGCTGAACTCTATCTTTTACTGAAAAAAATTTTGACTTTCAAATTGAACCTAAGCTTGAGTTTCCAATTTTGAAAGTGAGAAGATAAAGAGGAAGAAGATGATTTTATAAATAAAACATCTAATTCCAAATTCTTACATCAGAAGTGATAAGATAAAAAGATGATTGCATAAATAAAGCATCTAGGTTTTGTCTAAAATATAAAACTTCAAAATAATTGGGCTTTCGAGCTTGATCTACTTAAATGAACTTTGGATTCATATTTCTCTAAAAAGATTAAAAATTTTTCCTGACTCGTCCTAAATGAATTTTAGACCATTTAATATTTCTATAAAGTAGTCAGGCTTTTACATTTAACTTAACTAGATTGAGATTTAGACAAGTTAAAACCTATTCAGGCTTGGAATCAAACCAAGCCTATTAGGCTCGACAAGATTTCTGACAAGCTTGAGATTGAAAAAAATCTTTTATATGGCCTAAGTTTGTCCTCATTTATTGCCACCTCTAAAAGTACTAGATTAAATTATAAAGCATATAAATTGGTCCTTTTCTTTTCCATTAAGATTTATAAAGAACAAACTCTAATTAACCCATCAAAACATCTGTAAATAAAAGCGATCAAGGGAAAGAAATCAATTTATTTAGAAACATGTTTACAATATGTCTATTTTAACAAATAATTTATGTAGGTATTTATCTGTCATATTAAGAGAATTGTATAATCTAGATCATGAGAACACATATGTCTCCTTTGCCTAAATTTGAGAAAATATCTATCTCTTTTTTTAGATCTTGCCATTTCTTTAGCTTTTCTGGGTTAGGGTTAGGGTTAGGGTTAGGGTTAGGGTTAGGGTTAACAATCATTGTATTGACAGTGTGTCGTAATGTTAGTTAAAATAAAATAACTAGACTACTACTACAACAATGGTGAGTCTAGGTTGATCCCACAAAGAGTGTGTGGAAAGTTTATGAAATGAAATTAATCAGTGGTTAGGTTTAGGGGGTTTGGATTTTTGGAATAAGAAAATAAAATGAAACTAGACTAACAAAACCAAATTAAAGAAAACATGTGAGAAATGATAACAGTGGGGAATTTAGTAGGGATCCATTTCTTTAGTTCAATCTTAACCTACACCCTAATTAAGCATATTTTATGGATTTGTTGTTTCCTAACCTCTCCCAGCAACTATTAATCGTGGGTTAATAATTAACCTGAGTTTTCCCTTAGGTTTTGTTTAATTAAGATATAATCGTTAACTAAAACTTAACTACTGAATAACCTAGGATACGATCTTTAGATTTAATTAGGCAGTAGCATTATGAATTAGGAAAACTGATTAATTAAGGCAACAATCACATATGATGCGTCATTTAACCTAGTTCATGTTAACCCTAATGATTACGAAACATTAGTCGCTACACATGAACTTTAACATAACAATTACGAATTATATCAAAATTCTAGTAATGGTTTTGCAAATAAACAATTCAATGAATGTATTAAAATCATCCTTTCACAATACCCAATGAGTTTATACACAAATAACCAAACAATAATGAAATCCGATTATCCATACACAACCCAAATCCATATGCCTAGGACAAAATAATCAATTTAATAGGAGAGAAAGAAATAACAAATATATGAAAGAAATACTTAACTTGGGTTGTTGACGTCGATGTCATCTCCGAACTAGCGTCGAGAACTTAACCTTCCATGGGTCTGTCTAAAGAAAATGCTTCAACCCGACTCAAATAACCCTGCCCCTTTAGCTTTCTTCACTGCGCCTCCCTTTCTCGCAAGTGCTCTTTTGTCGCCACTGTTTTATTCTCTATTCGCTACTATTCATTAATGTGACGAATAAATGTTGTTGGACTATCTTACTATTCATACCTCTTTAACCATCTGCTGCTTCTCTAGAGAAAATGTCTACGTTTCACTCTTGCATCTGTGTTAAACGCAGACAATGTCTGTGTTAAATATAGACATTAATCCTCAACCCAAAGACTGCGTTTTGGTGCCCTTCACTACACATATGCATTTTGCTCCTTCACCCTGCTGTCGTTTTCTGCTCCAACAAATTGACATTTTTATATGGCAAAAACATGCACGTGCCTTGCTTTCTATGATTCTTCTTCTTTGTGTTCCATTTTTCTTGTCTTCCTCTTGTCATTTAATTTTCTTCTTCTTACCCACAAACACAAGTAAAAATTAATCTTTGAAAAATGGACAAAATATAGAGCTTTCAACTCACTTTAACTTCTTTGCTTCTAAATTATACCTAAAATCACATATGAGTCAAAGTAAGTATCTTAAGCAATTTCATATCAATAATCACTAAGTGTTATAAAATATTTTCATAATCAATTAAGCACCTATCAATTTCCCCCATACATAGCTTTTGGTAGTCTTTGGGCAAAACATTAAAATTAAGCTCAATGAACCAAAAACATTTACTCAATTCCCATATGTTCCAAGAATACATAATCACAAACAAAGATGAATGAATTTCAAAAATCATAGCAAGAACTCAATATTTCAAGCTGTTACTCATGATTAATCAACATTCAATACCTTCAAAAACTGAGCAATCTAATGGTAGACTTGGAAAATATGTTTAACTAAAATATATCTATAGGTACACTCAATACCATTCATGATCATATCATTCCACAACTTTGCATATCATTTCATTTCTCCACCACTAATGTTCACATGCAAAATCAAGGATCAAAGATCATTTCAAGGTTTTAATATGGGTAAAGGTAAGGTGAGATATATTTGGGTCAAGTAACATGAAAGCCATTAAAGCTAGTGAAAAAAAATCAACACTCAATGGGACATTAAGTGCATAAGTTAACACTCATCAAAAACTGAGTATTGTCAGCTATGACGAATGCAACAATTATATTTCACAACCCCGTTCAACTCTCACACAAAAACTACATGAAGCATAGACTAACCTAAAGGAATCACTCATACAATTTATGCCAACAACACATTGAAATCACAAGAGTGAACCTTCGCAGCCAACATCTACCTCATATTCAATATACTTAAATAATACATTCATTACAACTCTAGGAAGATGCATTAATTATGAATAGCTTTGCAAACTCATATGCACTTCCTCCTTGATAAATTGATTTAAACAAAATTTTTAATTCTTTTTCTTTTTCTTTCTTTCTTTCTTTTTCTTTTTCTTTTCTTTTCTTTTCTTTTCTTGTGCTTTTCTCTTTTCTGTCTTTCTTTTCCTTTTTTTACATTAAAAGAAACTACATTAATATGGGAATTTCAATGATAAAGTGTAAAATAACATCCCATCATTTTAACCAACCCACACATATAGGCACCCCAATACTTAGAATTTTGTACATCCACAAACTCAACAATCACAAATGTTTCACTAGCTTTATGGCTTAGGTAGGACATTTGGTTAAATATAAAGCATGTAATGAGGTTGATACAAAAAGAAAGGCTAATAAGGCTCAAAGGGAAAATTCATGTTAATGGGGTAAGCTATTTTGCTAATGTAGCTTATGAAACAAAGAATGCCTAATCATGGCCATGTGAATGCATGTGATAAAAATGTGTTCTCAAATAGAAATTCAAGGTAAAATCAGGATGTACATGTCATAAAGGTCACACATTTTCAAAAGACAATGAGACTGATATGAATGTGTCAGTCTAATAAAGCTCAAAATCTCACCGACTTTGTCTACCACTAGTCACTTCTCTTCTAAAGATAATGCAAATCAACCAATCAAAAAAGTAAAAGTATATGATAAGGTTGCTATGAAATTCTCTAGTCAAATCACACTCTAATAATGACTATATAGTCTTAGAATTATCATAAAAGAGAAAATGTTTATTTTGTTGTTTTATTCTTTCTCTCATTTTGATTGAAAACTTAAAATAAGTAAAACAAAAAAATTCACGGCCACAAATTCATATAAAACGTAATGTGGAAATGTAATGGAAAAGAAATTTACTTCCCTTAGGTTGCCTCCCAAGAATCGCCTTTGTTTAAAGTCGTTGGCTCAACTCCTTTTTCTCCTCACGTGACAAAATTGTGATCTTTAGGTACTACAGTTAGCACCACTTCTACACAAGGTTGTTCCGGGTAAGGCCTTAGTTAATCATCATTTCCATTTAGCATCCTCCCTATCCTTAAATTCTCAATCTCGAATGAGTTCATACACTCCAGAAATATTTTAAACGTCTCTTTGTCTTTTTCTTCCTAATTTAATTCCTATAATCTGCTATGTAAAGGTAATGAGTCATTCTCAATAATAAAATGGAATTTAGTACTTACCTCTGATAGGTGTGAATTGCATTATATTTTAGGGCTTAGTTTGATATGTATTAAGTGTTAATTTGAGTGGTTAGTATATGTTTATGTTAGAATTGTGTTCGTTTGTGTGTTTAAGTGCTTTTATGGGTTAGTATAAGTTTTTGAGCTTAAATATTATGTTTTTGAGGTACCTTGATGTGTTTGCTAGTGTTTTAGGGTTAACATCGAAGAACAGAGAAGTTTTAGAGACTATCGGGCCGAATCCACGACCCACAATCTTGGCACAATAGGCCACGATCGTGACAGACACATGGGAGCCAGCCCACGATCGTTGCATAAGGGACACGATCATGATAGAAGACTTTGCCACAACCCATGATCATGGCCTGATTGCCATGATCGTGACAGAAAAGGTTCAATGCAGGCCACAATCGTGGCATGTAGGGCCACAATCGTGGCCTGTGTCGAGCAGATGTATAAACAAGAGAAAACGTCAAGTTTTGAGGGATTTTTTTGACCATTCAACCTTGGAAAAACCCTAAGGATGCCTAAGACACAAAAGGTATTTAAAAGAACAAGAAGAACACAAGAGATAAAGCTTTCACATCAACCACAATTTCAAAATCCTAGAGAGCTTTATCGAGAGATTGAGAAAGAAACGAAGGAAGAGAGACGTGAAGAAGATGCTTGCAAAACGTACTTCCCAGAATAGGAATTTTCCCGCCGTTACTACCTTCGTCATCCATTCCGAGTTTATGTCCGGTATAGTTTCAAATTTTATGATTGTATAAAATTTGAGATAGTCGTAGAAGATAGATTTGTTGAATGTTGAGGATTTGTCTAAACTCACCTTCGGGATATTTTGTCTTTGATATTAATGAAATTTGGTTGTTACGTTTTTATTGGATTTTTTGTAATTTCAATTCCACACTTCCATAATTCGGTAATAAACTAAGAGGTTGAAACGAGTGAAAAATATTAAATTGAGCTAATAAAAGTTAGGTAATTTAATAGATCAATAATTAAATAAAACCACTAAATTTGTATAAAGAGAGATCTTGCATAGGTTTTCAGTAGTTTTTGGACAATTTAATATCTAATTTAGGTTTTGGATAAATTGTGAATCAAGAGATTGCCATTCCCATAATCTGATTAGGTTTATAAATTAGGGTTAATGATTATAACTCGAGAGAGAGTAATTAACCCTAGGACTGTTTAGAACTAGTAATCTAGTAATTTCATAATCATTTAGGTTTTCATTAAGGTCGGATAAATTTTCCCTTTCTCTCAATTGGTAGTTTTTAGGTTGCTTGGTGATTGGGTGTTGCATCTACTATCTTGTTTATATTTTCAAAATTGATTCTTGGAATTAATTGCGTGATTGAAATACTTTCTTGCTTTAGTTTTGTTCTTTTTCAGTTATTGCAATTTTTTTCGGCCTTACATTTTAAGATTAGATTAACTTTCTTTGTGGGATCGACACTTTAGGTGCTATGCAAATGAACCGTGTGCTTACAAAATATCGAGGTTAAATTATTAAAGCTTTTTCATATTGAAAACCTGCGATCAAGTTTTTGGCGTCGTTGTTGGGGAGGAGATTAGTTTAGTTCTATAATTTAAGGTGTTTAGTTTAGTTTTTAATTTTTGATTTCGTTCTTTCCCTTTTATTTTAGAATTCGTGCTCTTACATAAACACAAGACTCACAAGAGGTTAGATTCATGTAGCTGAAACTTTAGACTTAGACATCACTCGACTAGAACAAACCATTAGGAAAGCTCGGCATGAAAAAGAAGAGGAAATCGTGAAATCAACAATAGCCGAGGAATTTCAGCAAAATATGGGCCACAGAGTGAACCAATAACGTCAACAATAGACCCTGATGGACTTCATAAGGCCAGGGTTCAATGCCACTAACCAAGGAGTAGTCCTCTTAAATATGTTTCAACAAAATGTGCAGTTTATGGATTACCAAACAAAGATCCTAATGCACATATAGTGAACTTTCTCGAAATCTGTGATACCTTTTGGCATCATTAGATTTCAGAAGATGCGGTCCGAATTAGGCTTTTTTCCTTTACACTTAGAGATAGAGCAAAGGTTTGGTACCATTCTCTTAGCCTAACCAATATCACGACGTGGGATCAGCTAGTTCGTGCTTTCTTGGATAAGTATTTCCCTTTGAACAAGACCACTAAGATCATCAAAGAAATTATCAATTTCCAGCAAGTTGATCTACGAAGCGTGGGAGAGATACAAAGATTTGCAACGGAAGTGTCCACACCACAACCTACCTAAGGAATTCCTATTGCAAACATGATATAATAGAGTAAACCCACTGACGAGAGGTACGATCAATGTAGCTTCAGAAGGATCACTGATGAGGAAGACAGTTGAGGAAGCGAAAGAGCTGGTAGAGGAGATGGCGGGTAATAACTGCCTCTAGACGAACAAGCAAAGTAGGTAGACAACTTCATTCTGAGAGTAAAAAGGAATTATGGCTATCGATCAGATGATTGAAATGCAAGAAAAAATTGACAATTTGTCGCGATAGCTTAATAGCATGAAGGCTTTGTCTTCAGCCCAGGTGAAAGATGTACAATTAACGTGTGAACTCTATGGACAGATGGACCATGATACCGTGGACTGTTACTTGATGAAGGAAGACAACCCGGAGTAAGTAAATTATGTGGGGGAGTAATATGGACGAGGAGGGGGCAACTATCCTTACTTCAACACCTACAACCTTGGGTGGAAGAATAACCCCGACTTCTCTTAGACAAATAATGCTGGAGGATAGTTTAGGCCACAAGGACAAGCAAGCTTCCAACAAGATAAACCAAGCTCAATGGAATCTAAGTTGGATAAAATTAGAGGCATGGAGGATGCATATAGGAGGCTCGAAAGCAAATTCTAACAAGTAACAAAGAACCATGCCTCGTCAATACACAATCTGGAAGTCCAAGTAAGCCAACTAGCGGAGGTAATGTCTACACGGAATGCAGAAATCCTTCCAAGCAATACCATGTCTAACCCAAAAGAATGGATTATGGCTATCATTCAGACCTATGAGAAGGAACCTGAACATGTGAAAGAAGACGGAGATAAAAGAGAAGGACAGGTAATCATGGAATTGCTTCAAAGTGAGCTCGAAATTGAGCTAATTAAAGAACCTCGATATAAATTCCCATACCCTATTATAGCTTAATGGAAGTCAATGTCAAGTAGGGCAACAAGGAATTCTAAAGACGTTGAATCAAACAGGCTTGAGACATAACAAAACAACTGCAAACAAGGCTCATCCTAAAGGAATCAGTCCAGAAGAAGGTTAAGGAGCACATAGAAGAAGAAAAACCTTACATAGCATAGAAGAAAGAGGACCCAGGAGATTTTTTCATTCCTTGCAGTATAAATGGAGCCAATATTGACAAGGCATTTGTGTATTTGGGTTCGAGTATCAATATGATGCCTAATACCTTTCGTATAAAATTGGGGTTAAGAGAGTTAGTACTCACGAAGATGTTAGCAAAGACGGCCGATAAAATAGTTCATCAATCGAAGGGGATTATTAAGGATGTGCGCGTACAAATTGATAAATTCACCTTTCTTATAAACTTCTATATATTGGGCATTGGAGAAGATGTGGAAACCCTTATGGTTCTTAAACGACCGTTCCTGGCCATAACTTGTTCAAGCATTGACGTTGATGGGGCTGAACTAACTTCGAGAGTAGGAAAGGAGCAATTAACTTTCAATGTGTCAAAGAAAGATTACTATTCTCCTTTACCTCTAACGAATATCAAGGAAACTAAACCTCGAGGAGAATGAGAAGATATTGAGGATCCTATGAACTCGTTCAGAAAGAAACGTCACGTAGAATAAGGCAAAGGAAGGAGATTCTTAAGGAAGGTGGAAACCATAATATGGTAGCCCATGTGCAAATTGTAAGTTTAGTGACTGCACTACCATTGCACCATTCATTCGAGCCACCATAAGTTAAAAAGAGCATTGAGCTACTGACGTTAAAAGAACTGTTACTTGGGAGGCAGCCCTGAAATTTTATTTCCTTTGATTATTTTTGTTAGAAAGTATGAATTCTATAGTTAGGATTATTTTGTTTCCAAATAAAATCAAGAAGGAATAGACTTTGATATAAATTAGATGATCGATTAAGCAAGCAAAAGAGAGGTGAAAGGGCCACAAAAGAATTACAAAGAGATTTCGAAAAGAATGTGAAAAGAACAAAAGAAGAAAAATTAATAATCAGTAGAAAACTACAGGCCACAATCGTGGCTTGTGACTAGGCAGAAAAGGGGAACACGCGTTTTCTAAAGCAATTTCACAATTTTACCCTTTTAACAACCTATATATTCGTTTCTAACTTCACTTTTTCGTTCACTTTCACTTTTACTTTATCTCTCAAGATTTCAAACTTACAAATGCTCTCACATCTCTCTATAAAATTTCAAACTTTTAAATTTCTTCCAAACTCTACCTATTCACAAGAAAATATGTCACGCCTTAAACAATAAGCCAGACGGGAGCAATCGTTGGGACAAAATCAAGTTTCGAGACGTGGGAGAAGAAACAAAGCAGCAGACTTCAGAACACCCTTCTCAATCTACACAGAGGAGGAAGGTATTCGTTTCCAATCCCTAAATTTTAGACAGATAGTAGTTCCTAAATATTTTGATTTTGAAACTCTCGATAGGTTAGAATTGCGCAATAGGGTAGAGAATTTAGTTGAATGAATCCAGTGGGCCAAATTTATACATTTCCAATTTCTTGTCTACCAAAAGCTCACTTTGAAAATTTTCACTTCTCTTTCCTATGAACCTAGGAACCCTAAGGAAATGTGGTTTAGGTTGTGAGGAAGAGTGTACGAATTGAACAAAGAAATCATGTAGGATATGTGTGGGTTCCCTGAATCCTCCATTATCGATAAGCATGATGATTTTTATCCTTCTTGCTATTCATGCCAAAAATGCTCACAACATCATAATAAGGTCTCACGAGCACTTGTTGCTACACAAATTCATGTGTCAGCTATTTTTTGATAAAATAGAAACCAACAAGTGTTCTACAAAGGAACTCTTTATGTTGTGGTGTATGGACCATAAGATTCTAATGTGCACATCCACATACATGCTAAATGCTATTATTGTGACTCCGCGCAAGAGGAGTAGCAATTTAGGTATGGGGTACCTAGTTTCTACCATTGCTGAATATTATGGCTTGGACTATAGTGAGTTAACTGTCCACCTCCCTAATTTCCTAAATCATCACCATTTATGGCTGGTTAAATTCCTTAAATCCCACAACATGGAACTTCGGGATATCAGCCGGAAGACACATGTTAAGATTAGGGACAGTCAGGCGAGTTCTAGTTCAGCATTGCCTCATCATGTAGAAGAGGACTCAACTAGTGAAGAGTTCAAGGAAGAAGAAGAGCCAGAAGAACCGAGATGGAAGAAAGTTCTCGACATAATCTCCACAAACAACACGGTGATTACAAATCTACTAACAGAGAACTCCAGAATGATGAGGGAGATGACCCGCACTCAATGACGTCAGAGTCAGGATATACGTCGTATTCATCGATATTTTGAGGCTCAGGGCATTCAACTACCTCCACTGACACCATCCCCACCTCCATCTCCATGGGATTTTTTCTAACCTATTTCTCTTTCAAATTAGTCTTATTTTTTATTTTTTATTTTTTTATGTTTTACTTTAATTTATGTTTCTTCTTTTCTTATATGCTTGTTTGTTTCCTTCTCACATTGAAGACAATATGTTGTTTAAGTATGGGGAGGGCTATGTGTTTTGCTTTGTGTGTGATTTTGTATATTGTATGATAGTTGTTAGGTTGCATTTTGTGAATTGTTTGAATGTGTCAATGGCGTAGATGGACTGAAATTATTTTAATTTTGAACATAGTCTATTAGGTTATGAAGAATCATTAGCTTACAAAAATTAATACATATACAGATTAATTAGGATTTAGTGTAAGTTTGTCACCCTCTAAATTGTTACATTCATTCATAATTTGAGGCCTTTTAACTTAAGTAATTTTACTAGTATTTTTCATGGAAACGAGTAACTAAAACAACAAGGTAGGAAATAAAAAATGTTCAAAAAATAACTATTCCATGTTAAATAAATAAATGTGTGTTTTCTAATTAAAAAAACCTACCAAACTTGTAATAGTTTGACTTTTCATGCAAATGTACTTAGGAGCAGTTACAGAGTCTGAATGACCAAAGAATTATTAATGTGTGTGCGCAATTGAAAAGGGTAAATAAATTAACACTTGGATCTTGATTAATTTGTATATTTTGTTCAAAGTCCTTAAACATAGATTTTGCATGTTAATTATTTGATATAATATTTAACAAACAAAAACTTCTAGTATTCACAAAAAAAAAACTTCTAGTATATAAGCCAAAATAAACTCTTCATGGACTATGATCCACATTCTCAAGCTAAGGGAAAAGGTTAGAATGGCATCCATATACAAGATAGGCAATGGAGCTTCCGGTATGTTTTGGAATGATAATTGGACTAAAGTTAGTCCTATAAACAGAGTTCTTAAGCTCTCTTATCTTTAAAGAGAAATCACTGAAAATTCCTCAGTTAATGAGGTCTTAACCTCAAGCTCTTCTATGCAACTGACTAGGAGTTCTCTGTTAACTTTCAACCTAACTATTCCAAACCAGGAGAATTGCATTAGATGGAATAGGCACCGTTTAGGTTTGCTCTCAAATGCCTATTGAAAAGAGTGGCTAAGGAATCACGTTTATAGATTCGTATGGCATAAACTTGTATGGTTCAAGTAGGCAAAATCCATAGCTTTAGTTATGATTTGGCTTGCAATTAATGGAAGATTGATCACTATTGATAGACTAAAAAGATTCCCCAACTGACCAGACACACATGTACATTACAAACAAGGTACAAAAACAATTGAGCACCTCTTTTTTAATTGCAACTTCTCCTCCTTTATCTCGTACAAAATCCAACAACTATGCAATATTTCTTCTCTAACTTTGAGTTGGCAAGGTTCTGCTAGAAGTAGAAGAAGAGCGACGCGGACTGACTTATGTTTAAAATCTCACTTAATAACACAATCTAGAACCTAAGGAAAAAACGAAACCAGATGATCTTTTAGAAGATCAGTGTAGAACGAAAACCTCCTTTGTGCACCGTTTGAATCAAATAGAGAGTAAATAATATCTCACCATATTCATCTAGAATGTAGTCACGTCATAGTTGAAAACTAGAGATTACCACCTAAAGAGGTAGCTCACATGACTGGAACTTTAGCCTCAAATTAGCAGTCCATCTTCTATAGTCCAAGCTTAATAAAATGGAAGCGGAGCTTTAACTCTTCATCTCAAGTAATTGCTTGTTTTAGGTTTTAAATTGTTTCCTCATGAGGCACTAAGCACATTTTAATGTTTTTGTTTACATGTACTTAACTCTTTTATTTCCTAAGAATAATTGACCATTAGTAATATGTCCCCATTTTAAAATGTATGATAGGATATTGTCAATAATAATTAAATGAAGAGTTTATTATTTATTTAAAAATGTGTCTTAATTTAAAGTTTACATAAATTTTAAGGTTCTATAAATTTAAAAAAACACGTTATAGAATATAATTCATGTAATTGATATTTTAGATATGTATTACAAGAACTTCAAATAATTGTTTTTAACTTCAATGAAATCAATATGAGAAAATTTACGAAATCCTTGCTCTTAAACGGGACAAGTCTAGCATTTGTCCTAATCCAAGGCAATTAGGCCTTATCTTTCATCCGGGGTTCTTTCTTTGAGCTATATGCGTGCCAAAATGGCAAAGGGAAACATGCACTGCATCTGGTCTCTCCAAGGTTGGCCATATCAGTAGTGGATTAGAAACCACGCAATCCCATACATGCCTCTTTTTTCCTCAAAAAAGTAATCTAAAAGGAGCAAATATCCTTGTTGTGATTTGCATTAAGATCTCAGTCTTTGGTCTTATTTCCGCCAAAATGCGTTCGAAGAAACCACTAGAACATCATATTCCAAGTATCGGGTGCAAGTGGCCTTCAATTAAGATACTTCGTTTGGTTTCAGACTTTAAGTGAGTTGAAAGTTGAAATAATCAATCCCTAATTACAATTTAATTTATTGTCTGTATCACACACCATATGATGTCAACTCAATTTTTAGAAGCTTCTCTTTGAATGCAGCTTTGCCATAAGCGGAAAACATAAAGCATTTTAAACAGCACCTCGCTATCATCTCTGAGCAACTCAATTTCTTCACATTCGAAAATGGGAAAAAAAAAAAAACACCCAAGGTAGCAAGTTGGGGAAGATGTGGTAACCGAGCTTTTATTCTGGAGATTCCATAAAACATTTAAACAAGACCGATTCACTGTTTATATGTCAGACAGAAACATACTCCCTTCCTATACTTCTTGTTCTTTTCTTTTGTGGTAGTTAGTTTCAAACAACGGTATTCCCGAACATGGTTTGTTATTGGACTGCAACAAGTTAGTTTGGGGCCCCTGTATCTCTATATTGAAAAGCCCTTTTAATTAGTTAAAAGCTTTGTTAGGAATAGCCCAAATGAGGGTGAACAGTTTTCAAGTTAGATCTGCTCTATTCAAGGATACTAAATTGGAAAGAGGTTTTCTAGAAATAAGACTGTATTTGTGGACCTTAAGGCGGCGAAAGTTAAAAGTTGAAACACGGCCCTTGTTTCATCACGGTCACATCAAAGTAAAACGCACTATTGATTCCAAATCAAAAGGTTTAGAAGTTGCGCCTCTCACGTGGTGAAAAGCTTAGAACACAGGAAAAGAGGAAAGTGCATCTGTCTTGTCCCATGTGGTCTCCACTTAGACCAGGAAGAAAATCTGATGGTAAAAAAGAGTTTTGTTCTCGTTTCTACGAATAAAACATTAAACTCGACGGTGGCAGAAAAATATTTCTGTTTTGTTTCTACCAGGACGAGTCGGTGTCTTTTAACACAACATTTACGCTTTTAACTTTAGAATTGTTGAAATTGTTTTCACTTGCTGAAGTGACGCTGCTAATGCAAGTATTTAATTAAGCTCGATAATTTGACAACGATTATGGTTCAAAACATTTAATGGTTTATATATATACTAAATTGCATAAATTAAAAGGTTTTATCTTCTTTTATATTGTTGTCCCTTAAACATCAATATTTGACTACGTAACAATTGGAAATTTTACAAGTGCATATTATATTACCACATTGATCTTGATTTTATCACACAAAAGAAAAGGAAGTTAAAATACAACAAGCGGAAGAAACGAGATTAGATGGTGGGGTTCCTTAGAAATGTAGAAAAACTAAAACGCGCTTACAGTTGGAGAGCATAAGATGAGACAATGAAAGTAGTTGGTAGAGCAAATGATGGGTTTATTCATTTTCATAGCCTTGTTGGTGTCTTTGTCAGTGAATATAAACTTACCTCTTATTGAAACGATCATTTAATACAATATTAGAATCTTTATAATTTAAACAGTCAGGAGTTTAAATTCTATAACTTACTTATTATTAAGCATAAGATAAAATGAACTTACACGCAAGTTTTAAATCTCAAAAATTTTCACTTGAAAAGGTGTTTTTAAAAGGGTAGCTCCATTGATTCCATTTTCTCGCTAAAATGGAAAACATCAATATAACACCAAGAACAACCACTAACATCTTACCAAGGTAAAGGAGAAATATTTTAAAAAATAACGAATGGAAAAGGTATACATAACAGAGGGTGAGAGAATAGTAACAGATTAGGGCACCTACCCTAATGATAATTGTAATACCCTACAAAGCAACCATAGTTGTCCTTGATATGTAAATCTCTCCTACCCACTATTTCTTTGTGTTTAGGGTAGGGCCAATCTTTTACTTGATTTGAAACTTACCTGATGCTGGTTCGCTGAGGCTCCAAGCTTTTCCTCCCATTAAGGACATGTTTTTCGGGACTTGATTAAGACAATTTACCTGTAATGGGGCTACTGAGAGACCTAAAGACTACACATTTGCAACACAAATGTAAGTGCACTGATGGTTCTGGTGGCGATAGCGTAGGAATAAACAAACGTAAAACACATTGACGCCACAAATATCCTGGAATAATACTGGTTGTTTTGCGTTAATCTCCAAAATTTACAGTTTTTTCTCAAGGTAGGGTTTTGGATTTTGTTAATTGAAGGAGACGTACGGAAAAGAAACAAGGTACATAAGAGGTGATGGATGTCAATGGTTAAGACTAAGTTGTACACTTAAAAAAGGTGTACATTAAGTGCAATTTAAAACCCTGAACCAGGCGAACACAAACTTTCCTTTGCATAATTGGCACTTGATTGACGTTCGTTTTCAATTAACCGAGAGCGAAGCTAGCATGATTCTCAAAGGTTCAGACACGGATTCTACGCCTAAGTTTGCTTACCAGCAAAGCCCAAACTGGAAGGTGGTTGTCAGGTTACATTTATCATTATAATTTCAATGTTTTGAAGGAGGAATAAAACACATCAAAGTCCTTGACAGATTAAACTAATCCCTTCTTATACACGCTGTTTTAAGATTGCCGCTAGACAACTTTATAAAGACAGACTGTCACATGAACATCTCCAATCAGAGAGCGACTACATATAAATAATAGACATGTTCTGCAACTATTCACCACATTCATAGCATCTTTCTGGTGATTAAAATACACCGAGCTGCAGACCAATAATAGAACTCAATTCACAAATCTTTTCTTAAACAAAGATTTACTAACAGTCTCATATATATTGTCTATTTCTAAGAGGTTGTCTTTACATACCTGAATTCCACTGCCACTAACAAAATAGTTTTAAAAAAAGTGAGTGTGATTATAAAGCTCGTTGATTCATTGGGTCTAGACAGAGTGTCGCCACTGCCAACCTGGGATTCTTTTGATGCTGCTACATATCATTAGAAATATGGGGTAAACCATTTTTAAAGGAGTAGTTCCAACCGCCAATCCTTTCCTTGATTGATTTTTGTTACGCTCAGCAGGGGTAAAAAAAAAAAGAAAGAAAGAAACTTACAGGAGCCATAGAGTGTGCCAGAACTCATGCAAGATTGACCCCAGATCAAAGATAACCCAACGTCTTAATCACTCATTAAGACTTTTTACATAAAGGCACCAACATATACAGCTGGTTACAACGTATCAAATCAAGAAGATTATGAGATCTAGCAGCGATTTTGTTGATGTGACCCTTGTAGAAATTTAACAAGAAAGGAGTTTGCAGTAAGAAAGGCGGATAGGATGACACTGAAATTTTCTTCATCTGATTAGCTTTTATCTTAATACATGTGGTGCTTTACAACAATATGCACCAAAATGCATAATTGTACACTAAATATTTTACAGTGGATACTTTTCAAGAGAACTCCACAAAGAAAACTGAAAGGGTAATAAAAATATAAAAAATCAAGGAAAAATTTATCCTCTTCATTGATCGTAGGATAAAAATAATGATTTAATAGCTCCGGAGCTGGTCCGATTCCGAATTAATTTTCTTGTCAGTTGCAGAGTCTTCTTCCTTTTGGACTTTCATTTCCGGGCCGAATGATGGAAACTAGATCTCAATTTTCGTTTGGGGTACTTGATTTGAACCTGCATCAAGTGAACTCTAGTTATTAACTACAATTTTCTTGTTCATGAATTGATTTTATCAGTTACATTTATTGATTTTATCAGTTACATTTACCATACCAGTGAAGCTTTGCGATTGCAGTGTTGCTGTGTCGATCTTGGGGTTCTGGCCAAAACCCATTTGAACAATTGTTTGCAAATCATCCTCACAGAACTACACATTTATTAAAATTAGCAGATTCAGATTAAGAACAAAAGGGGAATAGAAGAACGGGGGCTTCCGGTCAGGAATTAGCGGTGAAAAAGTAAATTACCTGAGGAAAGCTTTGGTTAAATCCACCAAGTGGAGGTAAGGGCATATTTGACAGTCCAGTATCGCACGCAATCACTTTCCCACTAGAAATGTTGGTCTGTGGTGCTAGATTTTGGTGATGTTGGTGGGCGAAGATGGCTGATACCGAGGAATCTAATCGGAAAACTGGATTTGGCAATGGGCTGTTTAAGTGGTATTTCTAAAAGCAAAAATCAAAGAAGTCAAAATTTAGAAGAAGAGCAGAAAATTTGTTGCACAAAAAGTTGAGATTGACAAAATAGCTCACATCGTTTGGAGCAAGGGGGTCCATGTTGAAATCCAGCCTGGTATTCACAGAAGCCAACTTCATGGAGAGAAACTGCCCAAAACAAATGAATCGTTAGGCACTTAGGCTTTTGCATCAAAACAATAACAAAATTAATAATAATTAATGATGACTCATCTACCTCAACTTGGCGTTGCAATGACTGAACGTAGTTAATAATTTCATCCAGCATAAGGGCCTTTCCAGTGACCTGGATATGCCAGGAAATTCAATCATACATTTAGCCATTTTCAAAATTTAGGCGCAATCTCAATTTCTGCAATCGCCAGTGCCACATACCTTATTGCAACCAGGGACAAGATCCTGGAGAAGCTTCATTCTTTCGCTAATTTTTTCTCGTCGAACCTAAAACACACAAATCGATCAATATTTAAATTCATAATTTGAGCTGAAAGTTTTTTAGGTAGTTTTTAATTCTCACTCTTTCAGCAAGACTATGACTATCGGTCGCTTGACCCCTCCTCGCTCTGACATGAATATAGTCCGTGGGAGGCTGAGGCTCTGGTGGCTTTGAGGTTGTTTTGGATTGTTTCTCATCACCGGTTCCTTTTGCCTCCTCATCTGTTTTAACATTTTCATTCGTTTTGCTTCTTTTTGTGCTAGAATCATCATTAATTTCAGTTTCCTGAAGAAAAGATTGTCAACTCTCAGCATCCAAAATTGGCTTCATAAGCCAAGACAGGTGAAATTTAATTTTTGTTAAATAATAGCAGTTTCATGTTCCGTACCTTCGTGGGGTTGGTGGCTGTGGCTGTTGCTGGTTCTTTAGCTTTTCCCCTGGAAACTGACTTTCTTTTCCTGGAATTCAACTCAACGGAGACCTTTAAACTAGCTTCTCTTTGGGGCACGTGCTCAGATACAGAGGACTCCTCTTGTGAACAATTTACCCGGTCTGATCGATCCTGTGAAGATGAACTCTTGACACCCTTTTGAGATCCAAGCGTCTTCAAAGAGGGACTACTTGAGACACGCGGCAATTTCCCGTTTCCTGACAATGAATTGCACAATTCGCCGTTGTTCAGACTAAACTGGCGGGTTCTACCATTAAAACTTCTCGTACCAAAGCAAGAGAACCTCGCAGCCCTCTCAGCAAATCCAGGATCAGCCATGAATTCTGCTACACCGGAATTCAACGGCAGCGAGTTTTCCAAACTAGGAAAGTTCATGTTTTCTTTAGAAAACTGGTTCATTGCCTGCAAATTCACTTTAGGTGGTGAATTCAGAGGAGTACTATAACACGAAGTATTAGTGCTGTTATTGCCATTAGTGACGTAGGAAGTTGCTAACATCGGCCGAGAATGAGGCGAAAACTCACTAGAGTTTATATTTCCCAATTTTCCGATCAGTTCTCTGATTATGAAGCTGTCATTGGACATGTTAGAATTGGAACCTGCTGGTGAGGACACTATTGAGCTTAGAGCAGAGTCAAATTGGAGACCTTGATCCGTTGACTTTTCCCAGTTGGGATTGTAAAAAAGATCCGGTGACTGTTCAGTTGAGCAATTGATTTCATTAGCTTGAATCTCCATAGCCGAAGAAAGCGAGTGCCAAGGAGGCACTGATGAAATTGAAGTTGGCTCAAATTGCAATGTTGGTGGGGGGATTCCTGCATTTAGAAAGAACTCACTTTCCATGTTTCAGTCCAGAAGATCGAAAACTAGAATTGGGAAACTCACTTGGAGATCAATCCAATTGTAGAGCTGTTAATTTATGTGAAATGGAAATACAGAGAAAGCAAAAGCAGAAGGGCAGATGTTTGGCTATAATATGGATGACTTGTTGGTCCAAATGGAAAGCATTAATATCTGAAGAATAGGCAAAGAGAGAGAGAGAAAAAAGAAGTGCAAAATAATGTTTGGTTGATAAAAGCGAAATCAGAGAGGTAAAGCCGTAAAGGGCTGGAGGAGGGAGAAAAGGGAAGGACATGGGTTGGGCTATGATGAGTCTTTATAGATGAAAAAATACATAATAAAAAAAAACTAAAAACTAAAAAGAAACCGCCGACGTACGTTGATATGTTCCCTTGAATCATAAATTATTTTTCAGAGCGTGGAAGTGGAATAGAAACTCCCCTTTCTCCGCAAAAGGCGGACGAGAGGGAATTGCTATTGCCGCGCCTTGGACGTCAAAGCACCTAAATAACCGTATTCTCCTTGTCTTGAAACTGTAAGTTGGTAGCCAAAAATGTCATTTCAATATCCTAATATAGACATTTTGGTTGAGGAAAATACACAACTATCTACTTCGCATGCCATTCCAATCACCTTCCAGTTTTGCTCACACTTCAAAGAAAAATACGACTAAAGCCATTTTCATGTTGCCATGTCTTCCAACATCTAGGTTTTGATTGTATTCTATATTTCTATTATTCAAAATATATTAACTAATTATAATTAAATTAATTTTAATTGAAAATTCCCCAAAATATAATTGACACTTCACTAAAAGAATCTAATGTTTCTAGCGACCTACCAAACCAATAAGTGGAGTCAGGGTTGGTCCTGAGATTTTGTAGGCCTGGGGTGAAAGAGAAGATGTGAGCCTCTGACTTTAATTAAAAATAAATTAAAATTTTTTTAATAAATTACATTTCACAGGTAGTTTTTTTAATAAAAGTGAGCCCTAGACAGAGGTTCAGCTCGTCCCTACCCAGGGCTGGGGCTGAGTGGAGTTATGAAACTATTCTACCACCCTTCTGTTGTATATCTAAAATTAACTTAATTACAATTAATTAATATTGCTTAGACAATAACATATATCTAGAATATTTTTAAATTATTATAAATAATTTAAATTTTAAATAAAGCCTGAGCTTCACATCTTTACGTAGCATATATACAATAGTTTCTCGATTGGAAAATAATAAATATATATCACATCCATGGTAATGTGATATTTAATGTTTTAATTTATTTTAAATATTTTTAAAAAATTAGAATTTATTTTGCAAGTTTTAATATGTATTTTAATGAATAAATTAGACTCCAAAATACCCTTTTAGCGGTTATTGAGAAGAATGATGGGAGCCAGACGGGCGATCCCAATGTTAGGGTATAGGCTAGGCAAATAGGTGACTGGTGAATATTTGTGATTTGGGTAAAGAACAAAAGGAAAGGAAAGGAAGCGGTGCAGATCGTCACTGTTCATGGCACCAGGCTTTGGTCACTAAATAAGATGGTTTTGCTTTGGCTTCGGCTACTGTACCTTATCTAAAAAAGGAGCCTCAATTATTCCTGTACGTTGCAGAAATTCAATGTTCAATTTCATATTCATTTTGAATTTACCTCTGCACTCATTGCTACTTATAATAATATCATTATTAGTTCTTTGAATGTTAATATTTGATGAATTAGATTCGTCACGATCCGTGCAATCACGATTAATAATTTCCCTCAAAAATTATTATAGGAAATTAATTGTCTCCCTCCTTCATGCTTGGATGCGGTAAAGAAACTAGATAAAATGTTATTTGAGTCAACACGAAGGATTTAGGCAAAATAAATGAATAAAAAATTCAAAATAGATTAAACTAGGGATCCTTATTGTCCGATTGATTTTTATTGATCTCATTATATTAAAAGGGTAATGATGTGATGCATGTAAATGATACAAGCAAATACTAATATTAACTAATTTAGTCAATCATTGCGTTAAATTTCTCATCCTGCACCGGTTAACCAGGGTTTGGTCGGGTTCACATAGCAGACCGACTCAGCTCGCCTTCTACGAAATTCAAGGGAACCACACTTCCTCCCATCCGTTCTGTTAAATTAAAGATTGATGTTCCCTAGCCCTGAAGCATAGAAGTAAAAAGGTTTTTGCCTAATGACAGCACCCAATGTCATTGATGATAAATGGCTTCTTGCCCAAGGTAAGCAATATACTTCTGGTCCACCATTGCCTACGATCCGATACCAGACAAGAAACATGCCCAATAAATAAGGTGGTCGATCTATTAATTTCCAAAATAAAATAAATAAGACAATGAACATGAAGAATATACTTGAATTTTGCTTGTCCCATTGAGGTTTTTATTTGAACATAATATTGTTATATTTTGGATGACATAATTACGATAGGTACAAAAGTTTAACTCTTACAATCTAAAGTTTAACTCTTACAATCTAACAAAATAGGATATCTAAGGAGCAAATTTAATTAATATTTCAACCATTTTTTGACGATTTATGCTCATTTGGAATTGGAATTTATCAAATCAATGAATAGATTAAACACATTGAACCACGAATCATAGTGTCGAATTGAAAATTATATTAGTGAACAATCCAAGTGTATCTTTAGATACCTTTACTTTAAATACATTCCGTTCTTGTTTTCTTTTTTGGGTTTTTTTGTTTCTAGTTTGCTTTTTCATAAAAAGATTGAGATTTGTTAGGTTTCACGTATTAATTTGTAACATGGAATGATTATAATTACTTATAAGGATCAATTTTATAACAATGCCTCTCGTAATTATTAGATACTTAGAAGTAATGAATGTGTTTGGTTGCAACGTTACTTATTGACGCATGATTATGCAATATATTTTAGGAGAAATTCTCAATTTTTTGAAATATGTCATTAGGCCAATCAAGTTAAGATGCTAGGAGTATTAAATAATTGGGTTCGTCAATTAGGGCTATAAATCATCGAAAAAGCAATTTAAAGTATAAAAAGTAATTCTAATAAAACTTTTTACGCATGATTTTTTTATATAATTCGATTCTTTAATTATACAATTTTTTGATTAGACATAAAGCATATAATTAATGTTAATTTTATTTTGAGTTTAATCATATTAGTTATCCACCATTAGCTATTGATTTAATTAATGACATTTACAAACTATTTGCAAAACATCATTCTGTCTTTGCCAAGAATTTTTCAAATTAATACTAATCGAAAACAATGAAATATTCTCCCTAATTGCTATAGGGTGATGAATCATATCTTGATTATTCAACTACCTTCATATAGTTCATGCTATATCCAATGACTACTGACTGAACTACCCATAATTAGAATAGTTCATAAGTAGAATCAAAACATATAAATTCAATGTACAAGATAATTTTAGAAATCTCGAGTCAAATAGATTTCTTATATATGATTAGTTCAGTGAACTTGTTCTCTAACAAGAATTTGCACGTTTGTTTAAATTTCTCCATACTTTTTTCTTTAATATTGACTACTTTCTTTATAACAAAAAAATAACGTGTTCTAGTCTTTTTATATTATATTAATGTCTAGTTTGAATAGAATAATGAATATGAACAATTTAGGGATAATACATAAATGCAATATGAATCTCATAATTATAATATTATAATAATTTTATTTGCAATGTATATCCCATGAAATTTATCGTATACATCTAAATATGTACAAGATAAATAATGTCTTGAAATATTTTGTCATTAAACTACAACCAAACCGATCAGTTGTAAAGTATAAACCAACAATCTCCCACTCATACTAAGCTAATCGTTTAAGTATTTTATATCATATAACCATATGATGATCATGTTACTGCTAGGATAATTGCTTAATAAGAGAATGCTATAAGAGAATCTATAGTAAGAACTTGCTTAAATCTTATAATTTTCATATCAATTAACATCATAATTAAGAGAAATTGCCTAAATACATCTTTGGATTTTTGATGAGACCTTAACTCCTTTTACATATCCAATGACTCTAATGTTCTATAGTACATTATTATCTTAAACAATGCAAGGAACTACATCAAGTTCATTTAAGAACTTAGTTATCCAATCAATCATTTTCACTAAATGAAAATTGTATTATAGCTTAATTAGCAACTATTGCTACATTAGAAAGTTTTCCAATATTAAAATGATATTGTTCTAAGTAAAATAGACCTTAATTAGGATTTACTTCTAAAGTTAATATCTATATAACCTTGAACTAAAATATCAACCCATACATATAATAATGGATATCTTTAATAATTCACTAGTATTAGAAATCTCAAATACTAAGGTAAACAATCTATCTATATGGATTCAATTTCTAGAATTAAGTTATTACCTTTTCATATCCAACAAGAGTTGGTCTTAAACAATCATATTTTCAACTATTAAAAATATGAATTATTGTTCTCTGTGAGCAATATGTCTCCACATACTCTGACTGAAGAGGACAAATATAATCCTACTAACCTTTTTGTAGACATGATAAATTCACAATCATCTCTAAAACAAACTCCTTGAATTTATCATGAAAGTGAATCTTTTAAAATCTCATAGCCTTTCAACTATATATCAAATGTATTAACAAAGGCGCTAGTTCCAATTGAGTGTATTGTCATGAGTTTTGAACTTTTCAAATTTCATCTTATTCCTACTATATATCTTGAGAACCATTATCCTATAAATATACATTGAAACAAACAATTTGTTTAATGAGTTTGTAAGATTATATCCAACCTTTTGGATATCTTATAAACCTTTTATTATCCAATTTAGTTCTAAACTTAGTGGATAATACATGCTTTAGTTAAGCACCACATCCTTAAATCATTAACTTTGACTCTTTCAAAGAATTAGCGTTTCATATCTAATATGAAATCTTGCTAATTAATTCAATTGGAATTATTGAAGGTAAGTTATTGTACTAGGCATAGCCATAGGAAAAACAATATTGCATCAACAATATCTCATGCTGTATTTTCTTCTTTATATAAATCCATATCTTATAGAATTTTGTTGTGAAGGTATTCACTAGAGAATCTCATTCCTTATAGATAACCAAAAATTTAAAAATTGCCATAACAATCTTATCTGATTCTACTTAAATTTAAACAATTTGAACTTTTGAAAATTTTAAATCAACATTTCTTTGAACGCACTGGCTATAACATATAAAGTCATTAGTAATACAAGGAAATATAAGTATCATCCTTTTATGAATTGTTATTCTATCTAATATATCACATGTATAAATTTAACAATTACATACCTTCATCATCCTTTCACTAAAAGTTAGTTTGGTTAGTCTTCAACTTAACAAGTTTCATAGGTTTCATACAATTCATAATCAAAAGGATACATATATCCTTGTATGCAACTTTATGATTCTTATCATGTTGATTTAACCAACATGGCATAAAGGAATAGTCGTAATAATCCAACTTTATATCGCCAATTAAGTTAAGCATAAGTCTCCTTTGATTCAACATATACAAAATATTTGCATAAACTTATATCAACTACTTTTACTTGACAACATATTTCTTATCATACATTAAACATTATAATAATGTTGAATCTAAATTTAGTATCAAATACTCATAAGCATGAATAAGGAATACATATAATCTCTATCTCATATCACATATAGACAAGAAAATTCATGCAATCATTTTATTCTAATGATAACTATTATCATTCTATAACAAATGCCTTTAATATTAGTCCACAATTATGCTTTCAGTAGGATAAATTAAATGAAACAGTTTCATCAGGGTACTATATCTTTTAACTCTACATCAAGCAACCTCTTGCATCTTAATATCATGGTGTTGATGTACATCTTACTTATTGTGATTAAAGTTTATGAGACATTAGACAACTCAAAAAGTCAATACATTTTGTCATATATATGATTTGACATATCTCTAAAACTTTGTCACTAAATCCTCAACATGAATTATAACAAAATTATTTAATAGCCATACAATTTTCTTTTGTAACTTTGAGAACTCTTTTCAAATATAATCTTATGTCCAAGAAATTTGGTTTACTAACTTAGTATCAACTATACTAAACAAGGTAAATTCTACTTAGAACAAAAATAATTATAAGAAAAGCAATTATTTAGTTACTTCCGTTATTTAATTTGAAATAACAGCCATTCAGAAAGATTATTCTAATCTTTATATTGGGCTAGGATCCTATTTAAATTTAATTGATCATGAAGTTGCTCAACAAACCAACTAAACTTAAATTAGGTAGATAATAACTTTATCAATCACATCTCATGTGACTCCTAGATTCGTTAGGCAATAACTCTTTCCAAAATATATCTTATATGTTATTCCCAACCTTGCCTCTAAATTCATGTAATCATGAGTTTGTTAATCCAAATCACACAAATTTAGTTAATTAGGATCCACTATCATAAGACTAAACATGTTCGGGTTAAAGTGGTTTTGAGTTTGCTCAACAAGCCTAACAATAAATAAAACTTTGGCTTATTCTTATAATAATGGAAGGCAACAATCATGTTCAAAACATATACCTAATATTTTCAAAGGGATTTAATATTGTTCATCTCTTCAAACAAAAAATTCCATGTAAAATATCATAAATATAAAACATACAATTCAACATGTATAATATATCAAATATATATTCAAACATGCAACTTATGCACTAATAATCAAATTATATGAATAAAATGTCAAGCTTCATTTGATTCTGGTTATTGATCTTCATAATCTAAAACAATATTTCCAGCTCCTTCAAAAATTAAATTAGATTAAACTAATTAAATCCTAAATAAGCTAAATTCCTATTCTAAATAGATATTTATTTTGATTTCAAAACAATTTTCAAATCCAATTGGAAAGTATTTCCAATTATCTTGACTCCTTTGACAATTGAAAACAAAATTTCAATAAATTATGCTTCTTAGTTATTATACTTTAGAAAAACACCTTTTCCAAAATTATATAGGCAACACATTATAAGCAACACATTTTAATCCAATTAGAAAATTATTTCTAATCTAATTAGAAGTTACTTTTCCTTAACTAGAAAACTATTTTCTAATATTAAAAGGAAACTACTTTCAAAATTAAATAAAAAATTTAAAATTTAATTAAGAAAATCATTTACATTATTTATTTAGAGATTGATTTTTTAATTAGTTTGAAAATTTTCCTTAATCAATTAGAAAAATATTTTCAAAAATATTTAAAAAAGCTCAATTTTCTTAATTAATAAATGAAAACATTTTTTCAAAATTTAATCATGAAAAATATTTTCCTAATAAATCAAAAACATATTATTTATAAATAAAGAAACAATTTAGAAATAAATAACATAACAATTCTCTAAGCTAATAAAATCAATAAATGTAATTCATTTCAATCATGTTGAAATAAATAAATATAATTATCTTTCTTAGTTATTTAAGAAAATACTTTTTTAATTTTAAGGAGTCAAATTAATTAATTTCAATCTAATTGAAACTAATTAATTCAAATTTTAGAAACTATCTTTTCTACAATTAATTAGGAATCAATATAATTATTAATCTTAATCATATTAAGAAAAACAATTTCTTTAAATTTTGGAAATTGAGATTTGATCTTAATTAATCTAATTATATTCATTTATCTAACATATTCTAATTATGAAAGATAAAATTTTAAACATTTTCTTAATTCTAATTATTGATTTGAAAACTAATTTAATTTAATAATTCAACCTTTTAAAAACTGAAACCAAATTCTTAAATATTCTGGTAAAAATAATCCTTTGAAAACAAGTTTTTTAAACAATTAGAAAACAATTTTCTATTTTTTTAAGATTTTAATCTAATTTAATTTTAATTAAACCAATTTAATTAAAAGAAAAGCAATATGGCGCATGCACTGCATGCTCCATAATCTTTTTGTCTAGTGTGTGCACCATTTGTGCTACACAACTTGTGCAAACTGAGACTTGCTCCCTGTGGGCGCGTGATCGTATTCCAACTAGGTTTTTTCTTTTTTTTGTTTGAGAATTCGAAAAAAATTCATTAAGTAGAAGATGTTAGGATTTGATGGTCTGTTTTTTAGGTTGTTAGTTAATAAATTCCGGTCCTTTAGGGATACTTAGTTGTTTGTTTTATTCAAAAGTTGTCAGAGTCATGGACTCTGTTTCTTTCTCTTTTCAGTTGTGATGTACAGCTATATAAAGCTGATTTTCCTCTTTCATTTATATC
>JAOTAY010000005.1:14176112-14191923 GCA_025629805.1 Erythroxylum baracoense
AAATGATGTTAGTTGATGCCATGTGTAAGTTGGAATTGTTTTGCTCTAACATACCATTATCATAGGTTATGTTCCTGAAAGTTTGGGTATGTACCCTATGCTAGTGGGATGTTGCAAGAGGTACTAGGTACGACTTCTAGTTCTATTCCTCGTCTGCTTTCACAATCTATTGGGTAGCATCCATAAAAATTACATATACCCGCATTAGTCATCATTACATAAATCTAATTTCTTAACATACATTATTAAAAATGTATATTTTCTTCTATAATGGTCAAAATGGTTTCAAGCTAAATTTTTCCTTGAAAAGGATTCTTGGACTTCATTATGACCAAATTTAGCTTACAATTCCGAATACTTGACTCTTTATGTCTTGATTAGCTTAATCATTCTTGAACCTATTCAGTTTAACTGATTTATCTGTGCAGGTCTCATTCTCGGAGGCATAAATTTTTCTAAATAGATCCAATGTTTCTCAAACTTTCCATACCTCTAATTAACACATAAATTCACATTTTTCCTTTTATGATCATTTTCTAATTCGGTCATTAAAGTTTCCAAATATCCCATTTACAGTAAGCCTTAATATTCTATCAAGAGTTGGACCCTTCCTGTCTCAAATCATTATAACTTATTCATTTCTCATCCAATTGAGGTGATTCAAATCTCTATTTTCAATAGACTCATATGGATATCACATATCCAAAGTCGGATAAAAAATGATGAAATTTGTATTTATTGCGATTTTTATAATGCTGTCCTGTTTCTGTTCTCTTCTACGTCATTAAGGTTAGCAACACCCTTCATTTATTTAGCCGTCTCTCACAGGATACTCATCCAATTAAAATTCCTTTTATTAAGCACTTAGATGACACATTTTCTAACATTTCATAATGAGAACTAATCATCCAATTCTGCCTCTAAGGTCCTCAAAAAATTAACTTTCATTTCACGTTTCAATCCCATTGGTATTCTGAACTAGTTTCACTTCGGAACTTATCTCATTTGATTGGCTCACCCTAAATTCGTAAAACAAAATTCAGGGATAAAATAGACACCTGTATCTACAACTTCCAGGTTTTGATTTTCTCCAAATTCACACGTTAAATAGCTCAAAAAATGTATAAGGAGGACCTACAAATTTGCCTCCCTTGGCAGCTTTGAACTCCAAAACTCTAGGTTTTGGTTTAGCCCCAAATCACCATAACAATAAAAATTTCCTCATGTTAATTTGTCATTAGACATCAAAGAATAAGAATCCATCATCAAAATTATCAAACCCATAAATTTCATCAAATGGGTTTCATAGCCATGGAAAAAAATGAGAAACTAAATTCCAATCGGTAGAATCAAGTGTCGGGATCGAGGTTTACCGTTTTGTATTGATTGATTGGCTTGATTCTACCTCATATTCTTGTTACAAAGATTGAAAATTTTGAGAGAAAGCTTCCATGGTGAATTCTCGTAAGTGAGGGAGGAGGAGGAAGACAAGTTTTTGTCTTATTTGTAGTTAGCTTCTTTTATAGGCCACTTTGTTCATTATTTACAAAAATGCTCCTCTTGTACTGGTTCTTTCAAAATCCATTCGTACAATTCTCTATGACAACTGAACAAGTGTCAAACATCATTAATTTGATGTCGCCAAAAATTATAATTCACTGTCCTGGTTTTAATGACATTAGTTTCTGTTGTACCGGGTAAATCAGATACCAGGTATTACATATATAAGGCTAATAACTTAAAGAAAATAGCAGTTGAATTAGATGTTAGGAACAACATGCATAGGTGATGAGCAACTAGTGAGAAGAAAAAGCAGTTAAGGGGATATGGACTGAAGTAGGTGACACTAGTGGTCTAATATGGACAACGATAACTTGTGTTCTAAACAGCTAAAGTTTCAGTGTTTGGGATTAGCGCTTCCTAACTTATAGAAGGGTGATGCCTAGCTACTGATTTATGTTATTCTAAGTTAAGAATAAGGGATTCTTATCCTAAAATAAACAATTTATGGCAATAGGATTATCTAAATCCAATACTAGAACAAGGGTTTTGATTTGGGATTAGTGTAATCCTAAAAGTTGAACAAATTTTTTTTTGGAAATTAAGATTAAATTTAATAGAAATGAAGAATGTTCAAAATACACACTATTCTAAAGACTATGAGCCCTGGGAAAACACGAAAAAAAAACTCCATCTTTAGGTAGAGATCTAATGAACTATCTCACTTTAAGATGAGTAAGAGAATTGGTCTAAAACCTCCTAAGCATTTCGTTCCAAAGATAGTCTGAGAAATTACATTGGAAGAAAAGATGATCCTTGGAGTCATTGCTATTTTGGGGAAGACAGTGAATATTAGATGTTGAGAGATTCCGAGGGATTCTATCATAAGTAGATAAGCTACCATTGATGGTTAGCTAGTGTATAAATGAGATCTTAAGGACATTATTGGAATATCATACCAATTTTAACCATTCAACTCTAGGTACCCTGTTCTTAAAATAGTCTCTACATTATTTTTTCATGAAGAAACCTACAAGATGTACAATCTATATAACCTTGTCAGTCCCCATATTCTTAGGTAATAGTTTAGTGTAATGGTAGTGAGTTCCTACTTTGTGTGTATAGATAAGCCACAGACATTATCTATAAGGACTTTTTTAACTAAGGCTTTATGGGGGGCCATATCATAGAGATAAGATAATGCATTATCTTTACTCAATAAGCCAAGGGAACTCATTTGTCAAACCATAAGTTAGCGTGGGAGCTATCCCCCAGCGTGGTTTGTAAACTCTTCTCTAGTGATTTATTAACTTTAAAATGTAAATCAAAGTCCATCAGGCATTTTGTTTATGTTTGCATCTTTAAAATCTCTCCTTTCTTAGGTAGTGTCCATGGATCCACTTTACATATAAGATTCTTTGTATATTAAAATTCTCTATATTCTCTTCAGCATTAATGCTATACTATTTGATTTCTAAAGAGTGATATTTAGGCCTTCCTCGATCCTCAGTAGGCATACATTCTTCTAAGTAAATTTGACTAAATATTCACCATTATTTTTGCCAAACTAAAGGAAACGTTTAAACATTAACTTAATAACTTTGATTAAGCTAATTGGGAAGATAAAATATATAGACTAGTAAGATTGTAAGGAGTTTAAGCTGATTGGATTGGATGGCTTATATCAAAATAAAAGAGTGATTTGTTACACCAATTCCCTATCCTCTTTTAAATCCTTTCAATAGAGGTTAGAGTTCATTATATATTGGTCTTTTATAACTTATAAGGATTCCAAGATAAGTGAAGGGGAGCTATTTGACTTAAAGATCTATTAAGATTATGATTTAATCCAACATATTAAAATCATATATAGATATGAACACTTGATTTTTTGTCTTGGATGATAACCAAACCAAATAGCCTTTTAAAGATGTTAATGCCATTCATAATGTCCTTAATACAGTGTGAATGAGTCCCTAAAAAATTAGTAAGTGATTAGCAAAAGCTAGGTAGAATATTCTAGGTGACTTATATTTGCTATGGTATTTGAAGTTCTCTTCTTAATTGATCATATACTTGATAAGTTAGGTCAACACATCCATATATAATGTCAAGAGATAGGACGACAAAAGGTCCCTTTGTCTCAAGACTCTGCCCTTTTAATGAGTTTAGTAGGAAACTTATTCATAATTATAATAAAGGAAGTAGTTGAGATGTATTGCTTAATATAGTTGATAAAGGTAGGAGGGAATTTGCATAATTATAATATATTAATGAAGAACTTTTAATTTATAGAGTCAATGTAATTTTAGAAGTCAACTTTAATAGCACATTTTTTTAGAGCATTCCGTCAATTATGATTTTTAAAGAGCCTTTATGCTAGGAGTATGATGTCTCCTATTTGCCTTCAATCAATGCAAGCTCCTTGAGTGATGTTGATAAAAGGCTTAATTACTAACATCAGTTTTGAGGCTAATAACTTGGAAATAATCTTATGCAAGGTGTTGTAGTGAGAAATAGGTCTAAAATCTTTAAAAGAAAAAGGATTATTCTTTTTGAACTTCTTCAAAAGAATACCTATACAGAAGAAGTTTAAGATAACCTTGGTGATCATGTTCTTGATTAACTGTAAAGATTTTTAAAAAATAGAGTATTAAGTCTATCAAGATGTAGAACCCTGTTGGGATTAGTAACAAAAATAACCTTTTCCACATCTAAATGAGTAAATGGCATAGTTAGAGCTAAAGTTTCCAATCCTAGAACGTCGCTATTAATGAAGGAATTGAGTGAAAAAGATAGAAAAGCAGGAATTATCAACTATTCCTAATGACTTGGTGAAGTAGTTAAAGGTTTCTTCCACAAGTTCCTTTCGAGCATGAGCCAGATATCCATCTTCTCTTAGTAAGAAAGTTATTTTATTATTGTTCTTCCTAGTTGATAGTTGTGATTTGTATTATGTTGTAGGGTTTAATGTGTTAATTTGAGTGTTTAGTTTGTGTTTAGGTTTTAATTGTGTTACTTTATGTGTTTAAGTGTTTTTATAGGTTAGTATAAGTCTTTGAGCTTAAATGTAATGTTTTTGAGGTACCTTGATGTGTTTATTAGTGTTTCAGGGTAAATGACGAAGAACGGAGAAGTTTCGAAGAGTTTTGGGCCAAAACCATGTGCCACGATCGTGACAGAAAGAGGCGAGACAACAGGACCTAAGCCACGATCGTGCCATTATGGTCACAATCATGACAGAGAGCTCTGAACCAGGGCATGAACGTGCACTTTAAGCCATAATTGTGACAGAGAGGGTTAGGTGCTGGCTATGATCATGGTAGATAGGGCCACGATCTTGGCCTGCATCGGTCAGACACAAAAATAGTTGAAAACGTCAAGTTTCGCGAGACTTTTTAGACCTTTTTGACCTCGAATCAACCCTAGGGCTTCTAAGATATAAATAGAACATTAAAGAACAAAAGAAACATCCTTTGAAGAGCTTTGATTAGCCATCAAAAATGAAACCCTAAAAGAGAGAACATTGAGAGATCAAGAAAGAGATGAAGGAAGAGAGAAGAGGAAGACGACACAGACACGACGTGCTTCCCGGAATAAGAAGCTTTCCTTAGTCATAGCCTCCCATCATTCAGTCGAGTTCTATTTCCTATTGATTTCGGTTTTATTTGATTATAGAATTAGGATATATAGTTTGATGATAGAATTGCATTGTGATTGATGTTCTATACTCACCTTTGGTTTATTATTTTTTGATTTAATGAAATATGATTGTTTTATGTGTTTACTGAATTAATTGTGAATTGATTATGCACTTCATATCTCAATAATAAATTGAGAGGGTAAATCGAGAGAAAACGATTAATTTGGGCTAGCAAGAGTTAGGTAAATTAATAGATTCAGAATTGAATCAAGTTGGTAAATCTTGTATAGAGAGATCACATTTAGGTTTCCAATTTTTTATTAGAGAATTTAAGAACTCATTAGGTTTTGGATAGTTTATTAATTGATAGATTACAACTTCCTATAATTTGATTAGGGTTTATGCTTTAGGATTCAATTATAACTTGAGAGAAAGTAATTGACCCTGGGATCATCTAGAACCATTAGCTCAATAAATCGTAATCATTTAAGTTGACATTAAGGATAGATAATTTTCCCTTTCTCTCTTTTGGTAAACTCATTAGGTTGAATTTTAGGGTATGCGGTCATTGTTCAATAAATTGATCAATTTTCAGTAATTGTTATTTAAAATTGTTAATCGTCATCATGATTGTTTCTATTTAAGTGTTAATTGTTAATTATTGTTTTGTTAGTTGATCTGGTTATTTGAATTAGTTAGTCCTCATGTTAAAATTCATTGTCTGTTAATATTTATTTAATAGTCTTTGACCTTAGATTTTAGGACTAGATCAATCCTCCTTGTGGGATCGATACCTTAGGTATTACGCGAACGACCTGAGTGCTTGCAGAAATATCAAGGTTATAAATATTAAAACTTAGCATACGTAAAATTCTTCGATCAATTTTTTGGTGTTATTGTCAGGGAGGAGATAGTTTAGTTCTATATTTTAAGGCGTTATTTTAGTTTTTAATTTTTTTCATTTCTTTAGTGTTATTTCAGAAATTGTGCTCTTGCATGAAAACAAAAGTCATTAGAGGTTCGAGTCGTGCAACAGAGACATTAGATTTAGATATTACTCAACTAGAACTAACCCTTAGGAAAGCTCGGCAAAAGGAAGACGAAGAGATTGGAAAATCATCAATGGTTGAGGAGTTTCAACAGAATATGGATCAAGAAGTGAACCAAGGACAGCAACAGAGGACCATGATGGAATTCATGAGGCCAGGGTTCAACGTAACAAACCAAGGAGTGGCTAGGCCACCTGTTCAAGTGGCCTCATTCGAAATTAAACCTGTAATTCTCAATATGCTTCAGCAGAATTTGTAATTCTACGGACTAGATAATGAGGATCCAAATGCGCATATAGTCAATTTCCTCGTGATTTATGATACTATCCGGTATCATCAAATGTCGGAGCATACAGTTAGAATCAAATTGTTCCCTTTTAATCTTAGAGATAGAGCAAAAGCTTGGTATCATTTACTGAGCACAGCTAACATCACAACATGGGATCAGCTTGTGCATGCTTTTTTGGACAAGTATTTACCATTGACGAAAACCACCAAGATTATAAAGGAAATCACCAATTTCCAACAAGGTGACAGGGAATCGATTTATGAAGTGTAGGAGAGATATAAGGACTTGCAAAGGAAGTGCCCACACCATAACTTACCCAAGGAGTTCCTTTTGCAGACTTTATATAATGGAGTGAACTCACCAACAAGAGGCACAATCGATGCAGCGTCAGGAGGATCCTTAATGCAGAAGACTATTGGCGAAGCAAAAGAGCTGATTGAGGAGATGACATGCAATAGCTGCTTATGGACAAACAAGGGAGGTAGGCAACTTGCTACTTTCAAAGAGCAGAAGGGTATTGTCGTGGTCGATCAAATGACTGAGACACAAGCAAAGATCGACAATTTGACGCGACAACTCAATAGCATGAAAGCGTCATCCTCAACTCCAGTGAAGGTCGTACATTTAAAATGTGAGCTCTGTGGGCAGTTAGACCATGATACCGTGGATTGTTATTTGATGAAAGAAGACAATCAGGAGCAAGTAAACTATATGGGGGCACAATATGGATGAGGATGGAGTAACAATCCCTACTCCATTACTTACAACCCCTGGTGGAAGAATAACCCTAACTTCTCCTGGTCAACCAACAATGACAGACAGTTTAGGCCTCAGGGATAATCAAACTTTAACAAGATAAATCATTGAAGATCCTGAGTATTAGAAATAACAGTTTTAACAACATTTCATAAAGAGAACTGGTTATTGATGAAAGAGCTTTAGATTTGCAAAGAGGAATTAGTAGTGACATGAGTACCTAATGAATTTTTTAAGAAGATTAAAGCCTCATGATTGAGATCTTCTTAAGAAGTAGCTAACTCTCCATTACTTTTGATCAAAATACTAATCATATTGTGGTTCTTTCTTGCCAATATAATTTTATGAAAGAAACTCAAATTTTTATCACCATATTTGAGCCAATGTACACTAACTTTTTGTTTGAGCAAGGAACTGTGGTCAAAGATAGCCTTGGTGTAGGCGGATAAGGTTGAGTTCTCTTAATTTAGTAAGAGAGGTCCTTAGGAGATTTATAAACCTCCTCCTAAGCTCTTAACAGATTATTGAGCAAACATTCAGGTAAGTGTTGGTATTCCTTCTTCAGTTCAATATTTTAAGTTCCTCCTTAATCACTCTCCACGACTTAATTTAAATAAAGGTGTTATTTTATAAATAGTCAGTGACATCCATTTGAGAATACCGTTATTAAAGCCTTCATTCATTGCTAAGAAAGTACTAAATCTAAGAGACAACTTCCTTCTACTATTTTTAAACAAATGCTAAATGAGCATAGGAAAATGATCAGAAAAAATAGGATTCATCAAGTCTGCTTTGGTTTTAGGAAATCTTGCTACCCATTCTCTATTCACAAGTGCCCTAGCGAGTTTCTTATGATTATGTCGCCTTAAACTTTGCTTGTTACTCCATGTAAAGAAGTAACTATCAAATTTTAAGTCGGCAACTTTCAACCTCTCCACATAATCTCTAAATTCACTTGTGAAATTCGTCAAGCAAACATATCTTTCCTAGTCAGAGATAAGGAATACTATTAAAATCTCCAATTAATCAATGAATCCTAGTTTGAAGAGTTGGTGCTTCTTAGCTTATCCCGTAAATCAACTCTTTGAAATGCGTAATTAGAACCATACTTAAAACTAGGACAAAAGATGAATCAATTGGTTAGTAGTTTGCGGCATATTGAGCTTAATTACTATGGCATCAGAAGTAATTATTATTCTTCCATAGTATCAATGGTTAGACATAAATGTCTAATGGTTACCCAAATACTTCAGCTTTAAAAAGCTCTCATGACTGGGCCTTGTTTTCACAATACCAATAATAACAAGTTTATTCTCTGATACAAAATCCCTTAACGATTGTTATTTTTTGGGTAATTAATTCCCTTTACATTCTATGCTACCATGGACAAAAGGCGTGGTTTTGGGCTTTAGATCCCTTAGATCTATTTCTTGTCGACCTCCTTCTACTATCAGTGCTAAACTCTTTTTTATTCAGCTCACTATTGTCCATAATAATAGGAGTCATGGAGCTTTTCTCGTATAGAAACTGGTGAATTTCTTCTATTTCATTTTCCTTTTATTGTGTAACTTTATTGTTCAAGGTCTGACTGCCCTCATTTCCATCTTTATCAACCCTTTCCTTAGTCTCAGTCCTCATGGATACAACTTTTCCATTCTTATCATTTCTCAATTCAATCATTATTGGACCACTAGGTACACCTTCTGTTGCTTCTTGAGTTTCTCTAGTGTATGGTTGTTGATTGTCCCTAACTTGGACCGCAGACCCCGTGACTTGTTCATAATCCCGTCTTGTGAACCTTCTTCCGATTGCTCTCCAATACTTGCCTCCTTGTTTCAAGGTTAATTTCTATTGGTAGGAAACACGGATAGTCCTAAAAAACTTCTTATCCTTCCCAATTCTCGCAAGGGGAATGGAATCAAGTAGCTCTTTCTTAACACTAACACACATTTTAGCATACCAATCGTCTTCTTTGAAATTATTATCTCATCATTGCAAATGAGTTTGGCAATATTGTTAGCCAACAGACTAAGTCATTTTGTTGACCAATACTCTAATGGTACGTCATGGACATGAATCTATATGTGAACATTTTTATGTTTAATGAATTTTATGTTTGTATCTGACCTCCAAAACTGAAAGAACAAAGGCAGATATTGGATATGTGGCCAGCTTCCAAGATCTCTTTTGCACCAGCATTTGTTGAGAATCAAAAGAGAATAAGGTTGTCCTCAGAAATAATGAGTCTACCTTCTCAGAAGCTGGAGGCAAAGCGCAAGGAGCGTCCTTTGTTCTCTCCCGCTACTTGTCACCAATTTAGAGCTGAATTGATGCTAGGGAAAGTAGGAGAAGAAGTATCTTGCGAATGAGACAGCTAATAGGGACCTAATGGATGAGGGAGGGAAACACTAGAAGCGGAAAGGCTCGAAGAAACTGCCAAAGGTGGAGAGGAAGAAGATAGAGAAGGAATGGTGGCAAAGTCAATGTATCCAACTTTACCTGACTTGAAACATCCAAGAAGCTGCAAAGGAGGGGAAGAGGATAGAGACGGAATGGTGGAAAAGTCAATTTATCAAGTTTACCTGACCTGAAACAAACATAACTCTGACCAAAAGCTTAAAATAGCAAAAGCACACAACATAGAAATGTGTTTTTTGAAAAACCGATCTAAAAATAGTAATAAACAAAGGGCAAGAGGATAAAAACACTGAAAATCTAAAAATGCCCTTGAGAGGAACAAGTTACCCGCAAAAGTGAACCCTTGCACAAACGAGAACACACCAACGCTAGGAGAATACCAAAGGCAAAGAGACACATGATAGCTGAGGAAACAAAGATTAAACCAACTTCTGGAGTTGAAGGCCAATGGAGAAAAGAAACTCCCAAGAAGAAACAGGAAGCCATCCTAGCCCTCTCTAAAAAAGCCATAATTAATTAGTTTGTTTTTTATTTTTTAAAAACTTGAGTTCATGAAACACTGTACATCTTTTAACTTTTCAATAACAAATAATTACGAAAATTATTCATTGTCTCATAAAGTAGTCTTATATGATTTTGTATACCGACAAAACGGAATTTCCTAAAGAGAATAATGCAAATGTTAATTAAGTCATTAAGATGTGTTACTTAGTGATTAGCATACAAATAAATAACATAATATAAGGAACCATATAGGCAACCAAAGAAAAAAAATTATGAAATAGATGTATAAACATGAAGATTGTCCAATAACCACACATTCTAACTGTAGTCAAAAGATTGCGTCCAAACTTGTACACACATTGATCAAAGGTAAAATCTTAGTCTTGATGGATAGCAATGTTGAGGAAATAGAGACAGGGAAAGGTCTTCTATCCAAGGGCAAAAATGATACAATCATGGAAATGTAAAATAGGAATAAAAGCTAACTATCAATCAATAACAATAGAAGATACATCTAAAATGTCTGACATGGGAAAAGGCAAAGAAAAAGATAGTTTTATAGTATATTAAAATAGGAATAAAAGCTAACTATCAATCAATAACAATAGAACATACATCTAAAATATGTCTGACATGGGAAAAGGCAAAGAAAAAGATAAAGCGTGCGAGAATTCAAGTTCCTCAGACCTACACAAGCTAAAACTTCAAATTGTTTTGACATGCTGTGCATGTAGAAACACTTGTGATCAGAAAACACCAAGCGGCCACATGACAGGAGCACACGTTTTATGTGGCTGAAAGCCAAATCATTCATCGATTTGGCTAAAAGCAATACATCAACCGGCCACAGAAGCATACTTCAGTCCACTCCCCCCTCTCTTTTATTTTTTTTTTTCCAGAGAAGGCTCAAGAGCATGGCGAAAATATCTATTCCAAAGAACAAAAATTATAAAGAAAAAAAGGAAGAATAAGCCAGTAAAAAAATGGTCAACCCACAAGGTCATGACACTAAAGAGGTGCTTTAACACACAATCATGCATATGCACAAAAGCAACTTGCAGACTTACGTCCAAATACAGTCACTGCTTTCAGATCCAAATTCTTTACAAATTTGCATCAATACATCCTCCCATTGCACTCCGAAGAGCCACAATAACAGTACTTTTTTTTAATTCCATCTGAATCAAAGACCTGATCAATCATATAATTGTAGTCGTATGTCAGCTCTTGAAGTGGAGGAATGTTCTCAGCAGCAAAAAGCATTATGTGGGGCATTCTCTTGTCATCATGATCGTAGAGAACATTTTGAGCATAAAGATTTGGAGAACAACTATGATTGATGAATCTCCCCACATTCCCATACTCCGCCGCATCAATGGTGAAGCTACCATCCTTTTGAATTTCATCAGAGCTTGCCTGCGCGTCAAGCATGGGAATAGAAAGCCCACTCCAAAGAGATTTGTCATTGTAGTTGTTTCCAATATCGAACAAATACTCATCATTACCCGTTCTTCTCTCTGCCTCCTTCTCTTCCAGGAGTTCACCAATGTACTCACAGATGAAACTTCCAGAAGGGATTGAATTTAAAGATCTTACACCCCATCCTCTTGAGTCAGTTTTGAAGATTTCAAGCTGAAATTTAATTCCATGCTGGCTAACTCTATTGTAGCAAGAAGGAGGACATTTACAAGAAGGACCACATTCATAGACCAGAGGCTTTGCTTCAACTATAGCACCATTATGGTTATAAGGGATCTCTCCACCATTTTTTTCCATACAAGAACAGTTACTGGATTCAGAGCATCCGCGAGTGCAACTACAACCCTTCGGTTCGACTGGATGGCACCAATTGGGATATATCATTCTGTTCAGATACTTAAAAGAAGGAGGTTTTTCATCATCTATGTTATTCACAGCACAAATTGCAATCTTCTCTTCCCCTTGTGAGATATCATCTACACAAAGTCCCTCTCGTGCCTTAATGTTCTTGGATTTCTTCACTACCTTCCAAGCAAGCTCTGGCTGACCTGGAATTCTTACCAGCTTGAACTTAAACACCAGTTTTTCATGTGGTCCCATAGCTTGCCAGACCTTCTCCACCAAATATAGTCCATCATAGATGTATGTTCTACCTCTTGAATCCGAAGAATCGGGCATCTTTGAATCCCCACGGATCACCCTAACAGGATTCTTTGCATCCTTACTATTCTTCAAAGCAAGATTTCCTCTTTCGAGCTTTTGATCTTCAGGATCCTTTCCTCCACCACTCATGTTCCCTCCTTGACCCATATACGTCAAAACATCTGATTCTCCTGTTTCATCATCATACCCTCCAGATGCCACAATACTAGTGGCAATAATTGTTCCACCTTGCTTCACATAGTCTATACCACCCTGAATTTGACGATGAAGACCTATAATGTTAAGCTCAATCCTATATTGAAATTCATCACCAACTTCAACTCCAGGGACAGGTCCAATTATTTGTTTGCCAGTGTTAACATATTTTCCTTTGTCCTTGAGGATCTTCGCTGCTTGGAGATCAACTCTCCTACGAGCATTCCCATGTTCCTTCACCTTTGATTCTTCTTCCTGCAAAAGCTTCCTGCAGATAGCTTGGAATAATCGTAAAGTTTCCCTCACTTTGCTTCTGCTAACTGCTCCATTGCTATCATCGTCTCTACCCTTTGAAGCACTGGTACAGTGTGGAGGAAGGCTCACATGTAAATTTTGTCTTCTCCTAACCAGTCTATAATCATAACTATTGTCTTCTTTCTCAAGTTTATTGTCTTTACCCCATACAATCTGGCCTGTGCATTCAGAAGCCTCTCCCTTAGAAGATGATTTCTTTTTTATACACACTCCTTCCAAGTTCTTTACTTCCTTCTTCTTTGCCTCCAAAGTAGCTTTTGGCTGTTCAAGCAATAAGAAGGTATCTTTCTTACCTCCCCTTTCTCCTATTCCAGCGGTCAAGTTAGCAGATTTATCAGTCCTCTTCCCCTGTCGCCAAGGACAACTTCTTTCAGCCATAAGACCTTGCACAACTTCCCTGTTCATTGCAAACTCAAAGTCATTAAATTCTTTCCCAACCTTTTGATTTTGACAAGCAAAAGAATTAGAAAACTCTGTCCCAGGGTCCTTTGCAGAATCCATCAAGTCTTTTTTCAGATGGTCTTTGAAGCCTCCCATTAACCTACCACCACACTGGGGAAGTACCTGGGACATTATCCCCTGACAGTTTTGAATGCTTCCCTGAGGAGATTTGGTGCTCCGTTCTTCAGCATCCATGTGCAACACTAGCAATGCATTCTCTGGAGAATTTTCTTGATATTTACCCTCAACAATGTCCTTATCCATGGGATGTGCAAAGTCATTCATTAATTTCTCCTCCAAATCTCCTATGTCCATGTCAGATTTTAGATCATAATGATTTTGATTGCTTTCCACATTATATTTGATCCATCTTTGTAGTCGATTCTCTTGATCCCCTTTAACCTCACTCCCGCAAGCAGCTCTTGAGTCATCCTGGGTCCTTGTCTGTTTAGGCACAGATACTTCACGTGCAGCTTCAAGTTGGTGCACATTCAGTTGGGAAACATCCTCTTTCAAAATTCCTCTGTCAACATCTGCATTTCGAAAATTGTCCCCTGTTTGTTTCACATCCTCCGTCAGTGTCTTGTGATCGATATTCTTTTCCTCTACAGATTCAAGCATTTTTGCACAATTTTGAGTCAGAATACATGGGGCTTTTCTTCCACAAAATTTTGGGAAGTCTCTGAGAGCATAAATGCTTCTGCGAGGAGGATATTTACGTTGGAGAATTTCTCTTGCAGGGAAGATAACTTTATTCAAATCCTTTGACATATGAAGTTTTTCATATTCTGAAACTTTTACGGGTTCAGCAGCTGATACACTGTCCAAGCCTTCCAAAGCCTCTGAACGCTGCATCCCTGCTGCATGCACATTCACTAATTCATTTTTGTTCAACTGATGCAACAAGTTTGTTCGTCCTTCTGCCTTAGGTCTTGCAAGATTTAGTTCCATGAGCAGAGGTTTAGAATTCAAGCCATGGGACATTCCCACCAGTTCATCCTCCTGACTTACTCCAGAAGGCCTATGATAGTTATCAAGTACTCCATTAGAAGTGTTGTGTTGACCAAATGAGTTTTTATCTGCACCCTCATGAACATTGTCAATCATCGCTGAAATGGGAGTCGTATGTCGCTTAAACCCCTTGGGAAAATCCCTAATAGCAGAAACTTTCCGCCGCTTATACTTCGGCAGCCCAGTATGAGAAGCAAAATGACCACTGTCCATTTGCCTCCCCCAAAATTGCCCATCAGAATGACCACTATTGCTCGAAAATGCACCCCTTATAGACTCTGGGTGCTGTGAATTGTCAACAAACCCCATTCCAGTTCACGAAACAACGTAATGGAGTACCTGAAACCCTCCAAAATCAGGATAGCCATCATTACTACACAGTTGGTTTCAAAAGAGTTCACACAAAACTAATTAAAGACAGGCGTCTGCAACCCAAAAATAAAATTAAAAGAAAAATCGATTAACAATTTATCTTGAGGAAGGAACATAGAGGCATCTCAAAGAACATATTCCGTATTCCCCGCACAAAAAACGTCAAGAAACAAACACAATATATTGGACAGCCATTTAAGTGAAAGAAGATCAAAAACATACTAATATATTAAAAATGTTCAAAAGTTGATAAAGAATAACGAACCACAAAAAGAAAATCAGTTCACATTTGGCATATCAGAGAAGAAATTTCGTAAAAAAATAAAAAGGAAGGTAGTACGAATTATGTTAAAACTCCTGCACTTTCTCAAGAAACAAGGAACTTTACCTGACCTTCCCCCACTTTCGAAGAAACCAAACAGTAAGGGTTCAATCGCTCAAGTGAAAAAATGTCGAAATAAAAGCACATCGAAGAAAAACGAGGCTGAAATGGAGAAGTGGAAAGCCGTTATAGCTCCATTAAACAAATTGCGAAACAGAAAAAAGCATACGAGTAATTAACCAATAAAAAGGACCTCAAGAACATAATAAGAATTAAGAAGATGATGATGATGATGCAGGCGCGAACTGCCGCGAAGGGATTACGTACTGATATAGAAGAGACGAGAACGAGGAGCGTTGATAGGAAATCCATAAAAGTGTGTGTTTGCCAAGTTATGAAATTATAATTATTTCCACGGAACACATGTTTACTAGTTTCGGTCTTTCGGTGCCGTGCTTTGGACTTCGTACTGTGACAGAATAATTTATGTAATTAAGTTTATTTATAATATCGGAGTGATTGTATTTTTTTTTAAATTATTAGAGTAATTATCTTAGGCCATCTCCAACCCATTCCTTCAAAATAGAGTAAAGTTTCCTCTATTTTAGAGATGCTACAGTATTTTTTACTCCAACATACAACTCTATTTTTCACACCAAAAAAGAATATTCTCAGCATATTCTTTTATATCTTTCATTAATTATTATTAAAATTACTTTATAAAATTAACTCAACTTTTCTTTTTGTGTATATTTTTATTCACGATATTATTATTGATATATTTTTATGTCAATAAATAATAAATAATAAAATTTCAATTAAAGTATAATTTGTTATTTGATAATACTAAATAA
>JAOTAY010000005.1:14197908-14212445 GCA_025629805.1 Erythroxylum baracoense
TTTCTAGTCAAAATTTAATGCTCTAATTGCCCAGTATGCTCTATGTTCTAATTCGACTGGCAAGTGACAAGCTTTCCCATAAACTAGTCTATATGGGGTTATTTCAATGAGTGTTCTAAATGATGTCCTGTAGGCCCATAAAGCATCAACTAATTTAGCTACCTAATCTTTCCTAGAGTTATTAACTGTCTTCTCCAAAATTCATTTTAGCTCTTGATTAACGACTTCCATTTGGCCACCAGTTTGTGGATGGTAAGGTCTAGCCACTCGATGATGCACGTTGCATCTTCATAGGAGACCATCAAAAGATCTGTTACAAAAATGTGCGCCTCCATCACTTATTATTGTGCATGGTACTCCAAACCAGTTAAATAGCCGTTTAATGAACTTTTACACCACTTTCCCATCATTGGTTGGAGATACTGTTGCCTCGACCCAGTGCGAAACATAATCAACTCCTACTAGAATGTACATGTTTCCCATTGACGATGGAAATGCTCCCATGAAATCCATACCCTAGACATTGAAAACTTCTACTTCTTGAATATTGGATAGCGACATTTCATCCCTCTTAGAGATGTTACCCACTCTTTGACAACGATCATATTATGTTACATAGGTCTGTGTGTCCTTAAACAACTGCGGCCAATAGAATGCATTCTCCAATATTCTGGCTGCCGTTTTGTTAGCCCCATAATGCCCATTATAATGCCCATCATACTGCCCTTCATGGCATTGGTTAAGGATATTTAGCATTTCCTCGTCTAGGACACAGCGTCATATTAATCCATCTGCACAATTTCTATATAAGGTTGGCTCATCCCAGATGTATCGATTGCAGTCATGTAAAAAAATTTTCTTTATTGGTACGAAAGATTAGATGGGAGTCTACCACTGGTGATATAATTAGCGATAACTGCAAATCATGGTGTCGTTAAACTCTCAACTAGCATCAAGGTTTCATCGGGTAGAATTTTCATTCATATCCTTACTCAGCTTGTATTCCCCTCCCTCAAGTCTGGATAAATGATTTGCAATCATATTTTCAGCTCCTTTTTTATCTCTCATTTCCAAATCAAATTCTTATAAAAGTAACACCCATCGAATGAGCCTTGGTTTTGCATCTTTCTTATTGAAGAGGTATTTTAATGCCGTATGGTCGGTGAATAGAATTACCTTTAAACCTAAAAGGTACTGTTGGAACTTATCACACGCATACACCACTGCGAGCAATTCTTTTCCTGTAGTGGTGTAGTGCAGTTAAGGTCCTGCAAGAGTTTTACTGGCATAATAGATTGTATGCAATTTTTTATCTTTCCTTTAGCCCAGCACGCAACCTATGGCTTGGTCACTTGCATCGCACAGAACTTCAAATGTAAGTGTTCAATCTGGTGGAGATAAAATTGATGCTGATACTAATGCCTCTTTTAAAATATTAAATGCATTTATATAGTTATCATCGAACACGAAGGGCATATCCTTAACTAAGAGGTTGGTCAACGGTCATGAAATTTGTGAAAAGTCCTTGATAAATCTTCAATAGAATCCTACATGACCTAAAAATCCTCACATCTTTTTTACATTGCTTGGGGCCAAAAGTTTTTCTATTACCTCTATCATCACCTTATCAACTTCTAATCCTCGATGAGAAATTTTGTGCCCAAGGATGATCCCTTCCTGTACTATGAAATGACATTTCTAGCAGTTTAACACCTAGTGTGATTCTTCACATATTTGAAGGACTTTATCCAGATTGGTTAGACATGAATCAAAGGAATCTCCAAAGACCGAAAAGTCATCCATGAACACCTCCATTATATCCTCTATCATATCAACAAAGATTGACATCATGCATCTCTAAAATGTTGCTAGTTCGAACAACATTCGTCTATATGCGAAGGTTCTATAGGGACAAGTGAATGTGGTTTTCTCCTGATCATCAGGATAGACAAAATCTAATTATAGCCCAAATATTCTTCTAAAAAGCAATAAAACTAATGGCCAGCTACCTTTTCTATCATTTGGTCAATAAACGAGAGAGGGAAGTGATCTTTCTTAGTCACTGAGTTGAGCTTATGATAGTCTATACATACTCTCCACCTTGCTACTGCTCTCGTGGAAATTACTTCTCCACTTTCACTCTCTATCACCTTCATTCCTCCTTTCTTGGGTAAGCATTGTGCTGGACTAACCCATTCACTATCAGAGATAGGGTAGATTATCCCTGCATCCAAGAGTTTTATGTTCTCCTTCTTAACCATATCCTTCATGTTAGGGTTTAATCTCCGTTGACACTCGCGCACTATTCTACACCCTTCTTCTAAGTTTATTCGGTGCATGCAAACATTCGGGCTTATCCCTCTAATGTCAGCAATTTGCCATCTGATGGCTTTTATCCGTTTCTTCACAATTTCCACCACCTGACGTTCTTGTGTTTCATTTAATTGATTAGAGATTATTATAGGTAGCATTTGACCTTCACCAAGGTAGGTATACCTAAGGTGTGTGAGCAAGGGCTTAATCTCTATATCAGTGGTTTCTCTTAAAATGGTGGTGTGGGTGCCTCAGTTCGAACTAACCTGTCTTGATGTTCTGAGACATCTAGCTCTTCCATCCCATCATCTTCTATCACTTTAGAGATTTGGTGTTCATTGTCAACTTCTATTTCCAATGCTTGTACTTTTGCTATGCAACTCTCAATCTGCTCTTGTCCAATTTGATCCATGATTTCCACTTTCATACATGTGCTACTTATTGTTGGATTCTTCAAGGCTTTATTCATATTAAATTCAACCTAATCTTCACCTAGTCGCAGTGTCAACTTACCTTCATGAACATCAATTATAGACTTTCCGGTGTTCATGAATGGTCGCCCTATGAGTAGGAGGCAGTTTTTATCCTCTTCAAAATACAGAACCACAAAATCCACTGGAATGATGAACTTATCCACTCGCATCAACACATTTTCCACTATTCCCAATAGCCTTTTAATGGACTGATCAGCCAACTGAATTAACATAGATGTAGGTTAGACCTTTCCAAGTCTCAACTTCCTGAATATTGACAGAGGCATAAGATTTATGCTAGCTCCCAGATCACACAAATATTTCGTAAACTCCAACTCACCAACCATACAAGGTATTGTGAAACTTCTTGGATCTTTCGATTTTGAAGGCATTTGACTGGTGACTATGGAGGTGCAAGTACCAGTTAGGGTCACCATTTGATTATTGTCCTAATTATGCTATTTGATAAAATATCCTTTAAAAATTTTACGTATTTGGGCATATGTTCTAATGCTTCAACAAATGAGAGATTTATCTGGAGCGTCCTCAGCTTCTCTACGAACCTTGCAATTGTTCATCCAACTTCTTCTTCCATAGTCACTGAGGGAAAGGAATCTTAGGATGATGTGGTGGAGGTGCAACGTAGGGAGGATAATCGCTTATGTCCATTTCCTTCTCCTTTTCTTGATTATTCTCAACTGGCGGATCTTGTTTCTCTATTGTCCTTGGGGGTGGCTCAATTTCCTTCCCACTTTAGAGTGTGATGGCCTTTAATTGCTCCCTTAATTTTGTTCCCACAGTACTAGGATCGTTTTCGTCATTCCACATAGAAAAAACATTTGTTAGTTGACTTTTTGGACTTCTAAATTATATATGGAAGACGCATGACTTTTAGTGACTTGCTCAAATTTGTTTTCCAAATTCTTTTGCGCATTATCCAAAGTTCCAAGCTTATTAAGAATATTATCTAACTTAGCTTCCATTGAGCTTGTTTTGTCCTGTTGGAAGCTCGTCCAGGAGAATTTTGGGTTATTCTTCCACCCAGGGTTATAGGTGTTGGAATAGGGATTCTTACCCCCTCCGTGTCCAAATTGTGCCCTATGTAATTTACTTGCTCCAGGTTATCGTCTCTCATCAAATAGCAGTCCACCATATCATGATCTAATTGACCGAGTAGCTCACATTTCAATTGTGCAGCCTTCACTAGAACTGCGGATGACGCCTTCATATTACTGAGTTGTTGTGTTAAATTATCAATCGTAGCTTGTATTTCTATCATTTAGTCGACAGCGATAACTCCCTTCTGTTCCCTAAAATTAGTAGGTTGCCTACTACGTTCACTAGCCCATAAACAACTATTGCTAGCCATCTCCTTTATTAGCTTTTCTGCTTCATTGACTGTCTTTCTCATTAACGATCCTCCCAACACTACATTAATGGTACCTCGAGTATGTGGGTTCACTCCATTGTAAAATGCCTACAACAGAAACTCTTTGGGTAGATTACGATGTGGGCATCTTTTTAAGTCGGGAGGACTTTACGATGATTAATTTTGAAGACAATCAAATAATAATAATGTTAGAAATAAATGAATTAGTTTGATGAGTGTGTTAAGTGTGTAGAACTACAAGGCACAGAAGAAAAATATAGAAGAAGCAAAGATACAGAAGAAGCAAAACACAAAAGAAGCAGAAGATATAGAAGAAGTGCAAAGCACAGAAGAAGTAAAAACACAGAAGAAAAACACAGAAGAAGTGGAGAATACAGAAGAAAACAAAACATAGAAGAAGCAGAAGATACAGAAGAAGCAAAACACAGAAGAAGTAAAGATACAGAAGAAGCGAAACACAGAAGAAGCAAAACATAGAAGAAGCGCAAAATATAGAAGAAACGAAACACAGAGGAAGAAAAACACAGAAGAAGTAAAGATATAGAAGAAGCAAAACACAGAAGAAGCACAAAATATAGAAGAAAAGAACATAGAAGAAGCAAAACACAGAAGAAGCAAAACACAGAAGAAGTAAAACACAAAAGGTAGCAAAACGTAGAAGATACAGAAGAAAACACAGACGATACAAAGCAGAAGATACGCTAGGACGTCGAGCAGTTAGTTAGTTGGAGTTAGTTATTGAACTCAACTAAATAATAGTTATTAAGATTCAAGAAGTGATTATCAAGACTCAAGAAGCAGTTATCAAGAATCAAGAAGTAGTTGGAGACTTAGATTATAAATACTAGTCGTAGTCGAAAATTGAATAACTTTACAACTTTTCGGAAAACTTTTGATCTTACATCTTTTGAGCGTTCAAGTGTATACTTAGAAAAGAAAAATTTCTGTAGTGCGATACTGGAGAGCTAAACCTACTGTAACAATAGCTCACAATATCTTTCTAGTGAGAGAAAGAAAAGGCTAAGAGCCTGAAGAGGCTAAGATAGCTGAAAGAATATTTGGTGTAAAAGACCTGAAGAGGCTCTAGAAGGAAGAAAAAAATACTTATAATTTGTTAAAGTGTAGTGAATACTCAGACGAATTTCGAGGACTGGATGTAGCCCACGGCTTGGGGTGAACCAGTATAAAATCACAGTGTCTGTCTTCTATCTCTCAACTTAGTCTATTTTGTTCTTAAACAAGTATATAGAAGTTATTTTCAATTTATCTATGTAACAATTTTCATATAACGTTTGTGATATTCTTTTAACAAGTTAGAGAAGTTCTTATCAGAAGTATTAAAGATTTTGTATTCACAAAAAGAATACACAATTCAACCCCCTTCTTATGTATTTTGTCTATTATAAGTAATTTCTATATTAACGTGTGATTTACTTCACAAAGGTCTTGATACTCTCCCAGTGAGTCAAGTGGATCTTCATATATTCCCATTTTTAAGTTAAAGAGTGAATGATAAACTTCTTTCATATCACTAATCATATTAGACATAGCCCTCAAATGCTATCTCATTGGGGTGCTTCCTATAAATATCAAACTTAATAGTTAGCAGCCTCAGTTTGGTGAGAGAAATTCGATCAAACCTAGAGTTTAGAGCTTCCGATAGCTCTTTGGCTATCTCATACCTTTTTGTAATCATGCATAATTTCATTCTCCATACTACTTAGTAACATAATGTGCCTCGTTTTCTCGCCTTTACTGGGTAGTGGGTACCTTCCTTCAGTACTTCGTTCATATGTTTAAGAGATTCCAAAACCTTTATTCCTTTAACACATATTGGATTTTTAAGCTCTAAATCTCATAATTATCATTTTTAAGTTTTATACCCTTATTTAGTTTAACCACAATGTTCTTAGAAGCAGTAGCCATAATGCTCTCCTAATCAATCAAAAATTGCAGTATTTTTTAAAACGTCATTTACAAATGCATAAAATCATTTTACTGCAATCTACTTAACTAAATTAATAATGAATGAACAATTAATATAAAATTAAAAGTTGGCTAAATTGCCAATTAACTCTCACGTCAAACACTTAACATTAGCAATTTGATACCATTTATGTTAAATTATTTCCAAAAGTAAACTTATTCTCTTAGAACTCCCACTCAATTCAAGCATTAATAAAACATATTATATTCCTAAAAATAATAAGAATATAACAATAACACGCTTTTGGAAAATAAACCAAATACATAATTATATTATATCCTAATATAAAGAAATATAAACAAATAACAAACAACAAATGTTCATCATGTTTAACCTAAGCTGTGAAGGTCACTAAATCCACCATGTCCTACACGTAAAAGGCATGCTCCTAGAAATCTCAACCTTTTTAGCAATTTCAATAGCAATATCTTCTTCATCAAACAAAATTTTTATAGTTGTCTTCACTACTTGAAGTTTTGCAGTTCTCACAAATTTCTTCACAAGCAAACAATAATCCTTTCTTGGACTTTCACGAAAAATCCAAAGATATTTCAAAAACTCTTTCTCAAGCTTTATCCAAATATTATGTAAAGCTTCAAACTTTGCATTCTCCGTGAGAAAAGCTGAACAATCTTCAAATATAATTTTTAAAATTTTATTATTCACTTCTATCACATTCTCAAGGATTCTTTTTATTCTCCAAAAAGAATTCGTTGTGCCTTTATTTCATTTACACTTGCCCTTTAGTCCTGACTCTACGTGGAACTTATGCTATAAGTACATTTTTCCTCAATCAAAATCAAGAAAAAATTGTTACTTTTTAGCCAAGAATATTAAAATAATAATCATAAACATAAAATATAATTTCCCATTCACAATGAATTCATAAATTCATATTCATTTTCTAATAATTAAATTCACTAAAAATTTATTATTGAATATTTACTTAAAAATTTAGTTGTACTAAAGAATTAAAATTTGGGAAAATTATGATTATTATTATTAATTGACTTGAACCATAATTCTTAGACTTAAATATTTTGTAAGAATTATAATTCTTAGAAAATAATATGGTAATTTCCTATTGAAGAATTCTAATTTTATACAAACTATAAAAATATAAAAATAATTTTAAAATTATCGTACATATTCAAAATAAAAATAAAAATACCATAATAAATAAAAATTAATATTATTTAATGAAAGTTTTTAAAATAAAAAATAGTGGTCAGAGCACCTGTGTGGGATTGTTTGTAGCAAACAAGTTATTACACGTCACCACAATGTGTAAGCTAAACCGTCGCGTGCGTAGTGCAATCCATTATGGTTACTTTATCTCGACTCTCGAATCTAATTCGGTTTCTATTTTCTAACATTTATACTGTGTTTGAATTATACACATGGAACATATGAGTGGGCTTCAACAAGTTTGGGTAAAATTACATATTCTTTCTTATGTTTTTCATGTTCTCATTCGGCTGTTTTATCCCAATTTGGAATGCTTATATTTCATTCATTTCTTAATGAATCTAGGCATATAATATGTGGATTTAAATCTTGTAATGTCTCCTTTGTTCAGAAATAAAAATCACACAAAGTATGCTGTCAGATATAAGCCTTGAAAATTGGTATGCTGACATGATAAAAGGAAATCAAAATACAAGTAAATCAAGCGATAAAAGTAAATCAAAAATTGGTATGTTGTTCGTTGATAAAAATAAATGAAAACACGTAAATTAAGGTATGACATCGGTGTTAAAAGAAAATTAAAATATAAGTTTAAGAAGTATATCAAACGAAAATAAGACAAGTTTTATAAAAAGATCGGCAGTTTTATCTATATGGATGCGATCAGGAGAGCAAGAACATGGTGGAGTAAACGAGTAGAATAGTCATCAAAGCAACCAGTCCATGATCCGTGACATGTGCTCGGCAGACACCATTAGCAACATCTTTGACGGCGTTTTTAGTGTCGTTGTAGGCATTCTTGGTGGTGTTGTAAGCATCTGAGGTGGAGTTCACCGCACCTTCTACCGCATTCTTGGTATCATTAACCGCCCCATTGACTGCATTCTCAGCCTGGTTGACGGCATCAGATATCGGGTTCCAATCGGACTGGACGGAGAAGGAAGAAGAGAAGATGGTAATGATGAAGAGCCCCAGAAGGCAAAGAGAAGATAATGAGGATTTTAAGGTAAGCATAGGCGGGTTATTCATTTTCGTAATTGTGTTGTGTTTTTGTTAGTAACGGTCGTTGCCTTATTTATTATCGTCAGGCGTCCTAGATTTGCACCAAAATAAACGCACCTTGCCCTTACTTAAAATAGGTGGCTTAAGATATAGTTGATTACAAGATAGAAGTGTGTATAAATCACGTAAAATAACTAGGCCTCGCCAATTTCCACTTGAAGCGCAGGCTTCTTTCTTGTTGGCGAAGAGCACCTTTTGTTTCGCCTACCTTATAGCCAACCCCATATTACTTCGCTTGTCTTTATTTGAGCATCGTTGATTATTAACTATTGTTTTAGAGGGTTGTCGCATAAACGGTATTTACCCGTCTTTTCTTGAGATTTTTTTGGGAGCTAAAGTTGATCAAGTCATAAAGTTTGTTGAGTATAGAGAGTTTCTTTCCGCCAAAATAACGAGGATATAAGAAATATTTGCCACATTAGTGTTAATATAGGTCTTATTATTTCGATAAATATAAACGGGAAAGTATAATAAATACCTAATCCTTACTAATTACGAAAAAGAAAAGAATGAAAAGCTTAAACATAGTCTAATTCACATTCCGTAACTAATACCCATAATATTTTATTTACATTAAATTTAATTCGTACAGTAATAAAATAAGTTTCCATAAATAGAGGTATAGATTAAAAGTTCTTAAAGTGAAAATACACAAAAGAAAAGCTTTAAAATAAATATCAAAATGTGCCTTGTATATTTGAAGTTTGGATTTGTTTGTAATATTCTACTCAACTTAAGTTTGAACTACAAATTTAGGGTGAAATTTTCACTTTGAACCCAAACCTTTCTAGATACGGACATGAAACAGCAAGCGTCTGGGTTGGAGCGAATTGAATTTTAGATCAAATCATGTATCTATCTTGGAAGCAATATGGAATGCGAAGACAGTAGCAGTTTAACATTTAATGATCAATTTCCGACATTGTACCTCTATTACTATAAACGAAAATTTTGATATGGTACGATGTCATTAGCGATGAATATCAAACACTATTTTAGATATTTTTAAAATTATAAATAGTTCCTTAACAATTTTTACAACTAGATCAATCATGTATTGAAAAATTATAATAGTATAAATTTGATATAATAAATATCTCGCTACTTCTATTAATATTACTTCACATATTTATCATATAAATAATAACCAAAATCAATATAAGAAAAAGATCATTTAGTTTTTATACAGATATAAAACTATGAATAATACAAAGCACTTAAGATGTTCCAATCTACGTCATATAGCAACAATAATTATGTCAAAACATCATATAGTAAGAGTAATATAGATCTATAAGCTTTACAACAAAAGTTTGTGTCGAGGAACACAACAAAATATAAATAAAACCTAAAACAAAAATACTTAAAGTTTTATATTTATATTACATATATAGAATTTAACATAATCATCAAATACAAGTTAAATTAAAAGAAAATAAAAAAACAAAAACTTCATTTAATAACATATCTGCTCAAAATCGCAATGACATCAATATTTTTTCATTTGGTATAAAATCTTCATCATTGATAGGAGTCTCATCGTTATTATCATCCAAACTCATTGTACCCAATGACGTATTAATACGTTCCCATTCAAAATTATTTTTTAAGTCACTCGCATTTATAAAACTTGGTTTCTTAGAAATCCAATATGTTAAAAGATGATTATGATCAAGGCAATTTAGATCTATAGAACTTCTTATTCTATTAAGAGTCGTAGTAAATTATTAAAAATTTACAAGATATTGTATTTAACTTATTAATAATGATAATAGTATACCTTTCTTGAAGCTTTAAGTTGTGTTGAGTAAAGATCAAATCATTCAATCTTTTGTACTCTATTTCTTTCTTTAGAATGAATAAATTCAAACGTGTTCTAATTCTTTTCACACTTAGTCCCACTCACAATTTAACTCACAATTCAAATTGCAAATCTTTGCAATCAACGTTTGAACTAGTACCACTAAGTAACTATAAGACCACAAAATTAATCTTATAAACAAAATAAAATGATGACTAGTTTTAAAAAAGTAATTAAAGTGAAGAAATATATACCTAGATTAAGTTTGTCTCCTTGATGATTATAATGAGCATCCTAAAATTATCGGATGCATCCTTTTATGCCTTTACTTATGAGTTAAGGACATCTTGCATCCTTTTATGTTAAACAATTGTTGTGATAGTTAACGACATTTCTTTTATTAACTTGAACTTTCTTAGTATAATCTATTTTAAAATAAACATTAGGAATAAAAAATGCCTCAGTAACAAACAATAGAGAATAAAATTGTTTTTCTCATATTTCATTAATGACTGCAAGATAACGTGTATACAAGAAAGACCTATTTTCTAAATTGGCATTAATTGCTTCCTTCTCCATCTCCGTGGCATTATAAAATTAACTCATTATTGCCTTCTCATTACTATTAGCTAAATGAAATACCCTCATCAAAGGCTCATAAACTTGGATAAAAAGTTGACATTAGGAACAAAATTATGATCTTTAAATATAGTTCTGGAAACTTTCAATCAAGACCTAACATACTGAGATATAACTTATTTATCACTAATAAACATTTTTATTAGCTTCTTGTTCATTAGAACAAAACATTAAAGTGATAAGAAATTAGTTGTAGATCTTATAATAACAGAATGTTACAAATTCCTATCATTTTTCTCATTAAATTCAAAATCTATGCACAATTATAGATGAACTTAGTCACTTTTCTCATTTCTTGCACAATTTCATTAATGATAGGAAAGTATCTAGCATCTCCTATATTTTTCAACATTAGTTCAATACAATGTACAACATAAGAAGCCTAATAAAAAGAATTATACTTGCTTTACAACCTTTCTTCAGCTGCTTTGTAAGTAGCATCATTGTTAGTGATAAATTGTATAATGTTCTTGGGCTCAATTTCATTCATAACTTCATTAAATATTTCAAATAAAGTATCAACATTTCCAAGACCAGATGCATTAATAAAATTCAAAAACATCATTACCTTAATATAATAAACCAAAAAGATAATAAACTAGTATCTTCTATTTATCAAATAGTCACGCATGATTGAACACCCATAAGTTGCCAAGTTATTCTTTTTTTCATTTAAATAATTTTTAATTTCATAAATAGAACTCCTTAGAAGATTACTTTTTAGTTTTCAATTAAATGAGCTTTATATCCTAAACTATAAGAGGTAATAGCATTCATCATACGTTGGTAATAATAAGACTGAGTATAATTGAATGACATACATATATCATACCACTATTTAGCCATTATCATGTCCACGTTATGAGTTACTTTTTTATATTGCAAGATACTATAAATTGAAGGTTAAACTTTAGGAGTTGTTCATGTAGCAAAAAAGTTAGACATTTATTTTCTTCATTTCCTCATATTAGTTACAACAATTCCTTCTTGTTGGGCCTAAATATTATCTTTAACATTGTTAGTATCATCGTAACTATTATAAAAAGAACTTTCACTACCAATGTTTAGTCTATTATCATCGTAACTATTGTAAAAAGAACTTTCACTACCAATGTTTAGTCTTTCTTTCTCGTTTTGATATTTTTCAAGTAAAGTTTTCATCTGTCATTTTATATCATGACTAACTTTCTTACAAGGCTCCACATTATCTTTGATCCCAACTAAATGTTTCTTTATTTTGGTGATTCTCCTACCTTCAAATGTTTGTTGCAGTATAAACAAAGATTCTGATTCTTTACATCATGAACCAATCTAACATAAGCCTAAACTAGATTATTGAATATTCTTGATGAGATTAAATTATCAAGAATTCTTGAACTTTCCTCCATTTATTTATAAAAATAAATAAAGAAATATGAAAAATTAAATTAATAACATTATATCAAAAATAAAAGTTATTGCATATGAAAATAAATTTACTCAAAACATATTAACTATAGTTAACAAATTCAAATTTTCTCATTGACATGTTTGTTAACTTGTAAGGAGTTAATGATACCTAAAAGACGAAGTAACATTATCTTATTTTAGATCCTTGTGGTATATTTTAAGCAATCAACTTATATCTAATTCTTACCTAATAAATTAAACGTACCCATTAAGATAAATTTCTAGCCTTGATCCTCAAGTACTTTAATTATAATGAAAATGGACAATTTTAACTTATATATTCATAAACAAGTAGCCAAAATAGTTATACACTCGTACTTACAAGTTAGAAACCTTTACACATCCTGTCTTTATCAAAGTGGGCACATTTTGTTATCATCACACTTTTTATAGCAGAACCTTACTGGTTTGGAGACAAAATATAATACATCTACTTTTCTTTTTCTTTTGTATATTCTTAACCTCAACTTATTAAATACATTGTCCATGAAAGCTTAAAATCACCAAAATTGTATACTTACCCATAATTATTTTCCAAGATGTAGACAATTAAATGTAGTAGATAAACGTTTGAATAATTTGTGAATATTGTCAAGTAATTAATTTGTAAATAACTTTTTAATGAATACAGTATTCCAGAAAACCCAAATAATTAAGACTTCTATAACATAAATTTCAACATTAATAATTTTCAAAGTTCAAAATGCCACTTTTTATTTGCAAATAATTAAGATTCCAGACTCCAAAAAAACTAAAAAAAAAGTAATTAATATAAACTCCTATTGCACTACAAGAAAATCATAAATTATTTTCAGAAATTTACCGACGGAATCAAAACCATAGCTATTTACCAATGGAATACAAAATACGTCGGTACATATGTCGTCAAAGTTTAAATATAGCGACGAAAACAATTGTCACCGGTAAAAGTGGAGGGAAAGAATTTCGCATAAAATATCCAACGACATATAGCAATGACGTAACCATTACCGTTGGTAAAAATTGTGGGAATGCTTCCCACAATTAAATAGCTTCGGACATTTACTGACGACAAAAGTTCCATCGGTGAGTTTGAATCAGCGTCTGTTATTTACTGATGGAATAGCGTCCGTCGTTAAATGGATATCAAGTTTACCGACGGACAATGTGTTCGGTCGCAAAATCAAGCGGCAAGACATCCCGGTTAAATATTTGATGATCGATAAATGTCAACTGATTAATAAATAAAACGACGTCGTTTGGCTCTTCGTTTTTAACCCGATGAATACCCCCCCTATTTTCTTCTTGAGGAGTGTGCAAATTAAGATCATAATAATATATATTATTATTAGTGATAATATAATATAATATAATATAATATAATTATATTATATTATATTATATTATATTATATTATATTATATTATATTATTATTATTATTTAGTAATATTAATTATTGTTATATTTAATATAATACAGTTGTTTACCATATATATTACTTTAATAATATGATTATGATACTTTTGTGCCTCTGCTTTGAGTTAGTACAACAATTATTAAATGTTCTGTCCTTTTTCTTACATTAGTTTATGATGTTGTATTGTCACAAGTGTATTAGATTAAATGTTTCATATTCTTTTTCGCAGGCCCTGTATTGTGTGAAAAAGCGTCATTGATCTTTCTTCATTGTAGTTTGAAGTTGTCTATCCATTCAGGTCAGTCGTGCAACTAATTAATATTTACCATATGTATTGCTTTAATAATACGATTATTAAATCATTGAATTTATTGTTACTACAAAGGGGGTCTTGAATTTGTGTTGTTGTTTAGAATATTCGTATATTCATTGATGACTTTTTATGTTTTCCTGTAATAGTCAAAGTATTTACTGTATTTAGAATCAGTTTGAAATCAAGTGTAAGTGATTAATTCGATCGATTAATTATAGTTGATTAATTACTACGATTAATACTTAAACTTCAATTTGATTAATGCAAACATAGTATTAGCACAGGGAAGTAATACATTTCATAGACAAGACAATTTGTTCCATAATATACCCCTAGGATAATATATAGGCTGGAAACTTGTGATGCAGCTCCCGTGACGCTTATCAGTGAAATATTTCACGAGCCTAGGAGTCACAGCGAGAACATGTTTTCTTGATTCAAGGTGTAGACAATGCCACGTACTATAGTTTTGAAATCAATTGTAGGTGATTAATTAAATTGGTTAATAGTTAGGAGATGTGTAAA
>JAOTAY010000005.1:14218630-14230175 GCA_025629805.1 Erythroxylum baracoense
TTTGAGCGAATCCAATTTCAGTTAGGTATTATGGATAAGGACTTGGCATTAGTTACAGAGAAGCCTGCAACCATTATCCATAGCTATATATATATATATATATATATATGTATATCTATATCTATATCTATGTATTATTGTCTGAATCGAATAATTGTAGTTAAAGCATTAATATGTGAGTTTGTTTTTACGGTTACAATTTCTAGTAATTTGTTAGCTATGGACAATGGTTTGATCAAGTTCAATAGGCTAAACTATGTCGATTAGTTTGAGCGAATCCAATTTCAGTTAGGTATTATGGATAAGGACTTGGCATTAGTTACAGAGAAGCCTGCAACCATTATTGAGACTAGTACACAAGTCGAGAAGACATATTTTGAGGTTTGGGAAAAGTCTAATAGGTTGATTCTAAACTTGATGCGATTGACAATGATTGAAAATGTTAAGTCATCAATGCCTTATATTGACAATGCAAGGGAATTCATGATGAAAATCAAAGAGTACTCATAATCAGACATAGTTTCCAAGTCTATTATAGGAGCTTGATGAGTGAATTGACGACCAAGAAGTTTTATTGGTCACAACCTATCCATGATCATATGACATGCATGTCAAATTTGGCTGTAAAGTTGAAATCAATGGGCATGGATGTGAGTGAATCCTTCCTAGTATAGTTCATCATCAACTCACTTCCAAGTGAATTACAACACTTTGAAGGAAAAATGAAACTTTCAAGAAATCAAGGCCATGTTGGTGTAGGAGGAAGGGAGATTAAAGAAAATGAAAGAACGCTTTGTTCATATTACGTACACAAAGAAGCTAGTAGTAGAAAGGCAAAGCCAGGAAGGAAGAACAACAAGAAAGACAAAGCCCTAATGAAGGTTAATGAGGAACAAATCCAAAATGAGCAGTGTTGTTTCTTCTGTAAGAAAGCTGGTTACCTCAAGAAAGATTGCCCTAAGAGAAAGACTTGGTTCAAAAATAAAGGTACGTACCATTTTTCATTATGCTTTGAATTAAATTTTATTGAGGTTCCTAATAATACCTAGTGGTTAGATTCAGATGTAACTACTCATGTGTCACATATTATGTGGGGATTTCTTTCGATCCAAACTATAAATGAAATTGAAGAGTTCCTGTATAAGGGTAACAGAATGAAGGCACGAATAGAAGGAATTGAGATGTACAGATTGACCTTAGAAACTTGTTATAGTCTAGATCTTGAAAGGTGTCTTTATCTTCTTGAATGTGCTAGAAATTTTGTTTCAGTTAGTAAGTTGGATAAGATAGGTTTCAATTTCAATATTCGAAATGGTGTTTTTTCTTTGTATAAACTACAATACTATTATGGTTCTGGTACATTAATGGATGATTTATATCTTTTAAACCTTGACATTAATTATTCTAAATCCCTATTTCATGTTGAATATAATATTCGTAAAATATGTAATGCACATAATGAACATTCTGCTTACTTGTGGCCATCAAAGGTTAGGTCATATTTCTAGAGAAAGGGTGATGAGATTAGTGAAAAGTGAAATCTTACCTTAACTAGATTTTACTGACTAGGATGTGTGTGTGGATTGCATTAAAGATAAGCAAACCAAACACATATCTAAGAGTTCAATCACAAGAAGTACTGAGTTATTTGAATTAATACACAATGATATATATGGTCCATTTCATGTTCCATCTTGGGGTAATGAAAAGTATTTTATTTTATTGATAACTATTCACGTTATTGTTATCTCCATTTATTGCATGAAAAGTCTCAATTAGTGGAAATTCTTAAGGTCTTCACTAATGAGGTAGAAAGACAATTAGATAGAAAAATGAAAGTCATAAGGTCTAATATATGTGGTGAATGTTATAGTAAAATTGATGAGAATGGATAGTGTCTAGGCCCACTTGCAAAATTTCTTCAAAGTCGAGGCATTTGTGCACAGTATATAATGCCTAGTACACCACAACAGAATAGTGTAGCTGAAAGGCAGAATTGTACTCTTATGGATATGGTTAGGAGTATATTAAGTTACACTAATGTACCTTTATCTTTATGAATATATGCATCAAAGACAACTACCTATTTACTTAATAGCATTCTTAGTAAAGTAATTCCTATGACACCTTATAAATTGTAGACAGGTATGAAACACAACTTGAGGCACCTGCATGTTTGAGGCTGCCCATCAGAAATAAGGATTTATAATCCTCATGAAAGGAAGCTTGATGCAAGAACCATTAATGATTAATTCATTGGTTATCTAAAAAATTCCAAAGGTTTATATTTTATTGTCCTAACTATAGTAAAAGAATAGTTGAGTCTGGTAATACTAGGTTCATTGAAAATGAACGAATCAGTAGGAGTAGGGAACCACAAAATTTGGATATTCAAGAGATTCAGGTAGAAAATCCTTCACACTGTGTCTCTTCTCAAGTTATTGTTCCTCTTGTTGTATCAACGTCACCCAACATATTAGAACAAGAAGTTAATATTCCAAACCCGTAAGAAGAGAATGTCAATCATAAACTAGTAAATAATGTGTAAGTCACAAATGATCAAGTTATACCGCAAGAAATAGTATTGCGAAGGTTTATAAGGGAGAAAAGAGCAGCTACATCAAATGACTATGTGGTGTATTCACTTAAGCACGAGTGTGATTTAAGCATTGATAAGGATCTAGTCTCATTTAAAGAAGCTGTAAAATTTAACAATTCTAAAAAGTGGCTCAGTGCTATGAAAGAAGATTTTAAATCTATGGTTGATAATCAAGTCTGGGAACTAGTTGAGTTACCCAAAGGCTCAAAACAAGTGGGTTGTAAATTGATCTTTAAGACCAAAAGGGACTCCAAAGGTAACATTGAAAGGTACAAAGCGAGACTTATAGTCAAAGGTTATACTCAAAAAGATGGCATTGACTTTAAAGAGACCTTCTCTCCAGTTTCAAAGAAGGACTCTTTAAGAATTGTTATGTCCTTAGTAGCTCCTTATGATTTAAAGCTTCACCAAATGGATGTAAAGATTGCTTTTTTTTTAATGTTGAATTAGAAGAAGAAGTTTATATAGACCAATCGGAAGGTTTTGTGACTGTAGAAAAGGAAAATATGGTGTGTAAATTAAAGAAATCAATATATGGTTTGAAACATGCTTCTCGACAATGGCATCTTAAGTTTAATAATACCATTACCTCTTATGGTTAGTAGAGAACATTATTGATAGGTGTATCTATATAAAGGTAAGTGAAAACAAGTTCATTATTTTGGTATTGTATGTTGACAATGTTCTTTTGGCTTGTAATGACTTGGGCTAGTTACATAATGTAAGAAATTTCTCTCTAATAACTTTGAAATGAAAGATGTGGGTGAAGCATCCTATATGATTAGAATAGAAATATTCCATAAAAGGACATACAGATTATTAGGGTTGTCTCAGAAAGGATATATTAGTAAAGTATTAGAGAGATTTGGGATGGAAAAATGCTCAGCAGAGGTAGTTCCAATTCATAAGGGGGATAAATTTAGTGAAATGCAATGTCCTAAGAATGATTTAGAATAAAAAGAAATGGAATTTATTCCCTATACATTTATAGTTGGGAGTCTAATGTATATTCAGACTTGTAATCCAATATCAAAGTAATTCCAGGTTGGACTACTAGAAAGCTACAAAGAAAGTTCATACGTATTTATAAGGCAATAAGGATTATATGCTCACATACAGGAAATCAAATTACTTATAAGTGATTGGTTATTCAGATTCAGACTATGCTGATTGTATAGACTCAAGGAAATCTACCTTTGGTTATTTATTCTAACTAGCAGGAGGGGCAATTTCTTGGAAGAGTGGAAAATAATTTGTCATTGCTACTTCCATCATGGAGGATGAATTTGTGGCATGCTTTGAGGCCACTATTTAAGCATTGTGGCTCCATAACTTTTTCTTAGGGCTAGGTATTATCGATAGTATAGCTAAACCGCTAAGAATTTATGGTGATAATTCTGCATCTGTCTTCTTCTATAAAAATGACAAATATTCTAAGGGTGTTAGACACATAGTTTTGAAATACTTATCAGTCAAAGAAGAAGTGTAAAAATATAAAATGTCTATTGAGCATATTGGAAGTGATCTAATGGTAATAGATCTATTAACTAAAGGATTACCACCTAAAACATTTACTGGTCATGTTGAAAGGATGGACATTATAGATAATTCCTTGTTAATATGAGATCATATTATGTCTGTACATATGTTTGGATATTTGCTATTATTGTTTTGACACTTATGAATTCCATTAATGTTTTATGTTTGCTTAGCTGTTAGATGTCACATTATGTTGTGTACATGTATTGTTTTATTTTGATGACAAAATATGTTTTGAGAAAACATTAAAGTTAAGAATCACAGTGTTTCTCAATTATAGTTAATTTGACTTGAGTTGATTATGTGATACCTGGAAGGAATCATATCATTAGATGAATTGTGACGGCCATGATCCCATGATTGTAATTCATTCAAGTTTGATGGCGTGATAGATTCAATATATTGTGCACACTTGTGTTATTTGATCATCATTTTGTAACATGAGTCAAGTGGGAGATTGTTAAATTAATTTAATAATCATAAAGTGTGCCTATATTACTTTATTTAATTCTAATATGAAATGGGCCCAAAATAATGGTTATTAGGCATGTAAAGGAAATTAGAATCATTAGGGTTAATTAATAAAACTCTTCCCTCTCCCTTCAGTCAAGTAACATTAACAATTATCAAAGAAACATAGGTTCTTGTACCATTGAAAAGAACGAAGAAAGGGAAGAAGGCGAGAATGGATAAAGCATTTATGTAGAGAGGTATTTGTGATCAAGAAGAAATTACACATATTGAGCATAGATCAAGGTTAGGATTTCTTTCTTTTGTTTATAACATGAATCCTAGGGTTTGAAGGTGTTGATTCAATTATGTCATAGATGATCTTAGGTGAATTCTAGGCTTGAAATATTGCTTAGAATGTTAAAGATTAAAATTTACAATTTTATCTCCTTTTAGGTTACAATTGATTTGAAATGTCCTGTGTTTATGAGAAATAGTTTATAAAGCAACCCGACTGTTTGAAGGAAAGGACAAGCCATAACTTCATGTTACCGTTTTCTTAACAATCAAGATAGATTTATTCAATGTTGGGCCATACATATTACATACTCCTATTTTGTTTATCAACTTTAAAGCATAAAAGTATCAGAAGATATTCTTATGGGATAATTGGAGAAGACGATATTATGACTTTCTCATTTATCTTATATGTAAACAATGTTGTATTAGTAGTAAATAAGAGACATGCATCTTCACATTATAGTCCTTGTTATCGTTGTTGTTTCTTTTGATTCCTTACAATTATGTATCATTGCTAAAATATAAATAATGTTGTTGTCATATGTTAAGGGATACATAAAAACCAATATATTCAGCACAAATCTTTTTCTATCTATATTTGATCTCTTTTGAAATTGTCTTTTACCTAGATTATTCTCATATTAATTGGTATCAGAGCTCAATCATGTTGCCTATTTGTAAGTAGTTGCCTTATACTGTCTGATATTTTCCCATTTGGTAGACAACAATTAATTGTATTTTAAAGATTTTAGATTACTTATTGGTTAAGTTATATAATTTAATCTAGATAAAGATAAGAAAAGTGGCCTAATATATGATCTAAGTTAATGAGTCGAAGTCCAGGAAGGAAAATAGACCCTGATCAGTATGGACTAGACCTATATTTAACCCGTGATAGGGAGGCTTGATATGGATGCTATATATAGAAGGTTAAGGTCTCTTATAGTTGCTGTAACAAATCGTGAATATACAGATACTCTGACCCATTCAGATGTTCACATTTACAAAAAGCTATAAAAAGGCTTTAACACATTGTAGCGAGAGTTGAGCAACTCTCATGAAGGTCTCAATGGATTCGCACTTAATATGGCCTCGAAAACTGAAATCAGGTATTTTCTGCATTTTTCAATATTTCCCTTTTACATTAGATCTGAGATATGTAACTAAGGCTCATGTTATGTGTTACATGTGGTATAAGAGTGGTTACATGTGGTATAAGAGTGGTTATATGATCGGGTGGATAAAAATGAAGAATTTTCGATTTTTCTTCATAAGGTTTTTAAAGAATAAAGTTTTGATTTTCATTTTTTTTCTTGGATAGTGATGATTGAATGTTTGGTAAATATGGTTAGCATTAAAAAAAAGTTGAAAACAAGCTCGAGAGTACGAACAGTTGATCGAAATAGGAGCATCAACACCATAATTTAACGATGAGAGGTAAAGCATTTATTGACCACCTTTCTTTGATGACAATGATTACCTTTATTGGAAAACTAGGATGAGATTCATCTTAGTGATTGAAAGTGTAGGCATATAGAAAATAATTTCAAATGTTCCCTTTATTCCTTAAAGAATTGTAGATAACAAAAAAGTACTTACACTATAAGGAATAATGTGACCTCAAGATAAGAAATTAGTTTCCTTGAATAGTAGGGTCATATGCATCCTTTTCTGTATATTAGGAAGAAATGAATTCAATAGGTTCTCTATGTGTAAAATGACATAAAATTTGGCACACTTCAAAAGTTACACATGAGAAACCAATCAAGTAAAGGAGAGAAAAGTAAGCATACTGATAAATCAGTATGAATTGTCTTAAATGAAGCATGATGAGAGCATATCTAGCATGTATACTAGATGTATTGATGTCACTAATGCTCCTAGAAGTCCTAGAAAGGCATATTCTAATGTTAATAATGAAAAAGTTACTTAGGTCACTTTCGAAGACTTGAGAAGCTAAAGTGAAAACTATATAAGAAATCAAGTATCTAACATCATTATTATTGGATGAACTTATTAGATTTTTCTTCACATACAAAATGAGCCTCTAAAAGGCACAAGAAGAAATGAAGCTCCCAAATAAAAATAATTTAGTATTCAAAGCCTCAAAGGAAGGATTGAGTGAAGAGGAAGAGACATCAACTAGTGAAAGCGATGAAGAAGACATTACATTAATCACTAAAAAATTTAAGAAATTCTTGAAGAAGAAATTCTCTAAACTAAAGGACTTAAAAGAAGGTAAAAGTAATTTAAATCATAAATCCTCTAACATTATTTTCTTTAAATGTAGAAAACCTAAATATATAAAATCACAATATCTTTTAGTTAAAGATAATGAGGAGTACAAAAGAAACTATAAGAAGGAGAAGAAGGACAAGACGAAAACACTCAGGGCATCAACTTGAGATGATATAAGTGAATTAAAAAATGAATATTCAAAAGAAGAGATAGCTTGTATATACTTTACGGCTATAGACAACGATAAGGTAACATTTAACTCTAATTCGTTTTATAATGCTAATGATGTTGATTTGACACATAATGAACTAGTTGAGAGCTTCAAATCATGAGCATGAAAGAGAAAAAAAGTTATCTTTTAAACTTAAGGAAGTACAAAAGTAATTGGATGCATGCATGAATGAGAATGAAAAGATAAAATTGAATTGCATAGCGTTAAAGCATCAAAAAATGTGATTATTGATGATAATCATGACTTAAGGAGTGCTTGGGTGATGGGTTTGGGAAGGGATTAATAGGTAAAGAATGAAAAGTGAGTAGTTGGATGTTGATTATCATTATAGGGGCAATAGCTTGATATCCTACTTTTTGAGAATCCTTCATACCCTCCATTTAGTAGAGAAATAAAACTCATTCCTTAGTAGTGGTTTTTAAAAAAAAAATTTTAATACTAAATATTTAAAATATAATTAATTACATTATAATAATATTAATTATTTAAATTTTAATTAATTAATTAATTAAAATAATATAATATAATTAATTAATTACATTATAATTAATTAATTAACTAAATTATTATTAATTAATTACATTATAATTAATCAAAATATAATTCATTCATTCATTAAAATATTGTAATTAATTAATCAATAAATTGTAATTAATTAATTACAATATAATTAATTAATTAATTAAAATATAATACATTTTTATTTCTTAATATTTTTTACAAATCAACCACTGTCAATGGTAATGGTAATTATTCCTTCCTCTTAACCAACTATTATAATTATAATAATAATATCGATTCTCATTCTTCACTATATTCATTCTCATTGTTATTATCATTTCCCCGTACAAACCAACCGCCCCCTTAGATACATGTGACAGTCAGGACTTAGATGCATTAAGACATGAGAATGAAGAATTGAATAAGGAAATTAATACCCTTAAGGACTCTTTGTACAAGTTACAAAGGGAAGTGAAAAGTTAGAGAACATTCTAGGAGCTCAAAAGAATTCCAGTAATAGGCATGGAATAAGATACAACTATAGAAGTAAAGCTAATTCTAAAACCATGTTTGTTAAAGGAAATATTTGCATATTGAAGAATCAGTGCCTAATACGAAAAATGAATATAGAGCATCCACATCTAAGCATATGCATGCATATTCTACATCCATTAGGACTAATTATAAAAGAAAGCATCATGCTTTCATATATGGCTTATAACCTAGATATAGATTTCAATACTATTAAGGAAGAGTAGGCATAACTTTTACAATAACATGCAAATCCACTTATACCCTTTGAGGCCTCAAGGAAGCACACATCAAGCTTTTATTTATAGTAGGTATCATATATGTAATCATGGTAGCTTGTCTCACTATCCAAACTTATCACAAAAATGACATACCATGTCTTAAAAATTATTTCTTTTGAAAAGTCTTTGATCATTCTTGCTCTATTTAAGGACAAACTTCTTTATATTCTATATAAATATTTTCAAGACTTTCCTGAACATATGAAGGCTAGATCCATCAAGATAAAAATATATAAACTCTTTAAAAATAAAACCCAATTTAATAACTACCATCTCTACTATATACCATTTTTTCTTTTAAGGAACCAAGCTTATTTAGATACCTATAACATATTGTCTTTTTTTATAGGTTTTTGAAAGAAAAAATGATATCTAGTAGAAATGGTAATTATTGGGTTTTATTTTTAGCGAGTTTATATTTTTTATCTTGATGAATCTAACCTTCATGTGTTCAGGAAATTCTTGAAAATATTTATATAGATTATAGAGAAATTTGTCCTTAAATAGAGCAAGAATGATCAAAGACACTTCAAAAGAAATAACTGTTAAACCAAGTGAGCTTGATAAGAAGGATGAGATGTCATCAATATATTGTAAACTCAAGAAGAATGTTTATTCAAATTATTCGCAAATGATGTTTAATGAGAGATAACTATTAATTCAACCTTTAGAAATTTATCACTTATTGTAACTCCGAATTTTCTGAGCCCTTTTTGTATTGATCTGTACTTGGAGATACAATTGTAAATAGACATATACATGGTTGTATATGAGTTAAAAAATGTATTTGGATCCTTTCGGTATTTATTCCAATGATATATATGCCCTTACATAACTTAGAGTTCATCGGTATGTGAAATCTTAGAGATTTATGGCATATAAGCTTTTAAGTGTGTAAAATCGATTCTATTGGATGGATATAGCCATAGTGGCCGAGTTAAATGTGTTCCAAGGCCTTAGAGGTAATTAGACATGATTTATAGACTTATTGGACACTTAAAAAGCTTAATTGAAAAAGTTGATGTACATAAGTGCTTATTTGCAAATTATTAAAAGAAAAGAGATTTAAATGTAATTTTTCAATTATTGGAGAACCAATATGTAATTTTATAAAGTTAAAGAGCTCAATTATTATGTTCAAAATTCCAAGGACCAAAGTGAAAATAAAAATTTTTTCATTCTCAAATTTTGGGCTTAATTGCAAATTTAGGAAAAGTTGGAGGGTATAATGGTAATTTCACACAAGCTAAGGGAAAAAAGGTAATTTCACCATGTTTGGTCAAAGAAGAGTCAATATTCTAGACCCTTCTTCATCTTATGGCCGTGCACTTCACCATAAGAAATTAGAAACACTTTATTTTAATTGAAAGAAAGGAGAAGAGAGGAGGAGGAGAAGAAGAATTCGGCCATCACCCAATTTTCATCACTTTTTCGATTCTACAACCCAAACCAAGGTGTTCTAGGTTAATTTGAGGTCAAGGAACTCAAATCTATCATTAGAATTGAGAAATTCTCAAAGGATTTTAAGATATCACTAAAGGAAAGTTTAGGTAAATTTTGTCTCATCTCTCTCTACATTATAATTTTGAGTTTGGTGTTAATATATGTTATTCTCCATGCTTGAATATGCATGAAACACGGTTTAGATGAATGAAATGAATCATGTAGAAGCTTCCTTAAGCCAAAACTGAAATGCCCTATCATCGTTGAAAGTTTGTGAAATTTTAAATATCGTTTGAAATTAATGGTTTAAATGAACTCTATGATGTTAATTGTGTAATGATAATTGTGATTTGAATTCTATTTTAGGGTTTAATCTGTTATGTACTTAGTGTTAATTTGAGTGTTGAGTGTATATTTATGTTTTAATTGTGTTAGTTTATGTGTTTTAGTGTTTTTATGGGTTAGTATGAGTCTTTTAGCTTAAATGCTAAGTTTTTTAGGTACCTTGATGTGTTTGTTAGTGTTTTACGGTAAACAACGAAGAACGGAGAAGTTTCAAAGAGTTTCGGGCTTAAAACACGGCCTATAATTGCGGTACAATTGCCAGGATCGTGACAGAAAGATGTGAGCCACTAGGAGCCAGGCCACGATCGTGATAGAAAGGATTAGGTGCTAACCACGATCGTGGCAGGTAGGGCTATGATTGTGGCCTGCATCGGGCATACATGAAAACAACTGAAAACATCAAGTTTTGAAGGAATTTTTAGACCGTTTCGACCCCGAATCAACCCTAAGGCTTCCAAGGTATAAATAGAGCATTAATAACAGAAGAGGAGCCTTTTTTGCATCAGTCAATTTTGAAACCCTAGAGAGCATATCAAGAGATTTGAGGAAGGAGACAAAGGAAGAGAGACACGAAGAAGAAGCTTGACTCGAAGTACTTCCCAAAACAGGTGGTTTCTTGCTGTCGCTGCCTCCACTAATCCATTCCAATAGTATTTTTCGATTTTGTTTCAATTTATTGATGTATAGAATTGGAATAGTCATTGAGAATAGATGTTGTTGAATGTTAATTTTTGTCTAAACTCACTTTTGAGATTTTGATCTTTGATATTAATGAAGTTTGATTTGTTGAGTTTTTATTGAGTTATTCGTGATTCAAGTTTTGTTTTTAATAATTCGGTAATAAACTGAGAGAGTGAACTGACTGAATATTATCAAATTGGGCTAACAAGAGTTAGGTAGTTTGATATATAAGAATTGAATCAAACCGGTAAAATTATGTAACGAAAGATCGACCATAGGTTTCTGTTAGTCTATTAGACAATTTCAGAACTAATTTAGGTTTTAGGTTAATTGGAAATCGAGAGATTACAATTCCATAATTTAAATTAGGGATTATAAATTAGGGTTAAAGATTATAACTCGAGA
>JAOTAY010000005.1:14230275-14255275 GCA_025629805.1 Erythroxylum baracoense
TGTATTTTTTCTTTAATTTGTTTTTTTTAGTTAGATTCATTTTATTTTCTTATTCCAAAAATCAAAACCCCCCCCCCCAATTTTTTCTAAACACCGATTAATTTCATTTCATAAGCTAACCGATCACTCCCTATGAGATCGACCTAGACTTACCACTGCTACAATAGTAGTCTAGTTATTTATTTTGACTAGCGTTACGACACGTCGGTCAGGGAGATGCTAATCTACGTTTGGTTAGTAGAGAATAATGTTTTGAAATGTTCTTTTTATTTCCTACAAAAACAAAACAAGCAGTTTTTTTAACATAAATGATATAAAAAATATTTAAGTAACAAAATTATTTAAGGAAAGAAAAATATTTTATTTTATTTTATTGAATTTTTTAAAAAAATAAGATTTGTAATTTGTAATACGACATTAAGATTTCAATCCATAACCCTAAATCACATAAGGCGAGATCTCGCCTTGTGAGATTTAGCAGTCTGGAATTTTAAGACCTTTTTTTAACTTAAACTAATAAATTTGTGTTTAAAAAACAAACAAATGCAAACTACAGATAACTAAAATAAAATAAAATAAAACTATCATTTTTTGAGTTGCCTTCCAAAAAATGCAATTGCTTAACGTCATTATACTTGACAGAGTCGATTCTTCTCAAACTTCTTCGTATGATGATGGTTCCAAGTCAACATTCACCACACTGGAAACCGTCATCTCCTCATAGAATGGTTTCAATCTATGTCCTTTAACCTTAAATATCTTTTCGATCTTTAAACTTTTTATTTTAACTGCACCATGAAAAAAGATATTGGAATCAACAAATGAACAAAGCCATCTATAACATAACTTACCTGACATAAGCTTTAATCACAAATTATACAATAACACTTTTTGTCCCACCTCAAATTGCTTTCTTAAGATCATATTATCATGGAACAATTTAATTTTCTCTTTGTAAATTTTCGAATTGTCATAAGCATCCAACCTTAATTGCATCTTCCTTTCCTCCCTAGCATTAGTCAAATCTATGTTGCAATGATGCACTACCCAATAAGCTTTGTGGTCAATCACCACCAGTAAATGACAAGCTTTATTGAAAATTAATCGATAAGGAGACATTATTATTGGTGTCTAATAAGTTGTACGGTATGCCTAAAGAGCATCGTCCAATCTTAAACTACAATTCATAGGACAAGGATTCGTAGTCTTTTCCAAAATGGATTTTGCCTCTTTACTAGATAATTCTACTTATCCATTTGTTTGTGGATGATAGGCATGGGTACTTAATGATGTACTCCATACATTTTAAACAGTGTTGCCATGACTCTATTGCAAAATGACTTCCTTAATCACTAATAATGGCACGTGGGATTCCAAATGTATTAAAAATGTTAGTTTTATAAACCCTACAATAGATACAGAATCATCTGTTCTAGTGGCTTTTGCTATCACCCACTTGGAAATGTAATCAACAACTAAAAGTGTATAAGAAAAACCACAAGATGAAGAAAAAGGCCCCATAAAATCAATCCCTACATTAAATATCTCAACTATAAGAATTAGGATTAAGACATTTCATTTCAATGAGATAACGTACCTGTCTTTTGACATTTGTTTTATATAACACAAAAGCATCTTTAAATAAAGGCTCCCAATATAACCCACTGTCTAAAACTTTCTTAGTAGTTCTTTTAGGACCAAACTGACCACCACATGCATATTTGTGAAAAAAAGCTAAGATAAAATTTTGTTTATTTTCTAGCACACAACACCTTATAATTTGATAAGAGCAGAACTTCCATAAGTACGGTTCATCTCACACGTAATATTTTTCCTCATTTCTTATCTTTTCCTTCCTAAACTTACTAATGTAATAAGGTAAAGTTCTAGTAACTAAATAATTAACAAAGTCAACGTACCATGGAACCATACCTTTGGTTTAGAACAATTGCTCATCAGGAAAAGTTTCAAAAATAGGTAAAATATGTTCATCTTTTACCAACCTACTCAAATGATCTACTACTAAATCTTCCGCAACTTTCCAATCTGTTATTGTCAAATCAAACTCTTAAAGTAGCAGAATCCATCGTATTAGCCCTAGTTTAGACTCCTTCTTTTCCAAAATATATTTCAATGCCGCATGATTAGAGTATACAATAACTTTAGAGCCAAGCAAATAAAATCTAAATTTATCTAAAGCAAAAACAATTGCTGAAACCTCTTTCTCAGTTGTAGAATAATTTCACTACGCAACATCCAATGTTCTCGAAAAAGTGGATTTAATTGTGAACTTACCTTACCCTACAAATGTTAGAGAAGTTCGATCTTTTCTTGGATATGTAGGATTTTACCGCAGGTTCATTGAAGATTTTTCCAAGATTGCAATACCTTTGCATTTGACTTTGGGAAGGATTGCAAGGAAGCTTTTGATAAACTCAAGGCACTGTTAACAAAGACGCCATCATTCATCCACCAAATTGGGATCTTCAGGGATGAAATCACATTTCCTAAAATAATGCCTTGATCTACCACAAAGTGAAATTTTTCATAATTTAACACCAAATTAGTTTCAATTCATCATTTAAGAACCTTAGATAAGTGATTTAAACAATCATCAAATGAATCTCCATAAAAATTGAAGTCATCCATGAATACTTTAATGCAATTCTCAATATACTCATAAAATATACTCATTATGCATCTTTAAAATGTACCTAGAGCATTACACAGACTGAATGGCATTCGTCTAAAGGCATATATTCCAAAGGGACAAGTGAATGTAGTCTTTTCTCGATCTTTTTGAGCAATTGCTATTTGATAGTAACCTAAAAAACCATCCAAAAAGCAAAAACATGATTTACCTATAAGTCTTTCTAACATTTGATCCACAAAGGGTAATGGAAAATGGTCCTTTCTAATAGCTAAGTCAAGCTTTCTAAAGTCTATACACATTCGCCACCCATTATATACCCTCATTAGTACCAACTCATCATTCTGGTTTCTTATCACGGTCATACCAGTTTGCTTAGGCACAACAAGCACTGCACTTACTCATTCTCTGTCTGAGATTGGATAGCTTATACCTGCATCCAAAAGTTTTAAAATCTCTTTCATTACCATATCTTTCATTATTGGATTGAGTCTTCTTTGGGGTTCCTGTTTTAGTTTAGCATTCTCATCTAAAATAATCTTGTGTATGTAAATCGTCGGACTGATGCCTTTTATGTCTGCTAAAGTCCAACCAATTGCAGTTTTGTATTTTTTTAAGTAGTGTCACCAATTTTTCCTCTTGCCCTTTAGTCAATCTTTTTCAAATGATCGCAAGTAATGACTCTCTGTCACCCAAATAGACATATTTTAGGTGACCAGGTAAGGCCTTCAATTTAATCTTTGGAGCCTACAAAATAGAAGGTAGAATTTTCTTGTGAATTATAGTAAGTTCAGCATTTGAAGTTTTTAAATCTATTTGCATTGTTGATAACGATTGTACAATTTCACAAGTTTTATCAATTTACTTATTCACTTCTGATTTGGCCTTAAACTCCAACTCATCTTCAATAGTTCCTTCATTAAATATATCCTGCACAAATGAATCCACAATATCTATATGATAGACAATTGGAAGTTCTTCCTTCTTTTCTCTATCATCGTGCTTTTCTTCCTCCATTGGTAAAGAAGTTCCATATTGAATTTCCTTACCACTTCTCAAAGTCATTTCACTCACATTCTCCTTAGGATTTACCATCATTTGGGAAGATAATTTTCTTGATGATTGCACTTTCAATTTACTTACCGAGGTGGCCAATTGAATGATATGATTTCCTAAGTTTTGAAGGCTTGCCCTTATTTCCTGTTAAAATTGTTGAGTATTATTAGCAAGTGCCTTAACAATTTCATCTAAAGACATACTAGAATTTGAAGATTGAGGATGAGCATATGTAGGGACTTATGGCTGTTTAAACTTATAAGGTTGATATTTTTGTTCGCCTCCTTCATTTGCATAACTCAATTTTAAATGATCTCTTCATCCTGGATTGTAATGGTTAGAATATGGGTCATATTTTCGTTGAGGTTGGCCAAGAAATCTCCTTATCTTATTAGCTTTTTGAAGAAAGTCTTGTTACAATATAAGGCACATATCCATAGGATGTCCAGAGAATGAACATATTCCATACACTCTTGCAGATTGCAATTGACCGATAGGCAATTAACAAACTAGAGCAGTTAAATCTAAAATTTTATAATCAAGGTGCATGATACTTACCTCATTCACATGCTTAACAACTCCATCTATCCTTATCCCAAACTGTTGAGAATTTTCAGTCATAATTGATATCAATTGTCTGGCCACCTCAAATGTTTTATTTACCAACGCTCCTCCACTAGCTGCATCAACCATACTTCGATCCATTGGTAATAGTCTTTCATAAAGTATTGAATTAGAAAATGATCAGGAATTTGATGATGTGGACAACTGGCACATAACTCTTTAAACCTTTCCCAATATTCATATAATGTTTCTCTCATAATTTTTCAATCCCACATATCTCCTTTCTGATATTTGCTAATTGTGCTGCAAAAAAGAACTTCTCTAAAAATATTCTTTTCAGCTCAATCCGTGTTGTCATTGAATCGGGGGGAAGATAATACAGCCAATCATTTGCATTATCTTTCAATGAGAACAGGAAGGCCCTGAGATTAATTTATTATTCTGTCACCTCTTTTGGCTTCATTCCAGAGCAGACAACATGAAATTCCTTTAATTGTTTATGCAGATCTTCACATGTAAGACCATGAAAAATAGGCAGTAAGTGAATCAAACCAAATTTCAATTCGAAATTAACCTCAACATCTAAAACTTGAATGTACAAAGGTTGTTGATTCTAATTCGGTGCTACTAACTCCCTCAACATTCTAGGGTTAAGATTTGCTATATTTTCATTCGCTTCTTAAAAATTGGAGTCTTCATTAATTGTTAGATCTACTTTAACTTTCACGTCTTCTCTCAAACAACACATTGTCTTCTAAATTTCTAGATTATATTGCAATTTACTTATCAGATAGGCATGAGTCATACAAGATAAGAGGTTATCAGCAACTATAAAATAAAAATGCAAAAAACTAAGAAACTTGAAATAGTTTCCAAATTTTGATTTGGTTGTCTAAGCCCCCAAAATAATTCTGATTCTCCAAACTTTTTTTAGTAGACGTGGAACTAGGTCGAATCCATAGAGAACTAAACTTTAGTTTCTTAATTTCAAGTAATAAAAATAAATAGGGGGTTTGGATTAATTAAAATTAATAAGAATTAAATTAAATCAACTAAATATAAAAGTGACAAAGTCAAGATTACCAAACTTCGATTCAAGGGAAAGATCTCATTTAATTGTAACATTGATCATTGGTTTAAAAAGAATATTTTTCACAATTCAAGTACTTAGTCTGAAACATATTAAGATAGCCATAATAAGTCTAATACTTTCCTAAATTAATTGGTTCAAACCTAGCATTCAAACTAAAACTTATCATCTATTGATTGGGTATGATAGCATTCTGTATCAAATAAATGATAGCAGTAAGCTTAGTGGAAAAGACTAACCCCAAATTAAATAATCAAGATAGCTGCAATTATTTAACTTAGTTTTCTTGTTTATCATAAGTTAAATATGCAATTTCATAAGTAACCTATTTGCTACTTATACCAATCCTTCACGACAATTATGAATCATTGACTTTATGGATAGCGATTGAATAATCAATATTAAATTAAATTGTTAGATTAACTAATATTATTCACTTATGAAATATGAGAACTCAAAACAAAAAATACTTGAATTAAACCGTGAATAAAAGGTTTAGAACATAAAACCTCTCAAAGTCACAACTAGAATATCAAATCCCCTTGAATTAGAATAATTAAGTTTAGCCACATATGGCTTTTGCTCCAATAACAAAAGTGTAAGAAAGATAAAGAATTTTGAGAAAAGTAAGAAGAGAACTTTTTTTATTGTGAGGAATGTCACTTTTATAAGATTTTCCTGATCTAATCCTAATCTAATTCTACCTTGCAAAGATGTCTATCTAAAACAAATTCAAATTGAAATTCCTACATGATATGGATAGAAAAAAGTTTCCCAGTTAAACTCCAACCTTTAAGTGATTAGCCTTATCTATTGCAGCAATCTCTTAGCTTCATCCAAAATTCATGATTATTATTAATAGAGTCCCAATTTGATGCAATCTCCATTTTTCATATCTTAAAACAAAACAAACATTCATTTTTCTATTTAAGCACCAAAATAAATCCAAAACGAAGGAGATAATATCAAATAATATATCTAGATAAGAACTTATCAGCTACACGTGATATCAGAGCGGTTACGTGATCAGGTGGTTAAAAATGAAGGATTTTTTATTTTTTTCTATAAGGATTTCGAAGAATAAAGTTTTGTTTTTCTATTTTTTCTTACATATTGATGCTTGAATGTATGTTAAATATAGTTAGCGTTGAAAAATGGGTTGAAAACAAGCCTAGGAGGTGAAAAATCTACCCGAATCTTACCAAAAATCACCTTTTTTTAGAGAGGGTGCAAAATATGTCAGGCACACGCGACACACATGCTAGCATTAGCAAGCGCGTCTACACGTCATAATGTGTGCATGACACGTGTCTAATGTCAACACATGGTCTACACGTGCCCTTTAGCACCTGCATTGCTGACATCAGTAGTAGACGAGGTGGCTGACATCAGCGAAAAATGTGTTGCTGATGTCAGTTCTACAGTATTTCAAAAAAAACTCAAAAATTTTGGAATCTCCATAAGGTTGCCCTAGGTTATTTTGGATTACTTTTCTAATCTGGAAAATTCATAAGTGAGTTTTTTCATTTTCTAGATTTATTACATTGGTAATTTCACTCCAAAAAGAGAAAATATGACTTTCTAAAGCTATTTTTTAGTGAATTTTTGTACTATGAACTTGACGTGAGTAAGATACTTGAGGTTTTCATATTTCGTGTGGTATGGTCACTATACGGTAACACACGATAGTGCTATGATTGAGATTTTTCGTGACGAAAGTCTCAAATAAAGTTAATTGATAATGTTTTTAACACTAGTGTGTGATAATTAGACATTACATTCAGTTTGTGCATTTATTAATGGTACATTGTCACATATTGTATACCCATAAAGAATGAGAAGATAACATACAGGTGTATCCCATGTGTTTATGGACCTTTTGGGTATTGATAAGAATGTAGTCACTATAGTGCTCTTTTAAGTTAGTATTTTGAATTATTCTGCTTGCATGTTAGGGGATGTCCCTGGTCTTATGTTCAGTTATTCTGTCCACAGATGTTAGCCTTATATAGGATTTGGAGATGAGCATAAAGGCATTAGATGGAGGAAGCCATTGTTTGAATAATCTATTCGCCCACAGGTAGTAGTGTCATAAGAGTTGATGGTGTGTACTCTAATAGCTTTTATGTGGAGCTTTGGTTGCATATATTATGTATTGAACCTACAGGTGTTTTATAACATGTGTAGTCAGATTCTTGGTACAGATACTATTTTAAGGCTTTGAGTATCGATGTTATCCTACATTTGTGTTGATTGTTACATTGTCATTTTGCAGTCACCTTTTCTGTCAACAATATCAGTGTCACTATTGAAATGTTAACTGGTTCCAATTTTGAGTAGTGGAAAGAGGATGTGGAGATTGTAATAGAAACAGCAAATATTAATTTGGCCATGTATAGGGACAGACCATCCCTACCTACATCCATCAGCTTGAAAGCTGATAAAGAAGAATATACAACCTGGGATCGATAAAACAGATTATGTAGCATGACCATTAAGAGATCCATTTCGGACCTTTTGTTGAGTAGATTTTCAGAGGTAGATATAGTAAAGGAATTCCTAGAAAATGTCTCTTAGAGGTATAAGATCTTTGCCAATGAAGAGAGAAGTATCTTAATGAAGGGTCTTTTTGAGGTATACTGAAGAAAGGGGAGTGAGGGAATACATAATTAGGATGGTCCATCTCCACCATGCTGACGGTGCTAAATATTCCTCTTCCTGATGTCTATATAGTTCACTAGGCTATGAGCATACTCCCTTCAGAGTTTGATAATCCGGTGATGACATATTACTCGCAGGATGAGGAATAGGACTTCAATGCTTTAATTGCCCATTGTATTGCTGAGGAGGAGAAACTCAAGAATGCTGCTCCTTAGCCCTTAAAGTAAACAAAGGGAAGGAAAAGGTGAAGCCTGCTAAGTTCAATGGTAGAAAATCTAAATCTTTTCCATATACTAGTGCTAGTCAATCTAGTTCTGGAAAAGGTCCTATGGATATAAAGAAAATGAGGTGTTTCTTCTATAAAAATAACGGACATAAAAGGCAGGATTGCCAAAGGTATAAGGCATGAAAGGAAAAATGAAAACCGTTAACTTTTCACCTAAAACCTTGGGATAGATCGAAGCTAAAATTTCTTCATCTTCATAAAGATTGAATGAAAAATAAAGGAAAAAAAATTCTTTTTGTTTTTTAACAATTTGGGGAATGGAAACTGAACTGCTTTTTGGCTTTCCCCGAAACCAATTTTTGATTTTTGGCCCCATCTTTAAACAACTCGAAAAAACAATTGATAACCACATCAAGTTCTTAATGGCTAGATAATGGAGCATCTAATCGATTTGCCTCCATGATGTAGGGATTCATATCTAGGAGAAAGCCAACTAAAGAGAAGGAGAAGCTAATGGTTGGCAACAGTGAAGAAGTGAATGTAATATCTATAGGAAATGTATGTTTGAACCTTGCTGCAATGTTCATTTTGGTTTTACATGACATATTTTATATTTGATCTTTATATCAATTTTGGACAAAGAAGGTTAAAGTTTTGTAATTAATGCTTCTGTTGTACAGTTGTCGTTTAATACAAAACATACTGGTACAGCTTTCTTATCATATGGTTTATATAAAATGTGTCTTACTCCGAATAAGATATATGCTTCTTTATATTTTACCGAACAGGTCATAAATAAGAGAGCCCTGATAAAGGATAAGTCATGCATGTTGGAACATACAGGTCGGGCCAAATTTTTAGATATAGGGTTGAGAGATTGATAAAGGATAAAATTCTCTCATCTCTAGATTTTGATGATCTGGAAACATGTGTTGACTGTTGCAGAGGTAAGTTGACCAAAATAAAGAAAACAGAGTCAACTCATGCTTTTGGATTACTGGACCTCATCTATATAAACATATGTAGACCTTATACAGTTACCTTATACAATTCTAGGTATTTTATGACATTTAATGATAATTATTCCCATTATAGATATGTGTTCTTTGTAAAAAAAAGTATGAAGTTCTTGATAAATTCAAGATCTATAAGACTAAGGATAAGAACCAATTGAAAAAATTCATAAAGATTGTCAGATCTAACTGTGGAGGAGAGTATTATGGCAAACATGGTGTTTTAGGACAAGAAAAAGGTTCGTTTGCTAGATATGTGGAATCAGTTAACATAGTGACTCAGGTCACTATATCGGGTAGTTTGAGCAGTATGGCCGAAAAGCATAACCGTACCCTAAAGAACATAATGAGGTCAATGCAAAGCAGGACTAACCTACCTAATTATCTAGAAAGGGTGGAAGCCTAACTTTTCACACATTTGTGTATGGGACTGCCGTGCTGAGGTACAGTTGTTTAATCCTTATGAAAGTAAATTGCAAGCTCGTTCAACTTGTTGCTACTTAATTGGATATCCCGACCATTCTAAAGGCTATAAATTATATTATAGAGAAGGAGGGGCTAGAATAATGGAATCACAAATAGTAATGTTTCTAGAATATGATGTCTTTGATGAGAGTGGGTCCTCTCACCCTTTAGACGATAGCAGGACATATACTACAATTTTATCATATCCACCACTTATACAGTGAGGTCTTGCAGATCAAGGTATGAGTACCATTCCTATACAAGAACAGGAACTATCTGAACAAACTAAAGTTCCTGGGGTACAAGAACCAGTGTAGTTACAAAGATCCACTAAAGTCAGATAACCTGCTATTTCATCTAATTATATGGTCTATTTGGGTAAACAATACTATGATATTGGACATATTGTGGATCCAATTATTTTTATAGAAACTATTTCTGGACCCTATGTAAATTTGTGGTGGGATGCAATGAAGGATGAATTGCAATCTATGAAGCATAATAAGGTATGGGAGGTAGTTGATTTGCCTCAACAATGCAAACGTGTTAGTTATAAATGACTGTTTAAAACCATGAAGCACACTCAGGGAGCGATTTAAGGCTCAGTTAGTTGCCAGAGGGTTCGCTAAGAGAGAAAAGGTTGAATTTAATATTACCTTCTCTCCCGTATCCTCTAAGGATGCATTCAAAGTGATTACGGCAATAGTGGCTCATTATGACATGGAGCTACATTAGATGGATGTCAAAATTGCAACCTGAAGTGTTTCAGGATCAAGAAGGGACTGACAAGGTTTGTAAATTGATATACGGTTTGAAACAAGCTTACAGATAGTGGTACCTAAAGTTTGATGAGGTTTTGACCTATTTTGGCTTCGTGGAAAACAAAGTTGAAAGATGTTTATACTATAAGCTCAAGGGGAGCAAAGTTATCTTCATATTATTGTATATGGATGATGTATTTCTCAATTCAAATGACTTGACCATGTTGTATGAGGTTTAGAAACTTTTGGCCAAGCATTTTGACAGAAGGATCTTAGTGAAGCATCTTTTGTCTTAGGTATGCAGATTCATCGGGACAAATCTCAACACTCATTAGGCCTCTCGCAAAGTATGCACATTAGGCGAGTGTTACAAAGGTTTAAAATGGCTATGTTACAAAGGTTTAATATAGCTGACTATAAACTTGTTGTAGCACCAATCTCTCATGGTGAGAGATTATCTTTGCAAATTGTCTAAAGAATGAAACAGAAAGAGAGGGCATAAGGAATGTTCCGTATTCTAGTGTGATTGGTAGCTTGATGTATGCCCAGGTGTGCACTAGGCCAGACATTGCATTTACTGTTAGACTGCTGGGTCAATATCTGGTTAATCCAGGGATAGACCACTGGAATACAATCAATAGAGTGTTAAGATGCTTAAAAGGAACCAAGAATTCTATGTTGACATACAGAAGGGTCGACAAACTAAACCTCGTGCGGTATACAGATTCAAATTTTGCTATATGTCTGGATAATAGAAAGTCCACTTCAGGTTACATTTTTATGTTAGTAGATGGTGCAGTATTGTGGAAGAGTATCAACCAAACACTAGTGACTTCCTCGACTATACATGCTGAGTTTGTAGCATACTATGGGATTGCTTCACAGGCGTTTAGCTCAAAAACTTGATTTTATGAGTTATCTGTGTTGATATAGTGGCTAGACTCATTTGGTTATATTGTGATAATCTTGATGCTATGTTGTTTAGTAACAATAATAAGAATATCACAGGGTCTAAGCATTTGTAAGTCAAGTATTTGACGATAAAGAAGTTGATATAGAAAGGTGACATTAAGGTGGAGCATTTGCAGACTAAGGAAATGTTAGCTGATCTTTTGACTAAAGGACTTCGTCCACTTGTGATTGAAAGACATATATTCAGTATAGGTGTATTAAAGTCTTTAAACACTATTAGTTAAGGATTATTATGTTTGCTTCTTATATGTTAATGCATTTTGATGTATTATGACAGTATAATTGTTATTAATAAAGATGATCATCTTTTATTATCCTTAGTAACATGTGTTATCATACATTAACATAATATATGTAAAAATCTTAAGGTTTGTGTCAATCTTAAGCATTTTAAAAGTCAATGGGAATATATATAGGTTGACCTTGGGTCTATGTCATTAGGACACATACAGAGTAACACGTATATCTATGAATTTGATATGACATGGGGAGATATAAGTTTTTTAATCCTATAAAGGTTCTCGAATGCAGTTTAGCATTTAGTGAGAGAAGACAAAGGTTTTCTCTAATGCTATTTAGCATTCGGTAGGAGAAAACAAGATTTATCTGATACAGTTTCACATATGTAGTTTAGCATAAAGTTTAGAGAAATCGAGACCTACAAACAGAAAGATGATGCATATTAGAACATACAGGTATTATCCTTGTTTCTCACACTCCATTTTCTGATTCATTATAGTGAGGTATTAGATATGCGTGATTATATTGGACCTACGTTACACATCACACATGTGTTTGATATCTTTTGGTATCGAAAGCCTTGCGGGATGAAATGATGGACTTTCATTATCTTTAGATCAAATGTTTTTTATTTTAAAACCTGGTCGACCATACAATAGCGTGACTTAACCATATTTTTAAACTAGTTTTAAACTTTAGTCAATAATGCAATTGATTATTGTCCAAGGGGGAGCATGTTAGATATTTTCCCATTTGGTGGACAATAATTAATTGTATTTTAACAGTTTTAATAACTTATCGATTAAGTTACGTAAATTTAATCCAGATAAAGATAATAAAGTGGTCTAATAAAGAATCTAAATTAATGGGCCGAAGTTCAGGAGGAAGCTTGACTTAACGGGATTTTTGAACTAGTTTTAAACTTTAGTCAATAATGCAATTGATATTGTCCAAGGGGGAGCATGTTAGATATTTTCCCATTTGGCGGACAACAATTAATTCTATTTTAACAATTTTAATAACTTATTGATTAAGTTATGTAAATTTAATCTAGATAAAGATAATAAAGTGATCTAATAAAGGATTTAAATTAATGGGCCAAAATTCAGGAGGAAAATGGACCTCAATCAGTATAGATTGGACCTATATTGAGCCTGTGATGGGGAGGTCTGATATGGATACTATATGCAGAAAGTTAAGGTCTCTTGTAACTGCTATAGTAAATCATGAATGTACGAATACTCTGGCTCATTCAGAGGTTCACGTATACAGAAAACTATAAAAAGGCTTTAACACATTCTAGTGAGTAGATCCCGTGAAGGTGTTAGTGGATTCACGCTCGTTTTGGCTTTAAAAAACTTGTTTGAAGTTATAGAATCGAAATCAGATATTTTCTGCAATTATTTGTTATTTCCCTTTCACGTTTGATCCTAAATACATAACTAAGGTTCATGTTACGTATTACAATGATAGGAGGAAAATAACTAGGGGGCAAGAAGGTACCTTCCTTTAGAAAGGACTAGAATCTTGGAGGTTGAAGACAAAGAGGAAAGAGAAGTTGAATAAGAAGGAAAACAAAGAGAGAGGAGGATGGACGGCCAAGGTCTGAGCCTGAACCTTTGGCACCAGTAGAGGAAAGGGAGGGAATGGCAAAAAAGAGTGCCAACTAGAAGGCAACTGAGAAAAGGAAAAGGACAACAAGTTAAAAGAGTTCAATGCTAAAAGAGATAGAGCTAAAGAAAGATACAATGGCATCACAAATTTCTTGTAATTCTCTCACCAAATTTAAAGCATCACCATACCCGACCCATTATCATATTAGAATGTACTAACCACACTCAAAATCTGTTGCACAAATTGACCGGATTAGAGCAGGTTCACAACTAAATAAGACTGAAAGAATAGTAATGAACACACATATTTTACGTAGAAAACCCCTAAATCAAGGTAAAAACCATGGGCAAGGATAGAAGAATTTTCCTATTGAGAAAATTAGAGAATTACAAGGAGAAAACTACACCCACAAAAATACATAGAATATTTTTTTCTCTCTTTTTTTTCTCTCACCTTACGTCTCTCTGTTATGCTCTGCTAATTTCCTTATGCTACTCTTGCCTTTTTATAGGCAAGAGTTCCATACAATAATTGTGGACAGCCACAATTGTTGACATAAATTGTAGGCATTCGGTGCTTACCAGCCACAATTGTTGACAACAATTGTGGGCAGACAATTCTCCTACTTAAAGATTTGATTGAGAGTCAATCAGATCTTCACACTATTCTTTCCACCTTGCCATTTCATGTTGTTGACGTCTCTGTCAGGCCACATGAGGATCGACACCACAAAAACTTGTCAGCGTTGATTGCTTTTGTCATAAAATCTGTCAGGTTATCCATGGTATGAATTTTTTGAATATCCACAGTTCCTTTTTCCACTTTTTCACAAATGAAGTGATATTGAACTCGAATGTGTTTTGTCTTTGAATGAAATGTTGGATTCCTTGTAAGAAGCAAAGTACTTTGGTTATCACAAAACAGAGTAATATTCTCTTGTTTATACCTAAGTTCTTCCAACAACATCTTCAACCATACTGCTTCTTTACTGGCTTGTGTAGCTACTACATATTATGCTTCTGTTGTTGACATAGCCACAACTGACAGTAGTTTTGAAATCCAGCTCACAACTCCTCTAGCTAGTGTAAACACATATCTTGTAGTAGATTTACTTTTATCAAGATCACCTGTATAATCAACATCAACATATCCTCTGCCAATAAAATCCGATCCTCCATAACATAATGCAACATCTGAGGTTCCCTTGATATATCTGAGAATCCTCTTAACTGTATTCCAATGTTCTTGACCAAGATTCATCATGTATCGACTAACCACTCCCACTGTATGTGTAATGTCTAGTCTTATACAAATCATAGCGAACATTAAGCTTCCCACTGTTGATGCATACAGTACTTGAGACATCTCCATCCTCTCTTCTTCATTGCTAGGACTCATACTTGAGAATAACTTAAAATTAACAGAAAGAGGGGTATAAATTGACTTACAATCTTGCATGTTAAATCGCCGCAAGATCTTCTTCAAATGATTCTTCTGAGAAAGTCAAATCTTCCTATTATTTCTGTCTCGATAAATTTTGCATCGCTAGAATCTTGTTTACTGTCCCAAGTTCTTCATTTCAAATTCCCTAACCAACTGTGCCTTTAATTCTTTAATACGGTCATTATTGGGGTCTGTTACCAACATGTCGTCTATATATAACAGCAAGACTATAAAATCATCTTTCTCAAACCTCTTGAAATATGTACAAGGGTCTATATTAAGTCCGCTGTATCCAAGGCTCACAATAAAGGAATCAAATCTCTTATACCAACACCTCGGCACTTGCTTTAAACCATACAAAGATTTGTTCAACCTGCAAACCAAGTTCTCTTTCCTTTTTTCTTCAAAACCTTCTGGTTGGATCATATATATTTCTTCTTTAAGATCTCCATAAAGAAATGCAATTTTCACATCTAACTGCTCAAGATGCAAGTCAAATGTAGCACACATTGCCAAGACTACTCGAACTATAGTGAGTCAAATCACAGGAGAAAATATTTCATTAAAATCAATACCTTCTTTCTGAGCATATCCTTTTACTGCCAATCTAGCACGATATCGCTCCACTTGATCATCACCACTCTGCTTGATCTTGGTTTCAGTAGGCTTTCTTCCTTGTGGTAGTGATACCAGCTTCCATGCCTTTTTGTTATGTAGAACTTCAATTTCTTCCTACATTGTTGCCATCCACTAAGATACATCTGAACTATTCATTGCTTCTTAAAGAGTTGACGACTCTTCGTTCTCAGTTGAAAGACAGTCTGCAATATTGCTCTCCATAATATAATCTGAGTGCCAGCTCTGTGCTCTTCTTGTGCTAGTTGTTCTCCGAGTATCTGAAACATCAGATTTAACTAGTTCTTGCTCCTCGTGCTCTAATGTATCTTCAAAAGAAACATTTTGATCAAATTCCCTTTCCACCTGTACTATTGTAGTCTTTGGATTCTCTTGTATAGTGCCAACATTTTCTGCCTGCTCTTGATCCTTATCTTCCATAAAGATAACATCCCTGCTGAAAACAATCTTATGAGCAGTGGGATCCTACAGACGATACCCCTTTACTCCTTCAGCATATCCCAAGAAAATACATCTTCTGGATTTTGGATCCAACTTCATAGTTTCTTGGGCATTGAACATCATATAGGCAGGACTTCCAAATAAATGAACATTGGAATAATCCACTGGTTTACCAGTCCACATCTCCATCAGAGTCTTCAACTCAATTTCAATTGATGGAATTCGATTCACTACATAACAGGCGATATTGACTAATTCTGCCCAGAATTTCTTATCTAAGCTTGCAGTTCTCAACATTGCTCTTGTTCTTTCTAACAAAGTTCTATTTATCCGCTCTGCTACTCCATTTTGTTGAGGAGTGTATGTAGTTTTGAACTGCCTTTTGATGCCTTCTTGCTTGCAAAATTCATCAAATTTTGTACTAGTATATTCTCCTCCATTATTTGACCGCAAACACTTGATCTTCTTACCAGATTCGAGTTCCACCCGTGTTTTACAAAATTTGAAAGTTGGAATCACATCTGCCTTCCTCTTGATAGGAAACATCCAACATCTCCTCGAATAATCATCAATGAATGATAAAAAGAAATTTGCTCCTCCTAGGGACATAACTGGTGCTTGCCATACATCAGAGTGAATCAATTGTAGAATTTCTTTACTTCTGAACTTTGATGTGTTGAACTTCAATCGATGCTACTTACTCACAATGTAATGCTCACAAAAGGGTAGTGATACCTTTGTGAGACCTAAAAGTATATTCTTCTCTGCAAGTATCTTCATTCCTTGTTCTGAGATATGTCCAAGCTTTTTATTCCACGTTATTGCTGATTTGTCATCTGGACTAGCCACAGCAACAGATGTCTCTCTTTCTTATAAAGTTACTCCCTTCAAAATGTACAGATTTGCAATAATCTTCCCTGCTTTCATAAATACCAATGCTCCTTTAATCACTTTTATGATCTTGTTTTTAATCTCAAATTTGAAACCGAGATCATCCAATTGTCCTACAGACAACAAATTCTTCTTCAAGCCCTCCACATGTCGTACTTTTTCAATAGTTTGAGTTGTCTCATCATACATCTTTAGCTTGATGATGCTGATACCAACGATCTTCAGAGCTTGATCATTAAAGCTATACATAGAACCCTCAGAGATAGATTCATACTGATGGAACCAGTCTCTTCGAGAGGTCATATAAAAAGTAGCTGATAAATCGAGAAGCCATACATCAACAAATCTTCTCTTATCTCCAATAGTCATTGCCGCTTCACAATCCATTGCACCTCCATCATCTAAAGTAGTTGTCGCATTTCTTTAAGGAATAGAATCTTTCTTATTCAGATTCCAAAAATCCTTCTTTAGGTGCCCTTTCTTGCCACAATTGTAGCACTTGAAATTCTTCTTACTCCTAGATTTTGATCTACTATGACTATGACTCCCACTTAGGCCACGTTCTATTGATCTTCCTCTCGTCACTACCAAGGCCTCCACTTGTTGCGAATTTGGCAGCTTGTCTTCCTTACTTTTGCGCCGACTCTCTTCTTCCAAAATAGCAGCTGCAATATTGTCGAAGACTAGTGTGTCTATGTTGTTTGTTAAATTGATGACGAGTTGATAATAAGAATCTGGTAAACTTTACAGTAGAAGTTCTGCATGTTCACTTATCTCTATTGTGTGCCCCAATAATGTAAGTTGGAAAAATATAGTATTTAAAGTATTTAAGTGCCCCGTCACTGAAGTGGATTCCGCCATGTGTAAAGTGTGTAGTTTCCTCTTCACAAAAATTTTGTTGTAGAGTGATTTGGCCTCGTACATTTTTGTGAGATGCTCTCAAATCTCTTTTGCCGTCTTCTTCTCCTCTATGCTTGACAACACCTCATCTGCTAGTGCCAAATGAAGATTTGCAATAGCATTTCCGTTCATCTCATTTTACTCTTCATCTGTGACTCCAGCTACTGTTCACTAATCACCACCAAACAATTATCTTTTCTTAAGATAGCCTTCATTTTCAATTTCTACAATGAGAAATTAACCCCATCGAGCTTTTTTATCTCAAATTTTGCTGCCATTGCTAATATCACGAACAGAATTTAGCTCCCACTATTTTACGTGAATAGTATTTGCATGTATGAACAGTATCTGTATATATGAATAGTACTGTATGCATATATATGAATAGTACCATACAAGTGAATAGTACTATATATTTAAATTATAGTAACTACACAGTTTAATGCAAAATAAATGCATAAACAGTTGTCACTTTTTGTGGTTACTGTTCACCAACTTTCATTGTGCTCACTCGAACTCTGAACAGATTACGCTAAAAAATTCGTTGTAATTTTCTAACCTCGCTCTGATACCATTTGTTGTGCAAATCGACCGGATTAGAGTAGGTTCGCAACTAAATAGAACTGAAAGAATAGTAATGAACATAGATTTTATATAAAAAACTCCTAAATCAAGGTAAAAACTACGGACAAAGATAAAAGAATTTTACTACTGAAAAAATTGGAGAATTACAAGAAAAAAGTTACACCTACAAAAATATACATAATATTTTTGTTTCTCTTTTTTTTCTCTCTCACCTCACGTCTATCTATTATGCTATGCTCATTTCCTTATACTACTTCTACCTTTTTATAGGCAAGAGTTCCTTACAATAATTATGGGCAACCACAATTGTTGACACAAATTGTAGGGATGGTAGGCACCGGCCACGATTGTTGACAGCAGCCACAATTGTCGACAAGATCACCTTGTTCACGAAAACCTTGTTTCTCCATGACTCAATGGCAAGGTTTTGCTCTATTTTTTTCCTATTTGCTTTTATTCGTCCCTTAAACGTTATTTGGTTTCTGAAAGTGTTTTCTAGGTAACATTTTTGGATCTTTCCGCGTCCGAAGTTGAAATGTGAAATGGTGGCTACGTTGAAAGACGGAGGCCTCGGGGAAACCATTGCTAGGATTCAGGAGCTCTTCCACAGATTCGTTACGATTTTTATGCATAGAATTTATCGATTTCCTATCGGTGATTTAGCTGTTAATATATGCTTGGAACAGTAATCACTTTCTCTGCTTTTGTGTTTTGTAGTCGTAAGAATGTTTGAAATGGTAAAACTGAAAAGAAAATTTTATGCACATGTAAGACTGTAGTTGCATGGTTTACCATCTAAATTAATTTTTAGTTGAAAAATTAAACAGCTTAACTTTTAGGATATATGAATTAACTTTTTTGTGCATACTAAATCTAGTTATCTAATTTACTTTTCTTTAGAAAAAAAGTCTTAACTGCCTAAGTTTGATCATGACGGTATAATCCAACTTACTTATACATTTATATTTAAATAATATATAAAAATATTAAAATTTCAATCAAATAATTAAATGATATTCTTATTAAACTTGTAAACTATCTTAATTTATTAAAGTCAAATTTCAAGTTGTAAATTATATAATCCAGTGAAACTCTGTTACGTCATTTTCTAGAGTAACCACGGAACTAAAAGACCAGGATATTTAGGAGATACCAATGAAGATGCTGACAATCAGCAAGAGCTGATCGTGGAAACCTTATCGTCTGCCAAATTAATTAGGTTGCGAATCTGAAATTATTGTTTCGTCAATTAAAGAAATAGATATCTTGCCTTGCTCGGTAATTGTCCGTTCTTGTTCCCTCAACTTCCGTCTTTCCGACTTTGCCTCTAATCCTAGAGATGCGTAGCATTTAGAGGGATTCAAATCATCTGCGCTCCTTTTTTGTTTACGCCCTCGTGTACTAATAACATCTCAGTTATTTATTTTTTTCTAATTATTATATAATTAGATATTATTTAACGCATGAGTCACAGAAAAAGTGGCACAAACGATTTGAATCCTTGAGTCCTATCTAGAGCTGCTTTATTTGCGGTTTTGGTCTCTTCATTTCCTTCACACACTTGATGAAAATAATGTATGACAAAGACTCCTTACTCTCCTTTTCTCCAATTTAATTACTATCGATTTAAACGCTTTGTCTTACGTAAGATGCTATTTGTCGTTTTGAAATAGTCATGTCAGCTAATATTTGGGATGTCATGTGGGTAATAAATAATAATATCAGAAACGTTATCACTGTCAATATTTTTGTTATTTTTAAGTAACGTATGTAATAGTTTGTCGAATTTTAAACGCTAGATATTTACTTACTGATTTTTTAGTTCATATAATTATTTACATAAATTGATAAAATTTAAATATTAACAAAACTGTTATTCTTCAATTATTGGGTGCACTTGAAGAGGTTCATTACACTAAAAACAGAAAAATGCAAACGTCTTCTCAAGATCTACCTCGAGTAAGGACAATACGTTAAATTCAGTTATTTTCATCCATGAATATTTATAAATTGACTAAAGTAGCTTGAAGGAACACAAGGCAATCTCACAAACCTCATATTAAGCTCTGCTTCATCTCAGCATTATTGGTATTTTGTCTGTAGTTGATCATTGCTCCTCGGGAGGGCGAGTTGTCCGAAGGACACAACAATGAACTTTAATGCAAACTGTGTCGTTTCTGACCAAAGCAGTTTGCTGTGGTCCATTTGGGAATGAAGTGAAATGATACCGTATCAAAGTTTCTTTCAGTGGCCGCGAGGAGGTCGAAAGGGCCTTCAATTTTGGCGTTTCTTGCTTGTATATTTGACAATGACGTAATAAATATATCTTTGAAGAGGACTTTAAGTAGCCGAAAGTCGGACATTGCATAGTATTAAAGTATGTTTTTTTTTAGTCCGATAAGTAATTGCAGTGATAGATTGAATGACTAATATATAGGGTTTGCCTATCGAACACTTAATCAGCTGGAAATTACCCTTGACAGGTTGGATAAAAGTTAATTTAGAGGTTGCGATGCAAAATGATTCTTTTGATGATACGATTGGGAGGCTTCTTTGGGACTGCAATAGATAGTAGTACGGAGGTTTTCTACGTAAGTTTGGGGCATACTCGCCTTTGGTGGAGAAATTAAGGGAAATTAAAGAGAGGCTAAAATTAGCATTGGACCATAGTTATCGAAAAATCATACTAGAAGTAGATTTGCTAGAGGTCATCAATATCCTTTCCTCTTTTGAAAAAGTACTGACTGACGACTCTTGTTTGATACAAGGCATATGAGCGGTATTAGATCAAGAGTGGGAGGTAAAGATTCAACACGTCTATAGGGAGAGGAACTAAAGTGCCAATAGTCTGACTAATGTAGCAAGGCAAATACACCCAGAACTACATATTTTTACGGAACCTCCAACAGACTCGAAATATTTTATACTCTTAAATAGGTAAGAAATTATGTATTGCCAAGATATAACCATCGGTTGATTTGTTTTGTATTATATTTTTCTATCTTCAGTATTAAAAAAAAAATTCGTATGTTCAATTCCAGGTTCTATCTGCATTGATAACAATCGCAATGAGTTCGGCCAGATCCCGCCCATTAGTTTTGTTTCTTTAATAAAAAATTTAATAATTATATTAAAAGGGTATAATTTGAAGCATAACGTTAATAGAGTAGCTCCAACAACAAACGACACAAAAACATCGTAAAACGACAACACATCAACCCTCTACATAATGATGCCCATTTGTTAATTGACAACACATCAACAAATCCCGCCCATTTGTTAATTTAGATTGGGTTGCATTAAAACGAAATCATTTTAATATAACATATTCATAGTTAATTGCCTAAACTTTTGTCAAGTTTTAACTACAAGTTCAAGACTAGTCTAAATCATTCCAAACAACAATATTTTGAAATAAAGTTATTTTAATTTTTATATTTTAAATTTATAGATTAAGAGAATACTATTTCAATGAGTTATACAAAACGACATTATTTAATAATAAAGAATCAAGTCTTTTCAATTTCCAAATTAAGATTAAAATTTTCCTTAAACTCAAATTTGACTCGAAAGTCAAAACATTAAAATTAAGTTATTGTTTTTATATCAAACTAAACTAATATTATTAAGCCTAATTTACAATAAATAATCTTTTTTTGTTTTAGGTGAAAAGTGATAGACACTTATTGTTTAAAATAAAAAATTTATGATAAATAATAAAATCTATTTTACTAATGACCATATAATTAATTTTAATTGTTCAACTATGTCACATAATTATTTCAAACATCTAATTTACAAATTTAACCGTGTTAAATGATTGACTTAATTTTGTTTGAAATTCCTTATTGTGCGCGGACTAAGTTTCTTAATCTGAATATGATAAAATCAAGAAGAAAACTAAATAAAAATTTTTACAGGGATAACTTACAAAACGTAATTGATTTGTTGTCTATATCGACGTCACTAATGCCTCTTATTAGCAAAAAGGAGAGTGCGTCAAATTTCCTTTTTTATTCTAATTTTAAAATATAGGTATAAGGATTTAAATACGAAAACAACAATACAGTGATAAACCTTATAAAGCCTGAAGCCGCATTAAAGCTAATCAATATTATAAGTATTTCAACGTTTTACCATTCCTTAGACATTCATCCAATCTTATGTGAGATCATATGATGCTATAAAAGGAGAATGGGCTATTTTTAATTTTTTCTCGAATTATAACTTCTTAAAACTTTGAGTACATCCACTCGATTAAGTCACCAATTTGAACTTCCTGTTGAGTTTGGAAAATGAAGTGGGGGACTTAATTGAAATAATACAAATACTTATTGTATTAAAATATTACACCACTCACTCTCACAACTCTACTCTCACGGATGCACACACACAAAGGCACACTTGCTCACACTTGAACAATTAGAATTTCTTCTCTACAACTCTCTATTTTTTTTATGGATACACTTACAATATCAAAGGCCTCCTATTTATACTAAAAGATGCAAAAAAGAGACAAAAACTAAATTAATGCAAAGTTGAAAAACTTGATTTCGGTGGCCATTATTTTTGACAAAAGCAAGCTTAATTTCCGTGGCCATTATTTTTGACAAATTCAAAATAAAATCAAACTTAATTTTGATAAATGGTGTTGATTTTCAACACTCCCCCTCAACACCAGCCCTCACTATTTGCACTATACCGAGTTGACAGTGAAACGTTTCCAACTTGCTTGTACTCAAACATGTTGTGAACAAGTTCGCAACTTGATCATCCGTCTTGATCTTTCTCCTCTCAATTTCTTCTTGTAGAACATTTTCTCTGATAAAGTGATAGTGCACTTCAACATGTTTAGTTCTTGCATGCAAAATTGGATTCTCTGCCAAGCGAATTGTTGACTAATTGTCACAGTACAACGAAACTAAATAATCTACTGATTGATGTAGATTATTCATCAGCTGTATCAACCATGTATTCTCTTGAGCTGCCATTGCTGCTGCTCGATACTCAACTTCAGTGGTTGACGATGATATCGTTTTTTGTCTCTTGCTACACCAAGAAATTGTTCCGGATCTAAGCTTAAACACATGCCCAGTTGTTGATCTCTTAGTGTCATGATCTCCTGCATAGTCACCATCACAATAACCAACTAACTTGCAGTCTTCACCTTTCTTGTACAAAAGACCATAGTCAATTGTACTCTTCACATATCTCAGTATTTGTCGAATTGTTTCCAAATGAGGCTTCTTTGGATTTTGCTGTACCCACTCATTACACCAACTGCATAGGAAGTGTGGAGTCGAGTCAAGGTTAAGTAGATCAGACTACCTACCAATTGTCGATACATCATTGCATCTTCCAAATCTTTTCCTTTATGTGCACACATTTTGGCATTTGGTTCCACAGGCTTGCATTCAAGCATTTCGAATCTCTTCAACAAATCATTGGCATATTTCTGTTGACAGAGAAATATTCCTTCCTGTGTTCGATCAACCTCTATACAAAGAAAGTGCTTGAGTTGTCCAAGCTCCTTCGTCTGGAAACATACTGATAAATTCTCCTTTGTTAGAAGAATTTCTGCCTCATCATCACTGGTTAGGATTAGATCATCCACGTACACTAGCACAATAGCTAACTTACCTTCTTTGGCTTTGACAAACAAGCTAGAATCTGCAGATGTTACTGAACAACCACTTTATGTTAGAAGTTCAGTAATCTTACCATACCATGCCTTGGGTGCTTGTTTCAATCCGTAAAGTGCTTTTTGCAACTTACATACGTATTCAGGATGATCTTGGCTATAAAAACCCATTGGTTGGGTCATATAGATCTCCCGATCTAGCTCTCTATGAAGAAAAGCATTCTTCACATCCATCTGTCACAAATTTCAGTCTTTGTTAGCTACAAGTGCAAGTAGGACTCGAACAGTTGTAAGTTTCGCCACTGGACTAAACGTTTCATCACAGTCTAGTCCATATTGTTGAGAGAAACCACGAGCTACCAATCGTGCCTTGTACCTCTCAATTGACCCATCTGGTTGCCGCTTTATCTATTAAACCCACTTACAGGATATGGGTTTCAAATCTCTTGGCTTTGGCACTAGATCCCAAGTCTGATTTTGCTCAAGTTCATCTATCTCTTATTTCATAGCTGTCATCCACTCAGAATTTTGTGATGCTTCTTCGAACGTCTCAAGCTCTATTATAGTTGCTTCTTCAACTATGGCTGTATTGATATATTTAAGATTTGGCCTTCGTGTTCTTGTTGACCTTCGAAGTTGAGAATGTGAAGTGGATTCTTCTGTTTCACTAGGCCCACCTTCTTCGTTTGGTTGTTGATATATACCAGTTTGCCAAGGATTTTGAGTCACACTTTGTTCAACATCATCGCTATTTAGATCTCCTGATTCATCGAAACTTGGTTGGAGTTGAATAGTATGCTTCCCTATCTTTTGTTGTAGCTTGTCACCAAATTCTCTCGAGTTTGGCAACACCTCCTTCTCTGAGGACCACCAAGAAGATGCTTCATCGAATACCACATCTCATGAAGTGTAACATCTTCCACTCATTGGATTGCAACATTTCCACTCCTTTCTCTGGCTTTCGTATCTCACAAAGATACATCTAACAGCTTTCTTGTCAAACTTGCTCCGTAAATGATCAGGAACAAACACATAACATACACAGCCAAATACTCGAAAGTAGCTAACTGTGGGTTTCATGTTCCATAGTTTCTCAAAGGGTGAAACAAATGTCAACCTTGGCTGAGGAAGTCTGTTGATCACAAAGTTGC
>JAOTAY010000005.1:14257775-14261894 GCA_025629805.1 Erythroxylum baracoense
ACAAAAACTAAATTAATGCAAAGTTGAAAAACTTGATTTCGGTGGCCACTATTTTTAACAAAAGCAAACTTAATTTCCGTGGCCATTATTTTTGACAATTTCAAAATAAAAACAAATTTAATTTCGGTGGATGGTGTTGATTTTCAACACTTCTGAGTGATGGAGAAGTAAGGATCTTTGCCCATAACTCTTTTGATCATGTGTCTGCAAAGAAATTGTATTGTGTAACATCTTTTATGATTAACCGAACAGCAGAAATTGTGGTGGCTATTGCAAGTAGGGAAAAGGCAATAATGTTGAAACAATGCCATATCTTCTTCTCTATCCTTGCTATTTTCCCCTTCACCTGTCGGATTCAGATCAAACCAAGTGCATATATTAATATAACCAAATAACAATCTTAATTAATTTACATTTAATTATATTTCTATTTGAGTGCCATTTATATATAAATCTATAATTTTTGTTTTTCATCACAAAAAAATCCGTGTTTGAATCTAACTTTGAAAATTATCATAATTTGATAGATTTTAAAGAACATTCTAAGTGCGAGCACTTGACTTACTTTTAAATTATCTTGTTTTGTATCCATATGTTTACTAATACGTATTTGGTATAATGTTAACAAACCATTTGTTAGATAGTTATCTAACAAATGGTCTGTTAACATTATACAAAATAAAATTCATGATCTGCCAGAAGACTTTAATAAATATTGTTCATTTACTTTCTTGTCTAAGTTAGTTGTTGTAGTTAGGGGGTGAAATAGTTCTTAATTACCTTAAGGAAGATCATGCTTGGGAAGACAAAGGTGAGAATAGTAAGAGAGAAAGATCCGATCAAGGTGACAAAGTCTCCCATGAATGGAAGGGCTGCCACAACGGAGGTGTTTAATGTGTAAAAGAGAGCACGAAGGAGTAATAGTTTCTTAACATTTTTGCTTGAATGCAACTTCTCCTTCACGTCCAAGAACTTGGTATCAAGTGCCTCATGAACTGGTGAAATAAACATCTGTTTTAATAATTAAAAGCATATAGTTAAAATAAAATCACAATAAAATCACAATAATTATATGTACGCATCAAAATCTCAATTAGAAAAGAAAAGAGAAAAACGTTATATATGTGTGTTTAAATTAACACTAAATTAAGAAAAATTAACTTTGGGATGCATGCAATGGGTTGGGTAATTGGGACATGAGACCATAATTTTACAAAGTTTGTGTATCTTCGGTGTTCTTTAAAGATCTGCTTTTAGATTCTTAAAACAAATTTCAACATACCTAGTGGTTGATTTTCAAGGGCCACGGAGGACATTAAGTGATTATAGGTCGAAAGTCTAATGTAATGATTCAGTTTTTAGTAACGTAGGAAATGGTGTTCAGTTATGATTACTAATGGCATATTAATTTAAACTTGTCACTAGACTAGCTATGAAATTTAACAAACGAGAAATGTAAAGATCATACCATTTGGGAGACTACCGATTGTAGAAATACTAGAGCATTTATTAGAATCTTCACCCACTTGGGACCTGAAATCTGTTGTGGGAGGTACCATGAAACGGATGAACCATAAGCCCAGTATCCCACTATAGCCACACCGTAATAGAAGAACAGTCCCAGTGTAAACTGCATTAACAAAGCTTTTCTCATATTCTTCATTGCCGGTTGTCGTAAAGTTGACTGCATTTTCAAAAAGACATTTCACATTTAGACTAAACATAAAAATACATTTTCACATGTTCGGTTATTGCTCTACCTGCAGTTCTGGTAGAAGCCCTCCGGAGTTGGCACCGTTGATGGCAGAAATTGCAGCAAAAGCATTGAACACCTTGCTTACTTGGCTTCCACCAACATCGTAGCTCCTACTTTTGTTGGACAGTCCTGGTCATTGAGAGAGCAACAGACAAGTACGCTATGTAAAGCCAATACCAACAAGCGTAGGGTTCGTAGGGTTCAAACTACTTGCAAGTATGCGCCATGGAAATTGGAATAGGACAACTACATACCATCTTCGACCGCCATAACCATAAGAAGAATGATGTAAGCGAAAGTCATAATAGCAGATACCACCAACCAGGTCCTCATGGCAGACATTGTTGGGCTCAGAAATGCAAATAAGCAATAAGCTAGTCCAGCGAAGATGATGAAATACTGAAGCCTCCATGGAGAATCACTGAAAACTGAGTGCATTTCCTGTGTGGGGCATAAAAGGAAAAAGTATTCATCGTACAACCATTACGAGACACCGAGAAGCGACGCACATATGAAAATAATTCTACCATAGTACGTCCAATATACCTTCAGAGCTCTTCCTCCCAGGAGGATGAAACCCATGTTCGCGAGACAGAACGACGTAAATTGACTGATATATGTGAGGTAATAGAAGTATTTGCCTTCACAAAGATAGAACAAGAATTCAATCACAATATCTGTATATTCGTTATATGGATGTCATGAGACAGAAAGAGACAGATATTTACTCACCGAAAACAAATCCCATAAGGTCTCTGTATCTGATGAACCTCTTGCCTTCAATGAAATGAAATTCAGCTAAGAGCCAGTTACCATAGGCACAATAGAAGCCGATGACAGATAGGAGTATGATGCTCCATGTCCAACCTGTAGGAGCCATTATCAAACTTGGATAACTCAGTAAGTACCCAGCGTTGAAGCCTGTCACCAGCAAGAATCCCATTTGTTGCCATGAATCTGCAATCCCCAATGACTTAAGTTCAGGTCCTCCCAATATTGAATCATAAAAACATCAACAGAATAAGAGGCTTCCGAGAGAAGTACGAATATTAACACTGCAATATCCTTTCTAGAGTAGATGTAGAACTATATAGACCATACAGTCAAATCTGGCGAGTGTGCTTGGATTTGTATGTTTGCACAAAAGAGGAAAACATTAAACATGAGGTATGTACACACCTTGGCCAACTGTATGAGCAGAAATGACGCCTTGGTCATCGGGTCTATTATGATCAGCGTTGGCTTCACCATCTTCAATATTCATAAATTCTATGTTCTTTAACTTTTCTGCAGAATCCATCTCGATTTCAAGAGTTAAATCTGTTCAATTATATAACGTCTTCTTAGTGCATATCTCAGATCTGAATATTTTTCTTTCATAGCTAATTGGTAGAATTATCACCTCCACGATTTAGGTTATTTGTCTTGACTACTGTCTTCATTGTCGTTTATCCCATAGGTTTTTTTTTTGGAAATTAAAACAAACATATATATTACCAAAGCTGGAAACTTATGCACGATCTTTTACAAGGAAAAGAACAAAAATAATGCAACCCATACTACTAGACTACATCCCTACAACCGAACAGAACACCCCCTAGTGACATTTATAATAACCAAGTCTTTTTAAGTGCCTGTCTAATATCGTCTTGCTTCCCTTTTGCTATGATTAGCTCCTTAATCAAATGAACTATTGCCGTCGCAAGCTCTTATTTATGTTGTTCATCACCTTTATATATGCGTCTATTTTTCTCCCGTCATATATGGTATATCACCGTCTGAAACGACGTCTGAATAAGGATAGTATCTCACTGCCCATTTCTAGAATAATGAAGAACATCATTTAAAATTTCAGCCCACTCATAAGAGAAACATGAGATTCCAAGCATATGCAATATTCTGCTCTACACTACTTTGGTGTATTTACATTAAAAAAACGAATGATTCCTGCTCTTATTTACATTTTTGCACAAAACACACAAGGAGTCAAAGGTATCAAATCACCGATCTTTGGTTTGCAATCTATTCTTAATGGTAAGCCACAAAAAGATAGCATATTTAGGACATAATATCTGCTTCCAAACCAACTCAACCCATGAGACCACTTCAGGAAAATTCCTCCCTGTACTATATGCAGATTTGTTAGTAAACTCCCTGCAAGGATGAGCCACCCATATGAATCCGAATGTGTCCTAAGCTGAACTCCATTCACATGCTCATCAATTAAAGATACAAACCTGCAGCTATTCGTCCTCACCCTCTCCTGAAAGATCCATGCAATCTTAGTGAAAAATCGAAGGGGGTTAATTAATTCGCAAACGTGCCACAAATTTCTTTGCCACCAATAAAATAAAAAATAAGCT
>JAOTAY010000005.1:14263927-14296907 GCA_025629805.1 Erythroxylum baracoense
TTAAACAAAGTTGTGTCTAAATTAAGCGGTGTCTAGGCATCAATCCCTGTGGGATCGATATCTGCTCTTTTTACTATGAGTCATGACTTGTGCACTTGTAGTTTTTGAGCGTAAAATAAGTAGATAGGTTTTACCATCAACAGATAACATGTTGTTACCTATATTTAATCTTCCCACATTTTATTACTAGGTAAGTTTTTTGAATGATTAATATAAGCAAAGAGTTCCTTATTACTTGAGCCTAGCACAATCCTATGTGTTCACCATATTGCTTAACATACTGATATTTAGTGTTCATTTTCTATCTAACGTAAAAATGAATTTTAAAATTTAATTAACACATACCTAATATGGGCACATGTTTTAACCATGTCAATTTTATTTTCTCTCCACTTCTTTAACTATCAGTTTAATAAACCAACATAAGGCCATGTTTCCTCTGTGTCCTTGTTTTCTAATAACACTGACCCATGTTCTCCCTATATTCACACAACTAACCAATGCACCATATAGCCTAAGTAAGCCCCATATTACTATAATATATGCCCATTTTGCATTTTTGTTTAAAATACGACACCTAACACACATGGTGTAAGGTTTGTGCTTTTTCATGATTTAATGTTATAAAAATCATTTATGAAAAACATATTTTATTTCTCTTTCTTTATTCTCTTTTAATTTTTGTTGGATCAATTTCCTCTTAATTTTCCTAGTAAACAACTTACGTAACTTAATTTTTATTTAATTTCATGCACCACATACTAAGAATTTTAAATGTATATATTATTCTTAGAAATTCACCATTATTATAGACTTAAGGATTTTAGTGGAATTTTAGAAATTTTTTATGTACTTTCATCTTCAATTACTTGAATTAAGGTATACTTCTCCTCCTAATATTTACTTTTCATATAGGATATAATTGTAGATCAATTGTTGGAGGTTTGGTGTGACTTGGATTTTGGAAAATTTTGAATTCTACAAACACTTTGCATTATTTAGAGCTTGAATTTTGATTGTTGACAGTTTATGTTGTGACCCTTAGCTTGCTTGGATTAATTTTTAATTTATTTTTAAATATGATTATTTAAAGTAGGATTGATAGATGATTTTTTAGGGTTTAAGGATAATTTTATAGGGATGTTGATTGAATTGGTTTGTAAATTGACATTATAGATTGAAAGTCATAGTTTTGTTTATGTATCAATACAAGTAGGGTTTGAATGTTGAAATTATTATATTATTGATGTTAGAAAACTTTTGGGAGGTTCACATAGTTAATTAATAATTGCATATAGGAGTCCTTTAACATTTTTACAGTTAATAAATTTTCATTTAACATACTCTTGATGTTAGGTGTTGCATTCAACTCAGTTTAATTTTTTATTTGTGTAAATATGAGGAGATAATCATTATACTTATGGACTAAATTTTTTCCTTTTTGGTTAAATATCTATTATAAGGAGAAAATTGGCCACTATAATATACCATAGATGGGTAAAATAGCAATTCGTTGCAAGAAGTTGAGAGTTATAATTTCCACATCAAGGGGAATCACTCCTAGAAATCCCAAACCTTAGCTTGTAATTGTGGCTGATATCCCAATTACAAATATCCCATCTCATGTATCACTTATAGAGCAACCTATGCATATGTTCCTTTAGTTACGATTAAGATTAATTTGAACCACTTTCAAACTTTTTAGACAAAGAAGTTTAATGTATCACAGTAAATCAATTGGGAATTCATAAGAGAGTTGAACATAGAGATTAGGGAGCAGTGGATGGTAAACTTTGATGGATGGCTTAAGTTATTTGATATCTAAAAGTCAATATATTGGGAATAGTGTTTAAGTTTATATATAAATTGCAAGTGGAAGAGAGAAAAATGACTTGGGGTGATGAATCAGTCATTTAATTTCAATTAGGGGACATCCATCACTACTTTAACTACAATCAGTTTAGGATCTTGCAAGATGCTGAATTGAGTAACATATGCATACAATATGTCCTAATATAACCCTAGTTAATTGGGAATAATGAAATATTCATTTTACAATTTATTGACATGAGGTAGTCACAGTACATCCCTACTTGCCTACTGAGTCCAAGGACTTTGGATTCCACTATCACATAATGAAGTATGTGCACAAGTTGATCTTACATTCTTTATGTGCATAATGGGAAACACTGATGTTGTTACCCACTAAGACTCAAGAGTGGCTTGAGATGAAGGAGCAAAGTATCCCAATCTTAAAGAGAGGTGTGAGGAGAGAGAAAAAGAAAAAAAGATAGAGAGTGGCACAAAATATTTTGTATATTTTTGTGAGTGTAGTTTTCTCCTTGTAATTCTCCAATTTTCTCAGTAGTAAAATTCTTCTATCCTTGTTTGTGGTTTTTACCCTAATTTAGGGTTTTTCACGTAAAATCTGTGTGTTCATTACTATTCCTTTCAGTTCTATTTAGCTGCGAACCTGGTCTAATCTAGTCAATTTTCACATCTTTCTCAAACCTCTTAAAATATGCACAAGGGTCTACATTCAATCTGTTGTATCTAAGGCTCCTGATGAAGCAATCAAATCTCTTATACCAACACCTCGGTGCCTGTTCTTCTTACATTGTATGAGACATTGAGTACAATGCTATTTAAGGATGCCTTTATTTAGCTAATTAAGGGCTCTTTGCATCACTTAAACTTTAGTATGATCATCAAAAAATTAATCATTATCTAATTAGTAAGAAGGTTGGAGTGCTAAACGATAAGCGAGAGTTGATATTAGTTGATAATGTGGTCAACTCCTAGATGATACTCTCCTATATGCCCACTCTGAATCCACCCTCTAAGGACTAACATGTTCACTATTCTTTATGTAATTCCTTATTTATTTTTTTAACCTTTGTCATGACATGACTATATAGGAAAATAATTTGTTGTTAATGAAAATTGAGAGAATTTAGTAAATGTTGCAATGTTCCTATATTTTATATTAGTGAAGTACCGCTTCTTTTATTTTATTCTCCTCCCTTTATTTTTTTTACCTTGATTTGCATATGTATGTATATATTTTATACATATATTAAGTTAAATTTGAATTCTTTTTTAGCATTTTTATTGTACCATAAGAAAAAAAATTTAAATGAGTATACATACATTTATTCTATTGGCGTCAACCATAAATAAATTTATTCTATTGGCTTCAACCTAAGTAAGAAGTTTAAAGTTAAAGAGTAATGTTAGTCGCCATATAAAATGGTGATCCAAGTAATTAATTAAGATTATTCATGATAATGTATTTACTTTTCATTAAAAGGTTATTTAAATAAGCCTTTAATGTTTTTTTTAATTAAACTTTTAGTCTTATTTACCATTCAATAAGAATATGAAGATATTTATAAGTTTAAATATTTTTTCTCATATATGTTTATCTTATGTATTGAGTTGAATTTTTTTAATTTAGATGAAGGATTTTATAGTAGATTGGATTAATTTACGACTTGATGCAAGTAGTTAAATATTAAACAATTTGATAAACTTTACAATTGAATTAGTGGAGAATCTTGGTGGATATGTTTGATTTGTTAAGTGTTTTCCTATAATTAGCCTATATCTAATTTTGAATTATGCAAATTGATTTTCTTGAAAAAAAGCAATTGCTTAAGTGTAGGAGAATATGATAATGATAGGAGAATATGATAATGACTAGTTATACTTTATTTTTAACATGAATTTAGATATAATTATGCTTATTTTTTATATTTTTCAATAAATTTGGTATTTAAAAATGAATTTTATTAGATTTCAAATCTTGTTTCAGTCCCTTAATGAAGGAGTCAAGTTAGAGAGATTAAGTCGAGTTAAAGAAATTTTGACAAATTTTAAGTGAAAGACTGGGAAAATGATGTCAACATAATTTCAAGTTTTTACCCGTGTTCAATTTATCCACATTTTATTTAGGAAAAAAATTTTAAATGACTAACACAATACTAATATGGACCTGTGTCCGAACTGTGTTCAATAAGGTGGCATTATTCTTTAAGACTCCATGACATCTTATCATGCTCTCCTTGTGGTTACCAGTATAAGGAAACATGGACCTATGTTTAGAATTATGTTTGCCAGTGTCTTATTACATAAAGAATAAAAAAGGAGTCTTAAATACACAAAAGCCTAATATGGTCCTATGTTTGGTCCATATTGGACAGAAATTCTATGGTTTCATAGTTTAAGAGAGAGATGATGAAAAATAAAGATGGGAGCTTAGGATCAGTTCTTGGAGATCAATTTTAGAGAAAAAGTATCATTTAAGAGTTTATTAAAGTAATTTGGGTTAAAGAAAAACCACTATGAAAATGAGAATTTCATCAGGATATGTTAAAAACATTCAAGATTCAAGAATAAGAATCCAAACTTCCTTCTTACATTCTTGGTTGTTCTTTGTGGGCTTTATTTCTATCATTATAAACTAATTAGGATACAGATCAATGAGATTGATATTTCAGTTAGTTTTTAATTCAATAACAAGTATTAGTTTTCTTGAGAATTGATTATGATTACATTATGTTAAATTGAAAGTTGTCAACATTTTAATTCAATTTTCAATTTTATACATTTAGATTAAGATGTTATTTTGTATATATAGATCATAATGTAAACAATGAGAGTTACATGGAACCCTGAAGATAACACAATATAATGGGATAGGTTCGAACCTATCATTAGAATTTACAAAGCAAGGTAACGTGTTTTTAGTGGTTTTGATTATAAAGAGACTTCAACCAATCAACGTAAGAATATAAGCCATATTTCGAGAGAATAAAATTGTAAAATTGGAATTATTACCAGTCTAAAGAACTAAGATTAATCATTGAGTCAAGAAAATTTCATAGTATAGGACAAGTTTTATTAAAGTCTACCTAGATTTTATTTAATTGTGATTGAATGACCTTATTCATTATTTTAATTTTATGATTTGAATTAGTTTTGTTTATCAATCATTAACTTCATTTTCTAATATGTCTCAAAGTTAGGGATGAAAACCTATACCTTTTATGATCTTGTTTATTGTATAACAATCAATGCAAAATTTCCAACTTTCATCTTCTTTAGGAGTCAATAATGTTGGAATTACACATATGCTAGAACTTTCCTAAACAATTCCTTTCTTTTATTAACTAGGTTATCAGTACAATTGTAATATCTTCTTCTTCATCACATTTTTCTATTGACCAGATTGTTGATACAATTGTAATATCCACTCTTTTAGCTTATTAGTTTTTTTTCATACTTTAGATATATCTCCCAAAATTGATTCTTAATATTTTCTTCTAACCTCATTACAATACTAGTCTTAGTTCCTTCTACCAATGTTAAAACTCACCTTACTATAAGAACTATAATACAACTTAATACAATTAGGCTTGGAAATGGTCCAAGGCTCTAAGCCCAAGCCTTATTGAGCTCAATCAAATTTATTTTTTATTTTTAAAAATTCAAATGACGTTATTTTTCCAAAACAACATCGCTTTGAATGAAAATTTTTAGGCTTTAGGTTAGGCTAAGTTGGGAACCTCTCCATGAAGCCCAAAATTATATATATATATAAAAGCTCAAGCATAACTAGTAACTTAGTTTGGGTTGGGTTGGGTAGAGCTGGGCTTTTTTGCCAACTTTAAATACAATCAAACTCAATTGTACCACTTAGTAACTAAACTTCCTTAGGTAAGCTTTGTTAGTTTTGTTGTATGTGAACCTTTATCAAGTATTAGAAAAACAAAAACAAAAACTTACACCAAAAGTCCACAATTATAATTCTGAGAGCTCCCATTTACATTAAAAAAATATAAGGTAGGAAACCCTTTAATCTTAAGTAACAAAACAACTTTAGGGTATCTTTTCTTTTGAAAAATGAATAATTGGTATTAGCTATAGGTAAAACTAATGCAACATTACAATGAGTTCAAGGCTACAAAGCCCTCAATTAAATACAGTAAAAAATGATTACAAAAATAGGTCAAAATCTAACTTATAGATTCAATCTCAGCTTTGTGTTTGATGAAAGAGTGTTCTAAAAATTCTTAGTAACAATAGCCAATCGGTTCCAATTAATAATCTTGTCCGTAAGCTGGTACTTCTCTTTTTCCCTATATTTAAAGATTCTATTATTCCTCTCCTTCCAAAGCATATAATTGGTAGAGGTGAAAGGCACATTAAGAATTTTTCTATTAGAAATATTCTCGTTCAAATGGTTAATCACCCAATTCAATGTTTGCTCCCAGTCATACATGTAAGTGCCATTGGCAAATTTGACTGTAGGATCTTGCTCCAGACTGCTTTAGAAAATCTGCATTGAAAAAAGGTGATCTCAATTTTCCACTTCCATCTTACATAATACACAAGTAGAGTCCACATTGCCATGCCATTCAATTTTAGTTTTTAGCCTATTCTTTATTGCAAGCTGAGAGATCAGTAAGGCTTTGGGATTCAAGCTTAACCATTAAGAGAATATTTCCTATATGCTTATGCTTGTTACAACCTCAACAATCTTTAGCATAAGCATAACACTTTTTGACATCGAAGTGCTTAAGCAAGAATCAACACATACTCATTCTTTTCAGTGAGCCTCCTAGAACTATCAGTTTCCAACTTAAGAATAATTTTATGCTTTAGAAAGTATATCTACTTCCTTTTATGAGTCTCTTTGATGTTGATGCTTCTCTTTTGCTTCTTGTTCATCTATTGCTATTAACTCTTCTAATTATCATCATTTTCTATGTCATTTCCTATTTCTTCTATGGATATAATGAAGATCTTAAGAGTGATTAGAAGTCGAATAATGATTATGAAAAGGATTAAACTTAAAGAGGGCTCCTTAGAAAACATCATGTTCTTAATTTTTTTGTTTCTTATAAGAAAAATATCAAATACTGATCAATCAAAGATTAAACATAAACTTGTATAAATGGAGATATCATTAAAAATATATACCTAGTTTGGTATCCATTTCTGTTTATGCAAATTACTGAAGACTTTGAATAAGCCCATCGACCTTCAAATAAGTAGCTACAATTTATTATCCTCCTTAATAAAAATTATATACAATAATACCAATAAGATCTTTCTGCAAGTTTCTTAATGGACATATTATTGAATGAGTTAAAGGAAAGTATATATCTGTAAACTGACCTAAGAAGGCAACAAGAGACCTAGCAACTACTTAAAGTAACTTTATTGGGCCTTCCTATCATAAACGTAATAAGAATTTGATTCATACTGATAAGGTATCATTTGCTCTACTAAACTTTGGTCCACTTAAATAAATCATTTATTTAGCCACTTTGTTATCTTTACACTGGAACAATTTTTAATTTTCTTAGTCTTAATTTAAAAATTGTTAATTAATAAATGTATAATAAAAACAAATTATAATATTTTCCTCCTTTAAAAATATTAATTATTATATTTATAATAAAGAAAAATAATAAATGCTAAGAGAATAAAAATAAAAATGAAATTGTCAACTTTTATAAGACATTTGATCAAAAGATAATAAAATTCTATCATTTAGTCTTATAAGGCTTTTGATTACAAAAGGTATTAAAAAATGTGTTATATGCGACATAGATCAAATGCAATAATCTATATCTAATAATCTTACTATCATAAATGAGAATATAGAGTATATAAAACAATAATGGTAGTTGTATAATTTATAATGGACCATATTTTGTTTTTATGGTCCTAATTTTTCTAAACTTTAAGCTAAACTACAGTAGAGAAATATGTTTTTCTCTCAATGTATGTTAAACTAAATTAAAGAAAACCTTTATAGGATTACAAATTTTGTATCCCCTAATGTCTCATAAATCCATTAATCTCTTAAGTTATCTGAATTTATTAAGAGACATAGGAAAAAGGTCAATCTATATGTATGCCTAATGATTTATAACTTTCACCTATGTAATGGAAAAAAGTTATACAACTAAAAATAAAATGATGATCATTAATATATATATATAATCAAGGCAATCATAATACATTAAAACATTATTGTATTTGGAGAAAATATATAATGATTTTTAGCTAACAATGTCAAAGGACTTCAAAACACCGATACTATAAATATGTATCTTAAAAATAACTAGGCAAAGTCCTTTAGTCAGAGGATTAGTCAACATATCCTTATCTAAAATGTACTCTACTATGTGGTACCTTTTTGTACAAGTTCCTTTATGGTCAAATATTTAAGCTCCAAATACTTAAACCCCTATTATATTCTTTTTGTTATAATAAAACAATAATGCAGAAAAATTATCACAATACAACTGAATTGGTTTGTTAACTAAATCAACCACAAACAGTTTAGGAATCAAATTTCTTAACCAAATTACTTGTGAAGCAATGTCATAACATATAATAAGCTGTGCTTGTGTAGATGAAGAAGTCATAAATGTTACCAGCGTATACTTAAACAAACATTAGGTCACCAGCTGCACTAGAACAAAGAACTGTCTTTATGGTCTATTTTACCATCTCATTCTTTATACATTTACGAAAGATAATCCCTCTTTATAAGAGACTAGTGTTGCACAAGGTTTACAATTTTCATATTAAAATTTTGCAACATACGCTCAATGTATGCTTTTTATGAGAAAAAAAGTTTTGAGATTTGTCCTGATAAATCTAAATAACAAGGAGTAAATATGCTTCACTAAGATCCTTCATGTAAAACTATTTGTCCAATAGTTTTTTAACCTCACACAACATCTCCAAGTCATTAATGCAAGTAACATATCATATGTATATAAAAGTACAAAGCTAATCTTGCTCCCTCAAACCGTGTAGTAAAAGTATCTATCTACTTTATTTTCCACAAGGATAAATGAGGTTATTACCTCATAAAACTTTAGTTACCACTTACATGAAGATTATTTTAGTTCATATAATGATTTTCCTAATTTATAGATTATATGAATCTTGTCTTCATCTTGAACTCTTCAAGTCGTACCATATAAACCTTTTTATAAAGCTCTCTTTTTAAGAAAGCAACTTTAACATCCACTTGATATAACTTCATATCATAATGAGATATTATTGTCAATAATCACCCTTAATTCATCTTTAGAAGATATAAGAGAGAAAGTGACGTTAAAGTTTATCCCTTCTCTTTAAATGAAACTTTTTTAGCTAACCTAGCTTTAAACAACTTGATTTTACCCTAAAATCCTTTATAGTCTTATAAACCTATTTATAGAAACATGTTTGAAGTTACGAGGTAAGTTAATAACTTCGTATGCTTGATTATACATTATAGATTGTATTTCATCCCACATTATATCTTACCATAAAGTATTATGATCACCATAAATAACATTTGTGTAACTCAATTAGCATGTCTAAAATCATTGTCATCCTAATCCAGATGGACTATATAATTAGATGATATTTTAGCTTTCCTCACCCTAGTGGATCTTCTTAGTTGAACCTATTCCATTTGACTTTATGCCATATGATCTTCTTTTCTTTTTTTTTACTTTCCTTATACTTGAATGGAACTAAATTTAGGATCCACTAACTTAAGTAAATGGTCAAAGGTATAAAATATAGTAGTATTAAATATGCTATGATATGAAATGTCAGAATGACCAAAACTCATCATAGGCATACATTCTATAAACTTAGCCATTTATGACCATGTAATTTTGGATCCTCCTTTTATATAGTAAAATATGTAGCCTTTGGAATATCCTACAAAATAGTAATGAGTAGAAGGAGAATGTAATTTATTTTCATTAGGATTATACAAATGTACCTTAATAAGGAAACCCTTAATATTGAAATGAGTGAGACTTTGTTTCCACCACTTTTATAGCTCAAAAGGTGTTTTAAGTACCAATTTATGTAGGACTTTATTGAAAATATAAAATGAAGTCTTAATAGTCTCACCTTAAAGGTAATCTAAAAGGTTATGTTTTACATACTTTTCATCATATCCTTTAAAAAGTGATTATTTCTTTCATCCATGTCATTCTATTCAGGATTGTTAGGCACCATAAACTAAGCTACTATTTGATAAGTTTATAAGTATTTTATAAGCAAAACCCTTTTCTTATCTGAAAACATTATGTTTCTATAATCCTCATCTTCACAATTAGATATGATAATTTTGAATGATTTTTTCAAATCATTCTCAACTTTAATCATAAATATATTAAACTTGTTAAGAAATTTAGACTTTTTTATTAGAGCATATATCTATAACAAGAATGATCACCAATAAAAGTCAAAAAATCTATAATTATATATAATAGATAAGTAAGGACCACAAATATTAGTATAAATGATCTCTAAAAAATTAGAAATGTGAGTTCTTTTTCTTTTTTTTTAGTTAACTTGCCTCTACAATAATCAAAACATATATTTAGATCCTAAATAAAAAGTTTGAAGAATCCTTTATCAATCTTTTAATTACTTCTCTAGAGATGTAACCTAAAATTTTATGCCACAATATAAAAAATCCTTTATCAAAGGTCTTTTACGAACAACTTTTTCAACATTATATAAAGAAGTTTAGATTTCATCAAATATACAAACCATATAATAAGAAATTTGTATTAATAAGTTTTACATTAAAAAATAACTATATACTATAATTCTATATTGTAAAACTGTAAACTTCCTTATCCAAAATTGATACAAAGATCAACTTTTTTCTAAAAGACAATGTGTAGAATGTGTTATACAATATAACTTTAAAACTAGTATTGAGGTTAGACTAACAACTCTTGTAAAATCTACATCAACTTCTTCATTTGTAAACCATCATTTGAGACTCATCTTTAGTTTTCTAACTCTTTGATATGAACTACCTAGCCATTAAGAACCTAATACGGCTATAATGATATTTGATTCATGACATAAGCCAAAGAGTTACCTTATAATTCATGTTTTCCTTCCAGGCTTTATACTTTATATAAATAAAATTCTTATAACGTTTCTTTTTATATAAGAAACACCATATACTCCTTATTATATCTATAGGATCCCTTATAATACTAGTAGAACTTTGTTCTTTAAGTAGAGGGTTTTAGGATTATTACCTTTATTCTTTCTAAGTTTAATTTTAGGTTTTGGATAGGTGGCTATCAAGGTTATATATGTGGTGTTATTTTGTTTTTCTTCTTCAAATACATAATGGCAGTTAAAGCATTAATGTCCTAAGTCCCATATTATGAGTTGAATTCTAAGAGAAGTGTATACAAAACTTGGTAAATAATGTAAGCATCAAGAATCACAATGTTTTGAGCTTAGAGTTTACCCTATAAATAAACCATCTTGATGATACATGCTCTCACTCACTTAACCCTTTTGTATCTCAAAAAATACATTTATTTTAATATAGTTTGAATTTTATCATTAAAATAAATTATATACCTTTGAGAAACATAGTTAAAAAAATCCTTCGCTATATTTGTTTCTAGTGGTCCACTAAGCAGATGGTTAGGAATGGACTTATTAGTGGTCAAATAGAACATTCTACTCAATCTTTCCTAAGATTCATAGGCTACCTTTTTAGCTTTTATACTAATAAGTGTGTGAATAGATGACTTTTCTTTGATGATGGCCATGTTTATATCCATCATTTTTAAAGATAACTCCACATCCAATTTCCACTTCTTAAAGTTTGAAAACAATTAATGTTTTATTGATGATAATGTTATTATTTATAAAAATATGACTATAAAAAATAATCAATATTATCAATACAAATTTAGGATAACAAGGATTCGAAAAGCATAAATAATACCTATTATGAGTGTCTTATCAAATATCATAAAACATATGTGGGCAAAACACATAAGATATAAGGATATGATCACTATATAAAAGCAGCTAGAGTACACACTAGTGATTCTTTTAATTCTACCACCTGTATATGTATACATCACGTAATTAAAGGATATTCCTTACCAAATGCCTTTATGAATATCTCAAATTTCAAATAAGGTTAACACACGTGTTTAGAATAATTAAATACAGAATCAAAGACATAAGTCAACATATAAGCAAGATAATTCAAATTCCAACTCAAAAGGGTGACTACATACTTATATACATGAAAATGATTCCACAAGCACAAGGGATACACCAATATATTATCCTTACATTTTCTTGAACGAGCATAAATTTGTGACAAACTTATCACTAGATAAGGCAAAACTTGTTGCACATGTTCATTGTCACGTAATAGTAATAAAAAACATTATTACTAACCGTTACTTACAAATTCATAACTAAAACATCCCAGAAAATGATTAATTATGTAATATACAATAGTATATTAACCACGTGAGACAATAAAACAACATTTATCCGCTTCATTTCAAGTTAATTATTTGAAAATTCACTCAATTATGGCTTTTAAGAACTTTATTTAAACTTTTCTAAAATTAAGCCTTAATTATTACCAATGTGATAAATCCAAAACAATTTTAAAATTCAACTTTATACATCCATAAGATCTTAAAAAGATCTAAAATAACTTTAAGGTCCATTCTATAAATTCTAAATTTTAGGATTCTTTATCCTATAATAGATTGACATCAACATGTTAACATCAATGTGCATATGTATGGATGCAGAGCATATAGCATATATGGGGCTACACATGTTGCCAAATACATGGGGCATATGTGGCTTACACACTAGATGGGTACAAATGGGTCCATTGTTTTTATAGTGCATATGTGTATCCACTTTCCTTGACTTATCTGACGTGTGCCCAACACAATCTGACTTATATCACATGTCCTACATCTTCATGCATAGGTTGTCTGTTTTATGGGTCTCAAGCACCAAACAGTTGACTTGTACACGTTTTTAAAGTGCATATGTGTATCCACACCTACTGCTTTTTCTTTATACAAGAGATTTTTTCCCTATTTATTCCATCAATTGTCAAAAAAGGAAATTTTTGTGACTATTTTTGACAATTTTTCATTGGATTTTTATTAATTTTCATCTTAAAATCTCTAGAAATTGAATTTTTCACTTGTTTTTTCTTATAATTCTCAACATAAATCAATTCAAGAAACAAATACAATATGTATTTCACTAAAAACAAATTATTTTCTCTATTTTCCTTATGAATAATTTAGAAAATCTTTTAAATTCATACAATCATAAAACTGCTTTGATATCACGTGTTAAATATAACAAAAATTTTCTTAATTAACCTATGATCAACCATGAACTTGTATAAATGGATATAATATGAAAATATACATGTTTGAATATCCATTTTTATTTGAGTGAGTTAATGAAGACTTTGAGTAAGCCCGTCAACCTTCAAATAAGTAGTTGTAACCCTCACTTGTCTTTGATGAAAATTGCCTAAAACAATATCAGTAAGTTCTTTTTGCACTTTTTTTAATGCATAGACCTTATAATGGATCAAAGAAAATTGTACATCCATGAACTTACTTATGCAAAAAGCAGAAGACATGGCAACAATTTGTAGTAACCTTATGTGCCTCGACATCACAGACTCAATAAGAATATAGCTTACACTAATAAATTGTCATTTTCTTCACTAAATTTTAGTCCGTTTAGTTAGATCTTTTGTCAAGACAATTTATTATCTTTATATTAAATCAAATTTAATTTTCTTAATTTTAACTTTAAAAACTAATAAGTAATAAGTATTTAATAAAAATATATTTAAAAAATGTAACGTCGGATACTTTGAGTCTTTTGTATTGGTCTAGACTTAGAGATACTACTGTATATTTATTTATACGTGGTTTTGTATGAGTTCAAAAATGTATTTAAATCCTTTCAGTATATTTGCCAGTGATACATACCCTACATGAACTTAGAGTTCATCGGTATGCGAAATCTTAGAGATTTCTGACATATAAGCTTCTAAGTGTGTAAAAGCGATTCCATTGGATGGATATGCCAAAGTGGCCATGTTAAATATCTTTTAATGCCTTAAAGGTAATTAGACATGATTTATACACTTATTATACACTTAGAAAGCTTAATTGGAAAGGTTGATGTACATAAGGGCTTAATTGTAAATTTAGGAAAAGTTTAAAGGGTATATTGGTAATTTCACATAAACTAAGGGTTAAAAAAGTAAATTCACCATGTTTGGTCAAAAAAGAGTCAAATTCTAGATCCTTCTCCTTGTGTGGCCGTGCATCCCACCATAAAATATTAAAAACACTTTGTTTCCTAATTAAAAGAAAGGAGAAGAGAGAAGGAGAAGAAGAATTTTCAGTCATCATCAAATTTCCACCATTCTTTTGATTCTCCAACCCAAACCAAGGTGTTCTAAGTTAATTTGGGGTTGGAACTCAAATCTATCATTAGATTTGAGAAATTCTCAAAGGATTTTAAGATATCGCCAAAGGAAAGTTTAGGTAAATTTTGTCTCATCTCTCTCTATATTATGATTTTGAGTTTGGTATTAAGATATGTTGTTCTCCATGCTTGACTATGCATGAGACATGGTTTAGATGAATGAAATGAGTCATAGAGAAGTTTCTTTAAGCCAAAATCGAAATGCCCTCTCTTTAGTAAAAGTTGTGAAATTTTGAATATCTTTTGAAATTGATAGTTTAAATGAACTCTATAATGTTAATTATGTATTTATAATATAAATTGATGATGAAAAATGAGGAAGCTTTTCATTGAAAAGAGGCTTTCAAGTTTATGCCTTTAAGTGTTTGATAAAATGCCTAAGTGAACTTGGCTTAGGATTTAAGGATTTTGATGGTATGCATTGGAAAGAGGCTTTCATGTTTACTTAGAGTAAACTTAAATTGTTGCTTAGATTGATAAGTAGTGGCCTAATGTGCTTGGATAAAAATGTGCTCAATTATGCTTTGAAATGAGTAAGTATTGGATTAAAGAAATTAAATGCCTTGGAAAATGCAAAAGAAAGCTTATGTGAATAATAAGAGAAGTAATCATGTAAGAAGCTTCAAGGTTGAATCCTATAGCTTAAAAATTGTGATATTGTTTTTATACACTTATGTGACGGTGTATAAATATGAGATAAATGTTTAGGTAGTAAATACATTGCATTTGTATGTATAAAGGCTCGGGAGCTATGAATTAAGGAGCTCGTACCGAGAATTATTGAAGTCAAAGGAGTGTACAACTTCTTTTGAGGTGAGTTGGGGAAAAAATGTCTCTCAAATCAGACTAGGACAACCCAAGACATGCATAATGACTTGTATGTGAATTTTGAACCTCGGTAATGCATAGTAGAATTTATCCTTAAATAGATGGTTGTATACTTATGTATTTAATAAATGTCATTGTTTTGAATAACTCTTTGCACTTGGTGTGACAATGATATTTTTATTTCTTATTTTGAGAAATGATATTGTTTTCAACAAACCTCCACATAAAGTGTAAAGGACAATGTTTTATTTTCTAAAACTATATTTTTGAATAAGTTTACACTTGGACTGCAAAAGATGACTTTCACTGCATGAAATAACCTTTTGAAACTTACATATGCATAACCGAGTCATGTATGTTGTGTGTATGTGTTCTCTTTTGTCTTAGAGCCATAGCAAGGCTCTATTTTATTTGTTGGACCGATAAATAAAGGCATGGTGCCTTACTTGATTTTAGCACTTAATATTTGTATATGATTTTTGTGATTGGTGAGGAAATGATTGGTCAATCGTATGCTGGGCACAACAGATTAAGCGACCCTCGTACCCTTGACGCTGGTACATAAAAGTTGAGTATTTAAAACGACACCATTCTATAGGACTAGCAGGTGATTGCACACCTAGAGGTCTGGTCACTAACGAGGTCGTCACCTAGGGTCATGACGCTCTTGTCTACCATAGTCTGGACTCAGCACAGATAAAAGTCGAGCCAACACCAGGATCAGTGGGTGTACACACGAGTTTGGCCAACTAGTGGTGACACATATAACTATTTTGGCTTATTCTGAGATTTAACTTCCTAATGAGATTTAATTTTTACATGTGATGCTTTTCTGCTCTTGTGTACTGGAACTGGAACCTATGTTCACTGAATGAGTGATTAATAGGCTAAGCCTATGTGATTCCTAAATAGTACAACATGAGTCATAGGCTATGTCTATGTGTTTCTATGTCATGCATATTCACTTCATAGGTGGTTATATGCATGTTAGATGTGTAAAAAAGTCCTTAGGTTATTTAAAACATTTTAGTGTGTACCGGATTCTATTTGTCATATATGTTTTTTTCTATTCACTGAGTATATAGTGTACCTACGCTTCCCAACCATGCAAGTTAATTTGGTGAGTTTGAAATTTTGACTGGATCGTGCGATCTTTTAACATTTTCAAGGTATTATTGCATGTGGGTAGTCTCTATTTTGTATTTTTGTTATATAGTGGTTCATGATCATGTTGATATGTTTTATAATTTTGTAAATTAACTCTTAACTATCTTATGGTTTGTAAATGACCTTATTTGTGAACCTTTTGTGCTGCCCAAATGTTTTTAAAGATATTCAGTTAGTCTTACATAGTCGAATTAAGGGTACCATGAGTATCCTTAGCCTGGGTATGCGGCGGTTGTCATGTGCCCGATGTGATTTCGGGTCGTGACACTTACCGCTCTTAATTATAAATCTTTAAAATTAATTAGTTGGGTTTGAATTGTAAAAAATATTTCCTTCTTTTTATAGTGTGAACCTTAGTACCTAAACTTAGAAACTATGTACAAAATAAAGTTATAAAGTTGGAATTTATATCAATTGGGTAATAGCTTATCAAAACCTATAAGTAAGAATAGATTTTGTTTCAATTAGAAGAGAATTTAGGATGATTGATGGAAATTCGCTTTGTTAAATGACTTTTTAAAAGTTTTTATTGAGTTTATTCAAGTTTTTCTATGTAATTTCGGTTTCATTTTAGTTTTAAAGGGTGGTTTAAGATATAAGGACATATTGTGCCTTCCAGAGAGTTTGTTCATTATCTGGTCACCCAAATAGTCATATTGATCGACCAATATCCCCACATCTGACATTCACTTCTTTCGAACGAGTTTGGATGCATTTATTGGTCAATCACTTACTTTCAGAGGTTAACCAAAAAGTTTTTATTTCGGTGAGTTTGTGGAAACATTAGTCACACACTTTTATAATCCAACAACTAATATAGGTCGATCAATAGAGTAAATGCTTTGATATTAAAGGCAAGTTGTTAGACCCTGATTAACCATTATTCTTGAAAGGTTGACCAGTACATCAAGTTTTAAACCAGAATTAACCTTCTTTCTCTTCTTCACTGCATCTCCACTACTCAGTCTCCCTTCTCTCTAAAACTCTAACTTTTCTACTAGGGGATTCCACACCCAACCACATTCTTCCGCCACCCTTTCCCTACTCACCTCACCTTTTCCACCCTTACTGAAGATGACGTTGATCACTAGGCTCCCTCTTAGCTCCACTCTTTTCCTGCATCACCCTCCCTTCTTTAGTGGGATTTTCTTGACTCTCATAACCCCAACAAGTTCATATGCATCCTAAAAATATCATGTGCCATCAACCTACAACATCAGTTCATCCAATTACTTTTAGGGTAAACCCTAACTCCACTAATTTAGGGACATCCCCAATTTTTTGTCTAATCTCTCAATTGACATTTCCCTTAGCTTGTGATCTTACTTGAGAGCATGTTATGCATTGAATTTCATGAATTAGCCTTTACATTGCATCAATTTGTATTTTTATGCATATTATAAATTATTTTTACAAATTGAAGATTCATTAATTCAATTTAAGATTGGTTTAAGGTTTTTCAACTATGAATTGTATCTAATTTTGTCCAAATTAAAGTTTTGGGTCATTTTGCTTAAATTTGGATTTTTGAAACTAATCCAATTTTTACGTAAATGATGATCTTCTAATACACTTTTTTAGTAATTTATTCATTCAATTTATTGATTTTCAATTCAGTTGAGTTATCAAATGTCTTAAAGGAATGATAAGTAGAATAATTCAATATTAAACTTATTTAAAATCTTCTAACCTTAATTATATGCTCTAAATTTTTTAATGCAATCATTTTTTATATTTTTTAAATTTTCATTTCTAACAAATTTTTGTATTTTTCATTTTGTTTTTGTATTATGTGTTGTGATAATTGAAAATTTGTATTAGGATGAACTTTATGGAAGATTTTTTTCTTATAAGTGACTCTACATACTTGGCCTTTAGTATATTTTCGAACCTTTCCTCTTACATCTTATCTTGTAACTTTCCCTTACGTTCATGGCAAGAACTAGAGGGAACCTTAATCCTATTTCTAGTATACTCACACGAGGTAAAGTTACATGTACATCCTATAGGACTCTTAGGACTTAAAAGAGATCACTGATCCCTCCTCCTTAATGCCTGGTCCTAATAAGGATGATTACTTTGATACTAACTCTCCTTACTTTCAAGATTATGCTTCCTGTAATTTACATGAAAACCATGTTATCTCTCCTATCAGTTTAGAATCATTCAAAGCATATAGTCTTGTCTACTATTTTATTGATCAAGGGTGGGAATCTCTTCTTAGGAAGATATGTTGTATAAGTCTTACGAATGTTAGGCTCTAATATGTTAATTTCCATCCCTAAGTAATTCATGATTCCACTCACATCTTCTTTAAAATTCATGGTATCGGCGTCCATCTCACTTATGATCTCATAAATGATATACTAGGCATCCTAATTCATAAAAAGCCTACATATTATAGTTATCACACCAAATACAACATTAGACCTTATTATGTTCCTAATAGAGTTATAATTATTTTTAAGTTAGGACACTAAAGACAAGTCCATAGAAAACCTGATGATGTTTGTAGCCTCAATGCTATTCCTCATTTCCACCATCTCTTTATCAACTATAATTTTGTTTTTTCCGATGGTCACTTTATCTTTTAGGCCACGATGATCTTGGTTCCTCTCCACCCTTATGCAAGGAAATCAAATTCATCTTGGCTCCTCATTTTGTTTAATATAGTTTATTTCCACTAAAGTAAAAAGAAGAAACAAAGCATCTCTTATTCTCTCATCCTTAGCCTTATCTTCTAGCATTTTCATATTGCTCTAATTGGTGATGAGATTGATTTTTATTTCTTCTTTGAATTTGCTACTCTCAACCATATAGGGTACCAATTAATTGATAGTCAAATGACTAGGCAACATCAGCAACAACAACTATAAGCTCAACAACTATCACTATTATATAAGACTATGCCTTACGTTGATGGTCCCAATGAACCTCTCTTGAGTAACATTATCAAGCTACCTACAAATGATAAGGCTGCTACTTCATGACCATATCGTCTCTCTTTACCTAATGCTCTTCTAACGGTCATTAAAGATCAGCTTACCATGTTGTAAGGTGAGCTTGACCCTTTTTGGGACATCACAATGCATTGACTTAATGTCTTATTCATCTTAATCGAGTCTCATTTTACCCCAACATCTAGTTGATTTCTTATTGATGATTCCAGAAGGGGAGAAAGAGTAGTGATATTAGATTTATAGAGAGTAATTGTTTTGTTCTCTTTGTATTTCTTGCACTTTATGAGATATGTTTGACCAAATTTATGTTATCTACAAATATAGATATTCTTTGATATTGAATATCTCTTTTATTATTGATATTAAATTATGCTCTTGATATTGAATTATGTTTTTTGTATGAATGAAAGGGGAGCTTATCATCTCTAATATATCTTATATTCTTGATATTAAATTATGTTTTTGATATTATATTATGTTTTATGCATAAACGAAAGGGGATCTAATCATTATCTTAATAGTTGTTTGTCTACTTAGTTTTACTGTTGCTCTCTAATATCGTAAGTGTTTTTTCATTATCAAGAAGAGGGAGATTATTGAAATAGGGGATGTCCTAATCAATTTTTTGATGATAACAAAATATAATTACTAGTGAACTTAATATTTTGATGAAAAGCAAATAAGAACAAATAAATTCATAAACTCAAGAGGATAGATTATGAAGTTGACAAAGAGAAGCTGAAATTTGCAACCATCTAAATGAAGAATAAACCAAGAATAAAAGAAACCAAAGCTTATCAAGGTCATTCTTTAGTTTATAATGTTAATTATAATATCATTTAAACACTTTGATATTCTAAAAGTCTCATCATGCATAAACATTTCATTTCAGTTCATTGCATGAGTCTGTCCATTTATCAAGAGACATTAAACTTTTGATTTTAATATAAAATTAAAAGCCTCTTATCTTTCAAAAAAAAATTTAGGGAGTATTTTAGGAAGTATCCAAATCATAATTGCATTAAACAAATTGAGTTTGAGCATTTAAAGTTGTTAAAATCATATTTTTAGGTTGATTGGTTGACCTATATAAGTTAATGATCAGCTAATATACGTTAAAGTTGTTATATTTGATGTATCATGAGTTTGTTGTAACATTAGCTGATGTATAAGTCGACCAATGTGTCATATTGGTTGACCAATCTACCTATTGATTCACTAATATCCTGCTAGTGAATCTAGTACTATTAATGTATACCAGTCAACAAATATATTGTACTAGTTGGCCAGTACACTATAAGTAACCTTTATAACTGCTAGTTCTTCGCTCTAATGGCTAGGAAGAGTCCCAAAACTCTATATATAGCTATTTTCTCATTAGTTTTTATATCTAAGAAGTTTTTGGGTAAAGTTTACACATATTTTTAAGTGTATTTTAATCATTTGAGCATCATTACTTTATATTTGTGCAAGTGAGTCTCGATAGAATTATCAAGTGATAAAGTTAGTTATTTTGAGTTGTAAGATTTGTTTGGAGAATTTATTAATGAATTAAGGGTAATTTAAGTAGGATTGAAGTTCATTTTCATCTTAGGAGAAGATTATATAAAGTTTCTATCAAGAAAGATTGTACAAAGATTATTCTTCTCCTTAAATAAACAGTTACAGTGAAATTCTAAAAAAAGTCTAAAAGTAAACATAGGTAAAGATTATTTACCGAATCACTATAAATCAATTTATATTCTCTTTTCCCTATCTTTTTTAAATTATTATTCAATTATTTGAATTTTTTATATTAACCAGTCCATTACATATATATATTTTTTGTTAAATTGAGTTTGTTAGTTAAAAAACTACTTAAAATTTTATAAACACCCATTGTAACTCCCTTTTGAGACCCATTAGGACTAACAAGCTATAATGGCTCCCCCTCGTAGAGTAGTGGTATAACACCACTAGCCACTTGGCGATAAACACTACCCCTTTTAAGGTTTTATATGGTTACCCGCCACCAATTCACATACCCTATTTTACTAAGGATTTCAAACTATTGACGGAGGATACCCTGCTTAGAGAGAAGACAGCAACTATCCAAGTTATGAAGTTCCACCTTTAGTGTACACAAGATAGAATGAAGCAACCATCTGCAGATGACTCGTTTGTTTATGTTCAGAAACTAAGATGCCCCCAAGACTTGCATTCTCTTTCTGTCCTTTTGATGGCAAAGACAATTAAATGAACCAGGCAGATGAAGGGTTTTGTCCAATACAAGGACTATGCTCCATACATCAAATGTTGAAATAATCTTTTATGCACTTTTGAACTATATATTACAATCTTTTATCAACCCTATACAAAAACAAAACCCACCCAAAATTTATCCCTTAGCATATTAAGTTTGATTGGAAGGGTAAAGGTAGCAACCATCATACCTCATTCACTCCAATATTTGGCATCCAAAACATGATTAGCCTATTTATGAGATTTGGCAAAAAGTAGCCTACATAGCCCTAAGTTATCAAAACAACCATTTTGACGGTGTTAGGGACGGACCAGACGTGGGTATACTGAGCTACTACTGCTAGCCTGCAGTCCAAAATTCATAGTAGGGTGAAGAAGTTCAGCTTGTGGAAATGAGCCATTAGATGGCACATCCAGCAGAAGATCGTGATCAGAATTTGCATCCACAAAAGGAAGAGAATCCAGCATAAGGGAGCCACCACCTGGAGGCATGGTAAATAGGCTTCTTGGACTGAAGCAAGATCCATCATTACCCAAAACGTCTTTGTTTTCATATATAGCCTTCATGACAAACCTTTTGGGACTCTTTATCGCTATTCCTTCTGCGGAAAGTTTTCTTTGAGAACGTTCCTGATTTAAATTATGAACAACTTCTACAACAACACAATACAATATGTATGTATCTCCAGGTAATTGACCTCCTACGTACCAAAACTATAAAAGAAGGCGTGTATAACTGCAAGATTCCAGGGACTTGTCATATTTTTTGGTCGAGGATTATTAAAAATTAGGATATGGCCTCTTAGCCCTCTCAATATTAACATAAATTAAGAAATTAAGAAGAAAAGCTGTCACTCAACAATATATAGTGACCAGCAAATATTGGCTAACCTGGAAGTTTTAGAATTAACTTTTCACATTCCTTATTGACAGCAGTAGAACTATTTCTTGCAATGCCATTTGGTTCCTTTGCAACCAGCAACTTCACATTACCAACTGTACACTTCTGCATCCAAAGAGACGCTTAATAGGACAAGTAGATAGAACATCACAAGGAACTAAATCACAGACAATAAATATCATATGCTACACACTTCTACCATAAACAGATCAATCAAACCTTTAGTTCATGATATGATTCCACCCATTTGGATTTCGACAAATTGGAAAATGCCAGCCTTTTTACAGCCATACAATCTTCAGGTTTTGCTCCTGATAAGGAAAGATCAAAAACACCTTCTGCAAGCATTTGTTGATACAAATCCATGTCCTCCTTAAATTGAGGACTATCAAACATATTTTTGAGGCTGCAAATGCAAAGGAAATTATTTTAATCTTCAATCACCACTGAACTTCTATAAACTGGATTCATTCAATTGATATAGAATGTATCTAGATGATGCCCATTTACTTCATCTAACATGCTCAAATACTATAAATGAATTGCACAAATACAGAAAACAAAAGGCACGAATATGGCGTAATGAATTTTTGCGCAACAAATATTACTAGAATAAGTAAGATGGTTAGCATATTTCCACAAATCAATTGAATATGCCAGTTGCCAAAGGTGGAACTTTTAGCAATATTGCATAAAAGTTAGCAGTTGCTTGTGCCCCCATTGCCCACCCCCAAAATGTAATAATGATGATCATTGTCCTATCAAACTGACAGCTACTACCCACAGCAGCAGAGTACAAACCTGTCAGGAAGTTTCGCAGTATCAACAGGAGCTAGATATTTTAGCAACTGCTGCTGCTCTTCAGTAGTCAAGTTTCTACCGAACTCCTCGAAAGTAAGAATATCCTAAAACATAAATGCACTGAATCGTGTCAAACACCAATGAAGTCTATATTAAATATTAAAAGTGCAGAGTTTTGATACATCTTAACATTTAAGAATCATTTGATTGAGGTTCATAAGACAAGAAAGAAAAATAGAAGATACATTTCATAATACTGAAGTATCAAAATGCAGAATCTTGAGACGGTATAGAAAATAAGTTGCAATTTCCAGAAGTAATTGACAAAAATCAGAATTCTTGTACTCCACAAACAAGGATAATGATTACAGACATGAATAGGACAACAATAATATCAGATATGAAAAGAATGGCTCTAAAAAACCATCAACAAATAAGGAAACATAACTTACATTTAAATCAACATTACATAGTATTGAAACATGATTTCCCAGGATTTGAAATTTCTCTGGCAGAGGCTTGTCCCTGAAATTCCAAACAACAAAGATTAAACACAGCAAAAGTAAAATTTATGGATTCTTTTAATGCCAGTGGGTAATAGTTCCACAAATTTCTTTCTGTTCTTCACAATAGAACTGCACATATACTCAGTTAAAACAGTCATTCACCCAATTTGCTGGCTGATTTTATGTATACCCAGATCAAAGATCCATTGATCTATGCAGATAGCAAAACCAATTTTATATTTGCTTTCCCTTTTATTCACCTGAGAGACCAAAACAAGTATATATGTGTTTGTACGTTAAGATGTTAGGAGATATGGTTAGCTGCTAAGAACTATTGACAAAAATATTCAGGTACATCAATGACAAGGAAAACATAGTTCTTGCAATACATTCAGATATTTTAATGAACTCAGGAAATCATAGCTCTTGCAAGTTAAAACCATTTGGAAGTATACCTCTTTAGCTCCTCTAGCTGCATTCCAAGCTCAAAAGGACTTGTATATTTTCCAACAACAGAATCAGCTCTGCTTATTCTCTTGCTCTCACTATATATAGGACTGCTCATAACATGTGAATAAGCCTCACTTGTTGAGTATTGTTTGCTCTCAACAGAAAGGGAGCTAGCTTCAGATTCCTCATCTCGAGCTATTGAAATTGGATGTCTAATCAGAACACTCCCATGTCTAATCTCAACAGAAAACATTGGTGTTTCACTCTCCAAAAGCAAATCTTCTACAGAAGAGCCAGAGACACATGAAGATTGTTGTTCATATAATATAGTATGAAGATCTTTGGCAAGTTTTTCAACAGGAGATTGCTTCGGGCGATTGACGCATGTCCTCTTCTTAGAAGGTACCATTGCATCCCACACAATTGATGGGGCTGGACCTAAGAAAAGTGCAACACACAATGATTAAGTGAAGGCATTCACGAGGACAGCAACACAATAAAAACTATCAGTATCTGTCGTGAAGTATTTAGTCATCTAGTGATTTGATTTGACAAAAATCACATAAGGAAGCCACTTCTGCTCCCAGAAAGTCAAAGACTTTGGTTCTCTGTGAGATAATTTGCTGCAGCAATAATAATGTCATTATCTATTTTTTTTCTCCCCTCCACCACCATTTTAGAATTGTTTTTAGGGATTTATGATACCTTATGCCAATTACCATCATTCAGATTTGTGTTTATAAACCAAAAACTCTAACTAATTATAAGTTTGCCCTCAATTTTTGATAATGAAGAAAAGGGGGAAATAAGATTAACTTTGGTCAGTATTCAACCTGTCAAATCACTTGCATCGCCGCTGCCACACTGAGCACAGCTCTTAGAGTTAGATATGGCTGATCCAGAACTAGATCTATTACTAGTATCTTCATCTAAAGCCTTTTGGTAACCCTGGTTGTAGTCAAGATTAACCACTCCAACCACCCCACTATCATGGTTTGGCTTTCTTTTCAGCTGTTTAACTTCTTTGTTCTTATTTATGGATATGTTTTTCATTCTAGTAGCCCTGTTGTCCTCGTAATCATCAGCATCTGCTCGAGCATGAAGAGGAGTATAATTGGCAAGTGTTCCTTTTGTTCTCCATCTAGATCCACAAGCATTGCATAATACTGGCTTCTCAGGAGGCCCGTTGCGCCAAAGAGGTGTGTCTAAACCAGATAATTGTTCAAAAACATGTTAGATATTAACATCAAATAGAACAACGGACAAAGTCATCTAGACTCAGTAGGTACAGGTAAAAAGTTGGTGCTTTTTTATGGAAGACCAATTTTAACAATAGAAGAAACAAGAGAGTTTACTGATTTCTAGTAATTTAGCCATGAAGCAATATATTATGCACAAGCAATTTGTCTAGTAAGTAGAGCTATAATTAACACAATTAAGTAAATCAAACAAGAACAAGGCCTCATTAAATAAGGATCAATTTCTCAAAAAGCAGAACTACTACAAAATCTCCTGGACATAAGCATAAACCATTGAAGGTCACTGTGAGCTCAAATATTAGCATATCATTCACAGGAATCAGAAAGGAATAACAAAAATGAGATCCTTGAGCATATACTCATTACACGAAAGGAGAACAGGACAGCTATGTGTAGAATTTAGACACTTCTCAACAAATAAAATAATATTTCAGGAAGGATGGGAATATATCTAGCATGACAACGATCATTAAGAAAAATTATTCTGGTTTGTGCATTCTTTTTGTACAATTTCCAATTAAAACCACAAGTTCAAGCTGACAGTACCATGAAAAAGAAATGGAAAAGAAAAGAGCTGATGCTTTGCTAAACAATGGAGGATGAAAGGTGAAGGCGTGCTACTTTCGCTCACTTCACTACGAAAAAGAACACCTGAAGAGTGAATACAAAAAACTCTTTTGAACTAGTTCGTCATTGATCAGACAAGAATTTTTAGTTGAAAGTTGAAACTAAATTAGCCTAAAATGAGCGGCAGTAGTAACGTAAAACTCAATTTGGAAAAATGGACTACCCTAACCAGCTAAATCATATACCGTGCAAAGTCTAAACTACTGGTACTTATTCACATCAAAAATAGATGTCACGAAAGGACGACACCCTCAATAAAATTAAAGCCAATGGCAATGTAAGGTTCAGATTTGAATCAAGAATTTATACAACGTTGCTTATCATCTGCAGAGATTCAATTGAACAAGTTCAAGGCTTTAGCAACGACGAAGAGCTTTATAATGTACTTTTAGAGTTCCAGACTCAATGCTTGACGTTAACATAGTTCTTAACAGAGAATACAGGCAGCTCTACAATGAAACTAGCAGCATATCAAAGTCCCTTATTTGATTTGATCAATATCATATTTTTACTCGGTATCCAAGCTCGTTACATTGTTTGGAAGAAACAAGGAGGCCGCTAATCCTATACAGTCTATCCAATGACCCAGTATAAAGAGACTCCAAACTTAATTCCTATAAACGGAGGATATTTCAAACTATATTAGAAGGTTAAAGCAACAACGTCAGAAACCAGAAGTCTATGAACTAACAAATGAACTCATGAGAACTCGAATCCATATCTCGTTTGTTAAAGAAGCAATAAAAAAGCATCCAATCAAAATTAATACACGTGCACAAATGCAGACATAAAAGGAAAGAAAACGAAAGCTTTCAATGTAATATCCTTGTCCAGGTAATACCTTGTGTATTACAAATGGTCGCACTGTTCATTGGTGCAATGAAACCATTAACAAGAATAGTTGATTGCAAATGGTGAAGTCCGTGAAAACCTTTCCCATATCATTAAAGAAAACAAAATGGAGAAACAAGAACTCACTTGTAACTCCACAGTGATAGCAAGGTCCTTGCTTGCCCATGTCTTTCTTTTCTTTTTTTTCCCCCTTAAGTGAAGGAAATGGAAATCCAAGGACAATTTTTACAAACACGATAACTGATTATACCAACACAAAAAGTTTACAAAAACAGAAGACTTTTATCGGAATTTTATAAAATTTTTGTTTGTTATCTTCAACCCTTTATACGTCTATACAAAAACTAGTTGATACATGAGGCTTTTTTTTTTTTGTTTATTCAACAAAACAAAACCAGAAAAGGAGTTTGCCAAAAGAAGAGACCAGAACTCAGAAATCCAGAAGAGCTTGCAGATCTTAATAGCTTAGAAAAAAGAAGAAGAGACTCAACAAGAAACGGATAGGATTTTGATGGGTAATTTCAGCTGGGAATACGTCCAATCCAATGAAGAGGAGAAAAGACCATCTCAAGGAATCTAATAAATGGCTGTGACAAAGGAAGAAAGTGAAATGTGAGAGGAGAGAAAATGGAGAGAGTGAGTGGTGTGTTTATATGACCTCTCCACTAGTTGTATTCTATGTGAAGTAAATGTTGGAGGTTTCTTTGCTTTGCAATCTTGTTGATGATGTTATTAAATCCTTAATTTATGTTATTTCTTATATATTACATTATTCATTTTTTTCCCAATATAGGGTAGAGATAGAGAGAATATCATTCCATATATCCTTTCTATTGTACGTAAGTAGCCTTGTTTTTTTTCCCTTGGAGAAGAGGAAATAATTCAACGTTTTTGGATTTTTCTTATCAAATTTTGACACAAAAAAGAAGAAGAAGAAAACTATGTCTTTAGTTTAGCCAACAACGAAAGAAACAAAGTGGGTTTGTTTGGCTTCTCTTTTATTCTTTTTCTTATATAAATAAAACATTGTTCGCTATGTGATGACGGGTGAGTAAGAGTTCAAGGATCGCATTCGTCGCTTTCTCATTGGCTAGATAATTTTCAAATTAGATCCACCTAACCTGATTTCCCTTTGATTCTGGTTTAGATCCTAACCCTATGGTGATCAAGGGGGTCGTCAGTAGATGTGATTCAATAATCCTGTTACTCTATCACTGCCTTTTGTAAAAGCTGACTTTCCACAATTTTAGCATCATCTTTTGATTTTAGGACCAACACTGTCCACGATAAGTACACTAGTGGGTATCACATGAATTTGACCCACCTTGCCTTGGTGTCATTGGTGTTAACTTTGAAGCTTGTGAATAAGTTTCTGTTCTTTTCACCTCAGATTAAACTTGATCCCAATACATAAACTATTCACAACATGATGAAATTTTGATTCAAGGGTTGAGATTCGTCGACCTTTTGGACTTGACCTAGTGATACGTAAAAAGAAAGAAATCCCAAAGGTCAAGTGCAAACCCATGACTTTTTCTCATGGGTTTTACCTAGTGATAGGTAAAATGAAAGTATGTCCTTACTCGTGTCATACTTCAATACATTAATTACGTTATTTTATTAATGTTTTAACCTAATTAATTTAATTATGAATAAAAACAAAATACATATTTTTTTCATTTTAAATTGGAAGTCTTCATAAAAATATCTTTAAATAAAAACTATAATATAAAAACAATGAGATAGTAATAATTTTGCATCTTCAATGGTGATTTAATTAGTGGAGCAAGTCTCACAAAAAAAAAGTTAATGATAGAGGTTTTAAATTAAATTTGGGGAGTTTTCACTCTTAGACACGTTAAACATAATGCACATCATCATCAACACTCAATTAAAGTCTCGCTGAGATAAAACACAGAGTCTATAAAGATTCAATAGTCCGTAGTCTTACTCATACCTAGCAGAAGTTAAGAAATTGAACAATAGAAAACAAAAAATATCAAAAATTATAAATAATAATTAATTGGAATTCGTTAAATAATTGGTTTTATTAAATAATACATGTAAATAATTAATTAAAGAATAATAATAATTTTTTGATAGGCAACGTGTGGGGTTCATTATTTTTAAGGTCATTGATCACCACTAATAGTTAAAATTTACATACTTTGTGGAAAGTTATGCAATATGATAAAATTATTTAAAGGAAATGCAGTTAGTCTAATTGGTGGATCCCAAGCATAGCTACCAATTCTCTTACCTTCCAGCCTTCAGCTTGCCTTCTTTTATTTAATTATTTTTGGCCTTTGAAATTCCCCTTTGAAGTATAATCTAATATGTGAGCACTCGCATTGAGATGAAAACAAAACCTCATACTTGAAGTGCTCCATCATTCATAATTCTCCAGCCCTCATAAGACGTAACCAAAATCCAAATCATAAAAAACAACTAAGCTTGCCTTCTCTTATTTAATTATTTTTGGCCTTTGAAATTCCCCTTTGAAGTATAATATAATATGTGAGCACTCGCATTGAGATGAAAACAAAACCTCATACTTGAAGTGCTCTATCATTCACAATTCTCCAACCCTCAGAAGAAGTAATCAAAATCCAAGTCATAGACATCAACTAACCATGTGGTTCCATCGCATTCCAAATGCCTCGTGTAAATATAGGATGATAAGGTATACAATTAGAGCCATGTGCTACACCATAGTAAATTCTCCCGGCAATCTTGATGGAATAAACAAAGAAAAAGAAGTCGTATGTAGGGTTTGATTATGGGAGAAAGTGAAAATGCCGCCTAACCTTACCTCCGCTCCGATGCAATCAATGTTCACACTTTCTCTCAATCTTTTGTATGCAGTGCAATAAGTATTCCTAACATTCTTACCAATTTCACTTATGTTTTTCTCTAATTATTATGCATAAAATTTTTCAATAAACTAGAAAATAACTATTATCGACAAACAAGTGTTGAGTGCCTAAGTACAAATTTCCATATTTTTCAAGTTTTTTTAGTGTCTTCTTCAGTGTTGTAGGTCCAAAAATTAGGCGAATACTTTTAATGGATTTATTTGATTGAAATATCATATGCTGTCAACTTCGTAGAATTTTTTTAGCTCAAGTTTGAAGCTTATACATTACCATATTCTTCATCAAAGTTAATATAATTTAAAGGAGTAAATCCTAACAAGGGTTAAGAAGTAGAATAGGAAACAATATATAACCTTCCCAAGTCCAAAATTTCAGTTAACCTTCATTTGATCACTTGCTCTCTCATAAGTTTTGTAAGCTAAAATAATTTCCCTTATCCAAGAAATAGTTATGTCAGTCACCTCGTAAAAGATTCCCTACGTAGCTTGTTCCTATTGTTACTTTCATGATAAATGTATAGATGCTACAATTGAATATTGTTATAAGGAAACATACATATGTTGCTTCGTTATCCTAACTGTGTAACTTACCGATTTTATGATATTCAACCAATCCCTTTCTCCCTAATGAATTTGTAGAGGTTTTTGAACTCTTGACTAAAGGACTTGGGAGTAAGACACTAAAAGAACAAATGGCCTTTGGATTATGGGTTACAAATAAGGTATAAGGAATCCTTGATGTTATGATATATGTCTTTAGTTTTCAATCTTTGTCTAACAGCATGTCAACTTTTAAAAGAAGCCTTAACAATCAAGGATTTAGCCATATTTAGTCTTACTAGTAAACTTTTTTTAGAGTTAAGCCTGAGAAGCAAAAAGCATGATTCATTGGTGAATTTATGAGAGGAAGACCTTAACCATATAACATGATCATCATCAAGAGGATTCAAATTGCATGGAGGCAAATTATTAGTATTACTAGTTGATCCCCTAAAACAACAATTCCAATTTCCATATAAAAAAATTCATTGACTTTAGCATTTTATAGAATTCTCAATGTAAGAGAAGACAACTCCTTTCTCATATGCAAAGGCCCCAAATTGCATTAGTTATCATACTAGAGCCTAATATTCATTCCATTCCTTATAAAGCCCTTAAATGATGAGAAAAGTTAGTCTCCCAGCCTAAGTATTTAGATTAAGCTTTTGGAGTGCTCTATATTGATCCTTAGTTGCTAAAAGTTGGTTCTGGCTAAGTAATACTCATGCATCCATTTAGAATATGTTGCCTCTTTGTCAATAAATATCCTCTATATCCTTTTGACTAAGAGAGCATATTACATTACCTGGATAAGAACTATCCCAAGCCTCCTCCTCCTTAGGTAAGTGAAGTTCCTACCATTTTATTTTTACACCTTTAGAATTCTTAGCTTTCCCTAACCATTAGAAATTCTTGATGCATTTTTCAATTTCCTTGATAAGCTTTCTAGTTAGGAGGAGATGGCACTCCAATAAATATGGATATTCCTCAGGATTGAATAAATTAATGGTAATATACATGTATTAGATAAGAATCTATTTTTCCAAGAATTGATTATGTTTGTAATAGCTTTCATTAAGGGAATAAGGTCAACAAACCCGGGATTCTTAGTAGATATAGGCGTTCCTCGATATTTAAACAGAGTATGATGAATTATAAAACCATAAATGAAACTAAGTTGGTGAATATCTAACACATTTGCAGAAATTTAGATGTTATTATTATCTATATTAACCTTTAAATCAGACAACTGAGAGAAATAATTTAGACAATTCATCAATATCTAAAAGAATTGAGTTTGTACCATAAAAAATTATATGATCATCCACAAAAGACTGTTTTTAATTCTCTGCATTTAAAGTGATACACAAAATAACTATTAGCTTCAATGTTGAAGTTAATTATCCTTGTAAGAGTGTCAATGGCTAGGGTGAGTACATAATGGGATAAGGGGTCCCTTTGTCTAATTCCCTGAGCTCCATTAAAAGTATTTGAAGGAGTTCCATTAACTAGAACAAAAAAGGATGTAAAGTAGATACATGCATAAATCCATTCCATGAAAAGCACAAGAAACCCAAATACCTAACGATAATTGAAGATAAAGTTCCATTCTAAGGAGTTAAAGGGCCTTAAAGAAGTATATTTTCACATAACAACTGTTAATTAAAGCCTTAGGGTTATAATCTTTAAACAACTCCTAAACTAATAGTATATATCTCCAGTTGATCTGCTAGAGATAAAAGCTGCCTGATTGGATCTAATTTTTAAACATGATAGGGATATCATATTGATCTCAGTTACTACATAAGCCCAAGCAATATGAAATGAGAGGAATAACAAAAGGTTTAAAGAGAAATCAAATTCTCCATTCTCTCTTACAGACCTCACTATGGCTAGCATAAGGGAACAACTGATTATACATTAGTTGAACCTGTACTGTAGCAGAGGAATGGCTCTTATATGGAGAGTTTAGTCCTCGATGTCTTCTCTTAAACCCTAGTTACTCAAAGCTACATCATACAACCATGGGTTTAGAAAGTTAAGATTCTTGCAATTCAACAATTCACCTACTTACGGAAAATATTGATGTATTAGTTTTCTAATCTTACCTGGTGGAAAGGAGGGGGTTTTTTCTCAGATAAACTTCTTACTCGTTGCTTTATGCTTGAAGAATCGTCAATGAGTCACTATTATCAACAAATAGAATGCTATTTGTGAAGATTCATATTTATAAAGGAGGAGATCATACTAAGTCGAGAAGATTACCTGAATAACAATCATCCCCTCTAACCTTTACCACAGAGAGGAATCCCCAGAGCAGAGTTTATAGAGTTGGAAAAAACAATGTTATGCCTTAATGTAACACCCCACTCCCGCCGAACCCGAACCCGAACCCGATATCGACAGTGATACCCAAATCCGTGCCCCGCGAGGGTGGCGTGTCACATCACTTAACACTGATCATTCATTTGGGCCCATTTTTTTTCTTTTCAAAACATTTTGTCTATTTAAATTGAAAGCGAAACACGTTACAACATAATGAAGTTCACAAAAACTTTTATTAGCCACTTGGGCCCATTTTCAATTACGCAGTACAATCATTTCAATAC
>JAOTAY010000005.1:14297007-14314523 GCA_025629805.1 Erythroxylum baracoense
TGTCATGAATGCATGTACAATAAATTTTTATGTGCACATATCGCTGTTCACAAATGCATGAGCATGAGATGTGTTTTTCCTAATTTCTCTGATTTATCACACTTGGACCCGATTCTCTAGTCCGACCCGTTCTATAGAAACGGGATGTTACACTTAATCGCTAAATGACATCTTAATCTTACAGGAGAGTATGTTACCTGAGCTTGAGATCTTCTTAGCGCAGAGTAAATCGTAGAAGAACTTCGGGGAGACAAGCTGATAGCCTCAATCACCAGCGCTTCGCCATCGCCACCTCCCTCCCAAATCGAGAAACTTCTCAAGGTCTCAAGAAAGTTAGGGATAGTTATACCCTAATTGTTAAACGAACCCTATTTTTTAGTTATTATGTACGTCGTCGTATTGCTTTAACTTTGTTTAAGTGTCCAAATGGTCTGTCCCATATGGGAGAGACCTTGATGTAAACATTTCCATTTATTAATGAATTTTATAAATTCAGAAAAAAAAACTAGAATTTTAGAGATCAATTTGTAAACTATGTTATAACAATAAATAGGAAGAAAATCGTTTGTGGAAGTAGGATTCTTTATTTTAAGAATCAAGGATATGTGAGTTTTATTCAATTCCCTTAGCATTGTTTTACTAGTGAAGAATTAGCACACCAATTCTTCAGTAATATTCTAAATGGTCTGAAAGAAGTGAGCATTAAATCCTTCTAGCCTTAAAGATTTATTAGGATTCAAGTTTACGAGTGCTTCTTTAATTCTTGAGTAATAAAGGCCTTATAAGATTAGCCTTCATGTCATGATCAATAGATTCATCGATGAATGTGCTTAGGCCCACATCTATTAAGCCATATTTTAAACTCTATCTAAGTAAATTCTTATAGAAATTCAAGGAAATCTCTCCAATCTTGACCTTATCCTTATATAGATTCCCTTTTTCATCAACTAAAAAGGAGATTTTATTTCTATTCATGCAGTTCATAACGGAATTATGGAAGAACTTGGTGTTGTTATCCCTTTCCCTCAGCTAGTTCACTGTTACTTTCTACTTAAAAGGAGAGTTATAGAATTGTAAGGCTAAATTATAGTCATTTAGGTATTTGTGTTCCAAAGACCTTAACTCTTAGTTAAAAGTATCATTATAACATTCATCTTAAACTCTTCTAAGGGTATCTTTTGCTAATTGAATATTAGATCTAATATTTAAGCAAGTTTTATTTTGAAAGGCTTTAATCCCTTCTCTAATAACCCTAAGCTTTTTCATTAGTTAGAAAGCTTTACAATCAACAATTCTAACTTCAATGTAGCCCTGACAATATCCTTAGACCCTTCAACTTTAGATAGAAAATTATAGAATATTAAAGGAATTTTAGAATAAATGGAAGATATGAGGTTTATAATCTCCACTATAGAATGATCTAAAAATAAAGTAGGATTAAAATTTGTAAAAGAATTTTAAAACTACTTCAACCAACAATCACTTACTATAGACCTATCAAGCTTATTTCTAATAAACCATTCCTTTTATTGTTTGTTACTTATGAAAAGAGATGTCTTATATAGTTTAAGCCTAAGACCTTAATTCAGTTAACCACTTGGCTCAACTCCTTATCAATGTTTTTGTGATCGATTATGATGGCTTAAACTTCATTCACATACAACACACAATTCATATCGCCTATAAATTTCTATAATTTATGAGTTCTTCCTTGAATGATTTTATGATCATCTTACAACCTACTTATTTGAATCCTTATATAAGTAGCATAAACAATATAAACTTTAAATGGAACATTAGTATATTCCAAATAGACTACAATGTATCATTTGGTTTGAGAAAACCACATTGGAGACTTAGATAAGTGATGCATTGAAGGTAACCACTATCATTCCATTATATTGATGAGAATGGTTTGAGATAATAGACCATTGAGCACCCAAAAATCTCAACCTATCAAGCAATTTATTAGGCTTTACTTTAGTTTCCAAAAGCCCTAGAATTATAGCGTCTTTTTTTCTACGATTAGATCCTTAGAAACTTACTGTTTAAGAAGGTTATTTAAGCCCTTTACACTTTGTACCAATGTAGACATTAAGATAAAGGATTATTTACCACTAAACCTGGATTTATCTACCTTTCTATCCTATATTTTCCTAGAGAAGAAGGGACCAACAACTATATATCCATTCCCGAAACAGTCATCTACCATGTGATTCGCCTGGTTACTAAGGGCATCTATATTTTCCATAGTTTCATTCCCCTACTTCATATTAGGTTGTAGTGATGCTTCAATATAGGAATTCTACAAGTTATTATTTGGAACTTCTAGGTCCTTCCCTTTGAGTTTTGAACTACCTCATTAATCAAATTAACTTCACGTGCTTTATGTTGCTCAAGATTATTTTGGGTAATTGCAGGAGTAGAATCCCCTTTGAAAAGAGTTTATTATGTTTATAAGCTTATGATAGAGCCCAGTAGTAATTATAAATTGGTAAAGAAAAAGGAGAAGAAGATAATCTCATAAGCTAAAAGTAGAGCTTATGAGAAACTATACCAACAATTAGAAACTAAAGATGGATAAAATGATATTTTTGAGTTAGCGAGAGCTAGGGAACAAAAGATGAGAGACTTAAATCAAGATCGGCGTATAAAAGATGAGGTGCTCATAATAAAAAATGACATCAAGAGATAATGGAAAAGGTACTTCTATAGCCTTTTTAATGAATACATAGAGGCTAACATCTATTTAGGTAATCTTAGCATGTCCGAGAGATATTGTAACTTTATTTATATAGACAGATTATAAGGGAATAAATTAAAAAACATTGAGGGAGATGAAGAGTGGAAGGAAAGTAGGGCCTAATAAGATACCCATAGAGGTGTGGAAGAGCCTAGGCGAAGGGAGTCTTACTTAGCTAGCCAAGCTTTTTAATGTGATCCTTAAGTATGCCAAAATGTCAGATGAGTGGAGATTTAGTATATTAACTCCTTTATATAAGAAAAAAGGGGACATCTAAAGCTGTAACAACTATTTAGAAAATGCGTATGACAAAGTTCCTACGGAAATCATATGGAGATGTTTAAAAATTAAGGGAGTTCCTATGATTTATATACGAGTTATTAGGGATATGAATGAAGGTATAAAAACTAGAGTAAGGACGATAGGATGAGATATAAAGCACTTTTTTATCAATATTATGCTTCATCAAGGCTCCTCTTTGAGCCCATTTCTATTTGCAATAGTGATTGATGAGCTTACCAAGAATATCCAAAGGGATGTGCCTTGGTCTATGTTATTTATGATGACATAGTTTTAATGAATGAGATAAAAGAAGGTGTCAATTTCAAGCTTGAACGATGCAGAGTAAGTTAGATTCAAAGGGCTTTAGCTTGAGTAGGATTAAGACTAAGCAAGTAGAATGTAACTTTTCAGGACATAAGGTGGCTAAAAATATGGAGGTTAGGATTGTTTAGAAGTTATACCATAAAAGGATTGTTTTAAGTATTTAGGATCTATCATCAAGAGTAGTGGAGACATTGATAAAGACATAGTTAACAAGATCATATCAGGGTGGCTTAAAAGGAGAAGTGCGTTAGGAGTTTTAAGTGATAAGATGATACCATTCAAGCTTAAAGGTAAATTTTATTATTTAGCGATTAGGTTGATTATGCTCTATGAAGCAGAGTGTTGGCCCATCAAATAAGTGCATATTCATAAGCTAGTGGTGACGAAGATGAGGATGCTATGTTGGATGTGCAACCTTACTAGAAGAGATAATGACATAAATGTAATGGTAAGGGACAAATTAAAGGTGGCTATATTATTAAAAATTAAAAGAGACAAGGCTTAAGTTGTTTGGATATGTTAAAAGGAGACACCCAGATGCTCTAGTGAGAAGATGCGAGAAGATTTTACTTAGGGACTATAAGAGAAAGAAAAAGGCTTAAGAGGAATTAGAGGAAGGTGACCAAGAATGATATGACACTGCTGAAACTTATCGAGGACAAGGTCCGCAATGCAAAACTTTAACGGACTAGGATACAGATAAAGGATCTCTTATAAACAGATCATTTCCATTCTCATAGGTCTTTTAGCATTTTCCTCTTGTATTTAACATAAACTTTTAATTATGTAGCATTTACCTTTTAGGGTTTTAGTCTAAGCTTTTTTCTACTTAGTCATCTATTTAGTTTATTACTTATTTCATATTTTATTCATTAAGTATTTTTTTATTGTATTCTTTATTTTCTTTTTTTATGTGAGTCATTCAAAAATAACCTATCTACTAGTTAGGGGCAAGGGTACGTATTATTGGACCCCCTTAGATCTAGTGTATCAGTAGGATTTTTACTGGTTTGTTACTATTATTGTTGATGTTGTTAAAGCATAATTTAATGAACAAGATAAAGGAAAGATAAAACAAGGATAGAATAATGCCTAAGTTTTCAATATTGATTAACTTCACTCTTATTATTATTATCTTTAGTGATTTTGTTATTAAGCTTTATTAATTTATTTTAATTTCAGTTAATTCAATCTTTTATTACCTTAGACAAAGTGTATGAAAACTGTTAGGTGACTAATTCAATGCTTGCAGGAATGATATTTTGTGTCCACGAGAATAAGGAACTTACTAATTCTTACAATCACATCTTCTAATGTACCTATCAAACATTTAAAAAAAGTAGTGTACTAGCCGTATAGAAATATTGGTAGGTTTGAGATTGCTTATCTTAAGCTTCTTGCTAACTGATAAGGACATGAGGTGAACACTTAGCCTTAGATCACACAAGATGTAATCAAAGCTCAAGTCTCTAATAGTATATGTGACTAATAAGTTGTCAGAGTTCTTATGCTTTGGTGGCAATATGTTGTAAGATTCAGCCTTGCACTTCTTAGGTAGGGTGCGACTTTGTAGTCTTTAAGCCTTCTCTTGTTAGATAACATCTTCTTTAAAAACTTGGCATAAGGCATTTACTTTAAAGCATTAATAAAATAAATGTCAATGTAAATTTTTCGAAGAACTTTCAAAAGAAATGTCAATGCAAATTTTTCGAAGAACTTTCAAAAACTTTATGAATTTCTTATCTAACTTCACTTTTACCAATCTTAAAGGGAATGGTACAGATAGCTTATAAGGTGTTGAGGGAATGTATTTGGGTTCCTCCTTTTCTCCTTTCTCCTCCTCGAGTCTTTTTTTCCTCTCTAGTAGATATTCTCCCTCCTTACTCTACCTCAATGCCAACCACTTCCAACCTAAGGTTCTCAATCATTTCATCTCCCCTTAACATAACAACATTACAGTGCTCCCAGGATTTTCAACCTTACCAAGCAATTGACCAAGTGATCTTATGGTAGAACTAGCATATAACGCGATTTAAGACTTAACGATTTCTTATGAGTAGAAAAAAAGGGCAGTTCAGATTTAAGCTTCCTAATCTCCTTCTTGAATTCTTTATTATGTTTGGCTTTAGTGGTAAGGAATTCTTTAAAGTGGAGTTTAAGTTTGATTTATAGGGAGGGGGTTCAATGGTTTATTTTGGAAATTAGGTGGTTGCATGTTTTGAGGTGCAAGGTTAAACTTTCTTTCATATGAGAGATTAGGGTGTTTTATCTAATGATTATAGGTGTTTGAAATGGACTATTCTTTTAGCCGAAATTGTAATTACATTAATATATTTCACAAAGGGGTCAAAAACTGGCTCCCTAACTTGAAATTTTAGTTAAATTTCCTAAGGATTCACTTATATCACAAATTATGTTAGTAGTATTAACATCAATAACATTTATAGTATTAAATTTTTGGGAGAAAGCATCCACCTTAATAATAAGAAGATTTAAAGAATCTAGATTATAGTTACTTGGAATCTTCTTGTGAATGGCTCTTTCACTTGACCATTAGTAGCGATTATGATTAATGTCTTCTATGAGGTTATATACTTCATCTAATAAAGCTCCACTAACGGTGGCATCCACAGAGATCTTCATGTTATAAGTCATTCTATTGAAGATTCTATAAACTATGATGGGGAAAAGACATCAATAGCTCCTTATATCTCTCCCATACCTTGTATAAAGACTCACCTTCCCTTTATGTGGTAATCTGGTTCCTTATCTTTATGATTTTGCCTGAAGGAAAATACTTTCTAAAAACATGTGTGAGAGTTGATCCTAATTAGTGATTAACCTTATTAAAAGGGTCTATAGCCATGCTTTAGCTTTATCCCTCAAATAAAAAGGGAATAAATGAAGCTTGATTGCATCAAGAGATATGCCATTTAGCTTTAACATGTCACAAATACTCTAGAAACATAGATAGATATAGGTTGAGGCCTTTAAATGGTAAACCTCTAAATTTATTTTGGTGCACAATAGATAAAAGTGAGGGTTTTATCTCGACGTTAGGCTTTATAATGCCTGAGTTAATGCCCTAGACATTCAGTGTAGTAAAGTCCTTTAATGACCTCATACTCTCTACAACCATCTTTTCTTCCTCATCTTCTATTCTCCTTTGAAGTCTTCTTCTTATATGCAAATTTCTCTTAACTTTAACATTTGGCTTTACAAGATTTTCAAAATTATGTATATAAAAGGTGATTTACAAAAGAGAATGAATAAAGTATAGTTCTGTAAATAAATAATTGAACTAAAAAGAAAACAAAAAATATAAGAAAAAGATCTAGTCTAGTCAATTTCCATGTTTACACATATTGACACCTAATTTTTAGCAATGGCATTGAAAACTTGATATTTGTTTTATCGTAAGAGTAAGGTGTAGCTATAGCTAGCATTGACGAGTACAAGTTAATCTTACGAGAATTATCTGTTAATTACCCATTACCTATAAAATTAGTAAACTAGATCAAATCTTTACCAATTTATGAATATAGAAAATAAAATAAAAAATATGAATACTAATGCAAAATAGTAAATAAAAATGTACCAAACTATAAATTGAATAGATTTAAACCAGGTTTTCCTAAGACTTTACTATTAATTTAACCTTTAACTAAAGAATTATTCTAGCTTCTTTGTGAACTCTTTTGATAAGTTTTACCTTAACTCACTCTGTGTACTCTTTTGATATGTTTTACCCTAATCCAGGAAGATATTATGGCTATCTCTCAAATAGGTCACGCTCAACCCTGTTTATTCACATTATCACCTGAACATAAATCTCATCTCTCAACATTCGATGCATGAATCATAGATTGAATCTTTCACTTTCGATTTAATCAGTATAAAAGCATGAATAAACCATAAGAAAACTAGAATTTCATTAATGAAAAAAACTAATATATATCACATCGTAGGTTTTACATACCTTGTATCCCAATTAGTTCATAATAGCATCAATAACATCAACATAAAAGCAAAGAAAACAAGATAAAGAAATTATGTTCTTGAATCTTGAAATCTCTTAAAGAATCATTGAAGTTTTGAATTCTTGATCAAGATCACTACAAAACAGCTCCAAGATAACTCTCAAATTATTCCCTGGCCAAAAAAAATTCTTTTCTAGCTCCTGTTCCATTCTCTAATTATTCCCTCGTATAGGTTCATGTAGTTGGCTATGTATTCCATAAATTTCTCTAAAAATTAACAACGCTAACTCGAGTATATACACATGACTGTGTATGATACCTTGTTCTTCATACAAGAGATAACACAAGGCAGTAAGGTGCAGTGAAGAAACATAAATAACCAATTTTATACCCAACCCTTTATACAGGATTGTGTTCACTGTCTTGCTATGTGGTTTTTCTCTAAATCTTTCAAAGTTGCTCCGTTTTGATTGCTCTTCTCCAACTTTGCTTCTTTTCCCTGTATGGGCAAAAATATGACTTGAAATGATTAACTTCTTAAATTAAGTATCAAATCCTTCAAATTCATCCAAAACACAAGCTATATGTCATATATTGCTAAAAAAATATATGTGTAGCATACATTAAACGCCAAATAATATATATAGGTTGAATTTAGAGTAGGCATACTAGGTTAGTCTCAAGTTTATAAGCCTACAAAAATAATTACTCAGAAATCAGGAGTTTTCCAATAAAAACACTAATGCTCATGTTAGTGAAAGTTGAGGGTGCCATGTATATAGATAAATCTCCAATTAAGCTTAATAATAGTAATTATGAAAGCTTACTTTAAGTATCTCTTTTTTGTAGACGATTTCTAAAGAAGTAATATTGAACTTCAACTGCTACAGTAAATTTTAGAGCCAACTTCTAATAAAGAGCTTACAATTTAATTAATAGTCTAAGCACTTGTAGGAATGAATCATATTTTAATTGAAATGATTTTCTTCTAATAATTAGTATTTTTACCTTAACTTTTACTTCACAAACCACAAACACAAAGAAGAATGTTTGACGATACTAAATAAGAAACTAGGGATGGCAATTCTAGGCCCGGGTTTGGCAGGCCACGAGCCGACCATTGACATTCTTATAAGAAACCTCAAACCTAAAGAAGAATGTTGGACGATACTAAATAAATTAACTTCAATCCATACACTCATTAGATATACACATATAATAATAAAAATAGTGCAACAAATAGGCCTAAGCAATCGGTTATTTTCCTTTTTACTCTTTTTACAACATAAGCACGCGGTCTGTTCATTTCACTTGGACTTATTTGGCATGATGTTAAGATGATTTTCGACCATACTGAAAGAGGTTCTGTAAAAGAACAAGAAAATGATTTAGATGCCATTTTAAGTGCCACAAATTATATAATAACTAAACAGTATTGCTTGATTTACACCGATATATCTTCAAACCAACATTTTGAAATAAACTTAAATATAGTTGAGATGGCACAGATAATGCTATTGCAGCGGCCCTTTAAAGGTGAAGACCGTTCTGAATCGATTTGCACTCAAACATACACTATGCTTGGCCTTTATATGTATATACCTATAACAGTTGTGAAGGACTAGCTCCACAGAAACAGCTAAAAGAAGTGGACGGTGCGCTGTGATCAGTAATTGCAATAGATGAGAAGGAAAGACAGTTAAGCACAAGAAGTCTTTGTTGTGAGGTGTAAACATATGATGTCTTTCTAGGATAATTTGCAATACTCGCAGTAGTAGTTTGATAGTAGAAACAGCCAAGAAGCAAGCCACTTATCTTTATTTAATGTTAGATAACATAGTTGATGCATGCTTTCTGTTGAAAAAAGTTGTTTCCTTTTGTCTTCTACACTGCATTTCTTTAATAATTTTCATATCAAATAACAAGATTGATATACATGAACAAAAATATGAGAAAAACGTAATGGAGATAACATTAAGAGATTTATATGTTCTATTTTAAAATAGTATCTAATGTAATTTATTAACATTAAATGACCAACGTCCTACCTAAATGATGACAAAATTCAAGTTGAACGTTTTGTTTAAATCTTTGAACAAAAAAATATTAGATTTGACTCTGGAGTTGAGGTTACAAGGGGGTTTCTCTAGAAGCAACAATTTGCATTTTGTGCAGCTACAAAATAAAACCTAAAAACCTCTAACCAACTGCCACTTAAACTAACATTAGCTCTTGGATATAGATGATCTTTTAACTTCCGAACCCGAAGTCAGTTTCAATCACCCAAAGCACTTGAATCTTCATAAGAGTGCCAAAATTACACAATTTGTTGTTATCATTATTTGGACTACCCAAGGTGGATTACATCATTGTTTCTCATCTTAACAAGCACAAATACTAGTCTACTATTTTAGCCAGCGAAGGAAAAAGAGCCTTCTGCAGAAAGTAGGTCTGGTAAAGCAAGCACACGCCACACAGTACATGGAATCATCTCACCTCAGCATGTTTCTTATCCGGGTTATGTCCGCTTGTGTCTGCAGTAAGTGGAGCTGTGTTTTTTTCAACCTCAGCTTTCTCAATTAAAGCCTGGGCTTGCATCGCCTTAACCATCTCTCTCATAGTCTTCTCTTCACCTTCAAGCTGCATCTTCATTAAAGCCTCTGCTTCCTTGTCTATTGGCTTGAAGTACTGTTCAATGCCAGCTTCCTGCAGAATCCCATTTCAGAATAGATGGAAATCAGACCTGGACTTGAAAAATAAAACATTAAAAACAGTAGACAAAAAGAGTAAGAGCATCTTCATTCCAATATACGTATAACCAACCATGTCTTGGTGTAAAGCAATTGCAGAGAGAGAATTTGTTTTCATTACATGTTTGATAGGATATACATATTACTATAGGCTGAAAGCACATTTTAGTCTTAAAGTCTCCACCAAAATTTAGGTTAGATCCTAACATTTTCAGTGTTTAAGAACAATCCTAACATTTTACAAAATTATGTTCATTTTAGTCCTCATTGAGAGAACCCTAAATTTCCAATAGGATTCCACATGTCTTGCTTTTATGGCCTTTTTTCTGAAGTTAGGGCCCACATTAATCACATAGGTAGCTAACATACACCCTAAAATCGTCTGAAACCCCAGATTTGGGGATTTAAGGTTTCAAACCAATGAAACCCTAAATTCCCAAAACTTATCTGCTTATGGATGCTGTCCGCATTTGGGGCTCTGTCAATGGTTCAGATGAACACTTGTCCCCAGGGGCGATCAATGAAATCAAACCTACATTGGAAAATGTTGGCAGTTCTGCTGTTAATGTGTCCAAAGCTATGAATGCGCATGATGAACCAATATTGGAAGATGAAGCTTTGGCACCATCAGCTGGCTTATTGAAATTGAAACTACCCTAGAGAGTGTCGAGAGCAAGGAAAATCTCCATGACATTTCTGGAATCCCGTACAATGTTGACAAACCAGAAATGAAAATATGCCTCAAGTAGATCTGCCTCAAGTAGAGACCTTGCCACTGCTATTGTAATGAGTGCTGCTAGAAATTGCAAAAGCTACTTGTCTAAAAGTCTTGTCACTCGAGTGTTCTTAAATGGAAACAGATATGGGCTCGAAACAAAAACGACATTTATTGAAATAAACCTTGTGGAACTACACCTTGAACGAGAAACCAAACACTAATATCATCTCCAACTATCAGGGAAAAAAAATTTAATGACACTGTTGCAATCCTGATTTTGGTTCTCGTTCTAGATTCTTGTCATTCTTCACTATATTCTTCCAGAACCAATGTGTTTTAAAGAGTTCATGTATCCCCTTCATTGGAACTTGCTTTGTTCTGGTAGGAGGCAATATACGAAAGCACTCATAATAAGAACCAAACCCTCAAACAGCTAAAAAAATTCATCATCTCAGGTGGCACAATGCTGCAAGGAAACATTATGCTATCAAAGCTGTGAAGATCATGTTGAAGCAGATGCAAATGGAGAGAGCCCCAAATAGAGAGAAGCCACTATGGAGACAGGGAAACAAACCAAATGCAAATGGAGAGAAGCAGCCCTAAATGCAGAGAGAATCCAAAAGCAAGTAAGTTTTGGTCTGAAACTCAAAATCCCCAAATTTGGGTTTTAGACAATTTTAGGATTACATTAGTTGCCTTTGTGGCTAACGTGGGCCCTTAGCTTTGAAAAAAGGCTACATAAGCAAGATTGAATGAACCCTAACGAAAATTTTTGATTATGCAATCTGAGAGCTAAATAACATAGTTTGTAAAAAGTCAGGGTCTTTTTTGAACACTGACAAACATTAGAGTCTAACCTAAATTTTGGTGAAAACCTTAGGGGTAAATCGTACCTTCAGCCTATTCACATACAGACCAAAATATTGACGTACAAAACAAACTTCAAATATGATGATTTAAATATTTAAAGTGCACAACATGAAGCAAGATGATAGCCGACTAGTTCAATCTAGTTGTATTTGTTTTTCCAGGACTCTAGCAATCACTCATCAATTCCACTTCAAAAAAACTCCATGAAATTTATCATTTAAAAGTTCACATTAAAAAATATTCATAAATCCTAATGAAGCTGTGAAGCATGATATAACAATAGAAAATGCACTAGCAGCTTTAATACGACTACTCAAGGTATATACTAAACAGGCAAAAGTACAAGGACATTCTCTAAAACTATAAGAATCAATGAAAGATATGGAAAAAAGAACAGTCTTTGCAGGAAGGAAAAGAATGTACATCAGATACAACATTCAAAAGGAAAAGTAAATATACAGATTAACCATTCAGTTAGACTCACAATATCTTCTAGCTTCTGGTTTAAACTTTGCATCTCCTCAACCATACGGCGAACCTCTGCCAAAATAGTCTGCTCTGGGATCTTTCTTAATGCTGCCTTTCTTTCTTGTGCCTGCATGCAGCAGAGGGACTATCACGGTGACAACTAATTTGGGGGGAAAAGAAGGCCATTATGATGTAAGAACTGAATATTCCCACATAAACTGATTTATCTTGAACAGAGACTCCGATATCAAAAAAAGATGAAAACTACCTAAAAGGGTTAGGATTAAGGAAAATATAATAAGCAGCTAAGAAATATGATATTTGACTCAATTTGCGAGAAAAATGATTATATATTTACATATTGATTAAAGTTTAGGCTTAGTTAAACAAAGTCAGCTGTAGCTATTTCTCATATTCAACAGTTTCACTTCCTTCTCTTTTTTAGAGTCTAACACCACCTTCACCATGTGAACAGTGTGTACTAGTCCAGAGCTGACCCTCCTCAGTAGTTCTTTGTTGATTCATGCGTGTCTGTGCAAACCCTAGCGTTAGATAAAGCCAGTCAAAAGCATACAGCTTGCGATGAAACTTTAACAAGACACAAAACTAAACGATGAAGAAGGTGGGGAACTACGGCTTATGGAAAGATGATGCACATCTACTCATTTAAAAAAGGCAAATTTTTAAGAAATTATAAATGAAAGGAAGACTCACATCCAAACCTAAATAGGTTTAGTTATCAGACAAAATTAACACATAACTCAAAAGTCCATCTGTAGCCTCACCCTTTGTTGAGAACGGGAAAATGAACAGTAGCATTCAAACCTGACGAAAATGACGAACCAACATGTAGGAATTCTACCATTTAATTCAAGTAAAATGCAAACATCAAATGAGTGGATCAGCGTCCTTTATGTCTAAAGAAAAACCATAATCGCCACCATAAGATCCAAAGTTATTCAAAATGCTGGCACAAGGAGAAAGTGAAGACCTCTTGCAGACGTTTCTCTAGCTGCAATCTATAATTTCGAATGCTACGTTCTTCGTACCCGGAAAGAACCCTGGCGTAGAATATGACTTTCCTTCCAAATTCCAACAACTTACTCATCTTCGGATTCTGCTACGAACATGAAATCTCACCTAAATTGACAACAGAAACGACAACATCAAGAGCTCAAGAAAATATCAACAACAAAACATTCCATCTTTGAAAGAACTAGAGGGAAAAAAATATACTCTCTTTCCACAAATAAAGGGAAATCATAAGTGAAGTTGCTAATCGAAACTCAAATTTCGATCTGGAAAAGTTAAGAAAAGTAAGAGGGTGAGAAATTGTAATTCAAAGTACTGACCTTTGTTTACGGTGGTCGCCCTGGCTTCGCCGTTTCCCTGTTCAGCTTTGGGTGTAGCTACACCGGCCACCGCCTGGGGTATTCCTTTACTCCATATTGGGCCCTGTAGGCCCAAGTCTCTCTATCAAATTTATATACCGTAGGAAACTGACTCAAAAGATTTGAACTGATTAGGAAAAAAATTTTAAAATTTTACTTAATTTTATAATACTAATTTAAAGTTTAAAAATTAACATTAAAACATTTAATTTTTAATTTTTTATGAAAATAGTCTAATATTAAATTTTTTGAATGATGTGGAAAGTGACATTAGAGTAATATTTATGTCTCATGATTGTCATATATTATATCTACGGGACATATCTATTTATTATTTAATAAATTAAAAATATCATATACTATAAATAATTATGAATTAAAAATATAAAAAGTATATAGTTATTTTAGAATTTTTTTATATTTATAATTGTCTTCTGTTTTGTAGGCTTCAAAGACTGAATTGAAAGAATCATTTGAGGTATGTCTATTTAAGTGAAAGATAGGGAAGTAAAACAGAGAACTTGAACGCGCAAAGGTGTCAAACTCGGCTTGAGCATCTGGAATCGGCAGACGTTGAGAATTTATCGAAGTGGAGCCACACTCGCCTGGAGTGAATTCTTGTGGACTACATGTTGCGTATGTCGTACTCTGAGATGGGAGTCAAGATAGCACAAGACAGCAACATTCTGGGATGTTGGTGCTGCTCTGGCCTGATGCGCTGATAACAAATCACGAATGAATAAGACCAAGTTATTATTCTTGAGATCCGACTACTCTCAGTAATTTACAGCTGCTAGATCTGCCAGATCTAGTTGTTAGTCTCACCATCTCAGACCTTCTCTCACCTCCTCTCTCCAGGTACATTTGCTTTCATCGTTTGAGTTAAGAGATCGGTGTTTTTGATTTCAATTCCTAGATTTGTGATTCTTTAATGATGTTTTTCTGTTGTGTTGATCTGATTGACTTTTAGATCTATCATTTGTTGTAAACTGCTTTGATTTGTTCGAGTTTTTCTTCCCATGTTGATTATGGAAACTTGGTACCAAGTTGGAAGAGGTTAAGCGAAAGCAAGTTTTGTTATGGTGAACCTCCATCAGATACCCCTTGAATACTGGTCATTAGATACCCTTGTGTTTGTGTGAGTGTTTATTTGAAACAGGAGCTTCCAAATGAGATATTGTTCCTCAGACTAGGTGAAAATATCTTATGATAGATATCCAATCATTGCTATCTTCTCACATTTGTGTTTGGTTTCTTTGTTCTGTTCTCTCTGTTTTCGCTAATCCTCTGGCGTGCTAGTAGGCCACAGAAGCCAAAGATCACAATGAAGGAAGGAATTGTTGGCCTGTGTTTCTATCTCTGATTCATTATATGAAGATGTGGGTTTTTCGTCATCTTCTTTTGCTTTGGCGATCTCCCTCATTTGCGCCCTCATGGCGGCGCTCCTCCATTGAAGATTTTCCTCGTTGTCTATTTTGGATCTAGATCCATTTGATGTGTCTATCCATTTTCTATATGTCCTGCATTTGTTTTTGCGTGTTTCGGATTGATTTTTGTGTTATTGTTTGAGAAAGATGCTAGCTTTAAATCCGATGATTGGATTTTTTGTGTTAGAGTGTGGTTGTGATATTGGATCTGTTACTGATTATCAACTACTGGTTCATATCTGCTTCTGATGATTATTTGTTTTCAATGGTTGTCTTTGCTTATATTGTTTGATATCGACTATTTTCAATGCGTTATTGTTTTCAATGTTCATCTCTACTACCAGTTCATATCATAGTCAGAAAGATATCGGTTGTTTCCATATTCTTTGGAATGCCATACAGGTTAAATGAGATTACAAGTTATATTGACTATGAACAAGTAGATCCCTTTAGTTGTTTTTATATCCTAATACAAATGAGATTAGGTATGCTTTCACCTTAATGCTTTCTTTCTATGATTTTTCTATATGTATTATTTCCTTTTTATTTTTGCTTATTCTTCGTGTTCTTTTATTAGTTAGTAGTTGCCATTTTACTTGCATGCAACTGTGCATTTTATTTCGTATTTTCCTTAATAGTTCATTTTATGCATAAGCATTTACTATTGCTTTGCTTCTAATTGCATGCCAATATTATGATTAGCAAAGTTTAAGTATATCATTTGCCTAATCATATGTCCCCATAAGGACATATGATAAAATTAGTAAAATACAGAGCAGATTAGCATGACCCTTACTTAATATTGACATGCACAATTCAAGAAATGGTGAGCAGACGTTTGTAGCATAACAGGTATGAACAGAACTTTACAGTGTTTCTAATTATTTTTTTATTATATATTTATATATATATATTTTTTTTAATAACTTGTCTTTTAAACTTGTATCTACTCACGACGATTTTGGTCACTATATCAGCTATTTTAGTTGGTTTTGTTTTATTTTATTTATTTATGTACTTATTTAATTTTATTTAACTACACTCTTAGCATATCAGTTTTCATCTACATCACTTTTTATTGTCACATTTGCATGTGGGTCTACCGGAAATAGCCTCTCTACTATGTAAGGGTAAGGCTGCATATTATCAAACATCTTCAGACCCCGCTTTATTACTGGATTTCAAACTGAGTGATGATCATGAGGATGATGATATGGAAGGTGATAATTGTGAAACAATTAATTAGCATTTTTACGTATTAATATGGTAGAAGTTGAATATACTTCAATATATGATTATGCAGATAATTGCATAAGATTTCTTTATTATCCCAATGCTTACAATTGCTTCTAAGTCTGCTTTTCATACTAGTTGTTGAATAATGAATTCTTATCACAATTGAATTCATCCAAATAACTTAAAAAGTGTTGATGTATGTCAAGAGTTGGTATATATTGAAATAGTTTGAGATAAAATATGTATTTTAGGTATTAGTATCTTACTTTTATGACTTCAATAATTATCTCCATATGATTGTATATTTTCTTTTTTATATTATGATATAGATAGATAATGTAGACGCAGATGTGGTTGTTCATCATTTTAAAAGTTTACTAAAAGAAATATTTGATTAATAAAAGTATATTTATTTGTTAATAATAGATATATAAGAACAAGGGAGACGCACAAGAATGTGGAAACCACAGAGGCATCAAACTCCTGAGCCATACTATGAAACTGTGGGAACGAGTTATTGAACAATGATTGCGCAAAATAGTACAAGTGAAAGAGAATCAATTTGGATTCGTGCCTGGGAGATCAACTATTGAAGCAATCCATCTATTACGACGACTGATGGAGAAATATAGAGAGCACAGGCGAAGCTTACATATGGTCTTTATTGACTTAGAGAAGGCATATGATAGTGTGCCAAGAGAAGTCATTTGAAAATATTTTGAAGCGAAGAACATTCCTCGTACCTATGTCAGGACTATAAAGGATATATACGAGGCCGCTAGAACTTGTGTCCACACATCAGTGGGAGATACAAAGTATTTTTCGGTGGATATAGGATTGCATCAAGGTTCAGCTTTAAGCCCATTTCTTTTTGCGCTTATAATAGATGTCATCACGCAGGACATACAAGATGCAGTGCTGTGGTGTATGTTGTTCGCAGATGACATTGTATTGGTCAGAGAGATGAAAGAAGAAGTTAATAGGAAGTTAGAGATGTGGAGATAAACTTTGGAGTCAAACGGTCTGCAGTTAAGTAGATCGAAGACCGAGTACATGGCATGCAATTTTGCACAGAGTTAATAAGACGATGGACCAGAAGTTCAGATTAGAACTCACATGCTAACCCAAACAGATAGTTTTAAATATCTAGGTTCTATCATACGAGAGGATGGAAATGTTGAGAGCGATGTAATTCATCGCATCCAAGCTGGATGGGTGAAATGGAGAGCGGCAACTAAAGTGTAACACCTCACTCCCGCTGGGCCCGAACCCGATATCGATAGTGATATCCGAATCCGTGCCCCGCGAGGGTGGCGTGTCACATCAC
>JAOTAY010000005.1:14322949-14333498 GCA_025629805.1 Erythroxylum baracoense
TGAGAGTAAGTCCTACCAGGAGAGCATTGAGAACCGGCTTCTTAGAATAAGAAAATGCTTGAGTGTTAAGAAATTCTGTTTCATTGAAATCCATAAATCCATCAACCCGAATTCTGGAAAACAAAACCAAAACGATCCAAACTTAGAAAATCTAACTTTTAACCAGAATGTATAAGCGAGAGAACATATTTACAAATAATACATTCGGCTAAATGTAGATATAAACCCCATTGTCCCTACACTACGAACATAATTAGAAGACATAATGGACAATGGAGAAACACCAAAAAACGAATGGAGACGACGAATACAAATGTATCATCAATTAAATATATTATTTAATTATTTAATGTTAATTACTAATAAGAAATATGATTAATATAAATACTTTAAATTTTATTTTTAAAATAAAATATTTTTGATTTAATAATTATTTAATAAATAACTTAAGTTTACAATATCTTAAAATGTATAAAAATCAAATTAATTATTTTTAAAAACTAAAATATATCATAAAATAAAAATTATTTTATAAAAATTTACTTATTAAATTATTTATGTGAATAAAATGTATTAGAACCTTTATATAAGTCATTAATAAATATTATATAAAATATACTAAAATAAAATTATTTACTTAATTAATTAACACAATTAACTTATCATTAATTTTTTCTAACATTTAACTATTATCAATAATAAAATTATATCTATAGTGACATTAACAACAAAGTAAGTTTTCGTTTATTTAAAAAAGAAACCAAAAAAAGAAACTAAAATCAGAATTCATAGTAGAATAATAGATGTAAAATGTAATATCAATATTAGATGTAGAGGAATTAAATGTCATTAATATAATAACTCAACTCGGCTCTTAAACTTGACTCAAACTGATTAAATTCAACTTAAATTAGTTATTTGGATAAATTTAATAAATTATTAAATTGACATGAATTCAGTTAGTTCATTTTGAATTTAAGAGTAAGGTTGAATCATCATGTAAAAAATATTTGTTTAGTACATTTGTAATGATCATGGTGAACATATTTTGTTTACATTTTCTAATCAAAGCTTAGGAGAAGGGATTTTTCTAAACAATTTAAAATTGGAAGGAGCGTTTTTTTTGAAAATTTAATGATGAAGAGGTTTTTGAAAGGTTTCTTAAACTTAGGGATGGCAACGGGTGGAGCCGGTGGTTGCCGATTTGAACATGGACCGGTCCGTACACTTTTTTTAAAAATTTTTGGCAAAATGACATCATTTTGCGCCTTCCCTTTAGGCCAAGTGGTAGCACGTCGTAACATTACACAAAATAAACTAGACCTACTACTTTAGTAGTGGTGAGTCTAGGTCGATCCCACAAAGAGGGTGTGTAAAGTTGTTGAAATGAAATTAAATGGTGTTTAGATTTAAAGGGGGGTTTTGGATGGTTTATCTAACAAAATAAAGTGAAACTAAAGTAGTGAAAACAAATTAAAGAAAACATGCAAAAATAATGAAAATTGGTAAATTCGTTAGGGACCCGGTTCTTTAGTTCAGTCTTGGCCTATACCCAAATTAAACATATTTCATTGATTTATTGTTCTCTTACCTCTCCTAGCAACTATTAATTGTAGGTCAACGAGAAGCTCTATTAAATTAAGAGATGCTCGTTAACTAAACCTAACTACCTAATAAATTAGGATACAATCTCTAGATTCAATTGGGCAACCGCATTATGAATTAAGAAAACCGATTAATCAAGGCAACAATCACATATGCTCAGGTCATTTATCCTAGTTTATGTTATCTCTAATGATTACAAACTATTAGTCGCTACAAATGAATTTCAACATAACAATTACGGATTATATTAAAATTCTAGTAATGGGTTCATACACAAATAATCGAACAATATCAAGAATACAATCATTCATACACAAAACCCAAATCCATACACATAAGGTAACACAATCAATTCCTAAAGCCGTTGTCGTATTATCGCATTGTATTTTTTGATGTTACGTGTCTATTGTTTTATTTGCTTGAGGACAGGTAAAAGTTTAAGTGAGAGGATGTTGATAGTTGTGATTTGTATTGAGTTTTAGGGTTAGATTTGATAAGTATTTTTATGTCATTGCAAGTGTTTAGTATGCATTTAGGGTTTAATTAGGTTATTTTTTGTGTTTAAGTGTTTTTATGGGTTAGTTTGAATCTTTGAGCTTAAATTGTATATTTTTGAGGTACCTTGATGTGTATGCTAGTGTTACATGGTAAACAGGGAAGAACGGAAGAGTTAAAGAGTTTTCGAGCAAAAAAGCACAGGCCACGATCATGCACACAGGCCATGATCATGACAGAAGAGGAAGAACCAGAAGCAGCCAGGCTATGATCATGCACACAGGCCACGATCGTGACATAGAGCGTCAATTCAGGGGATGATTGTGGTAGACAGGGCCACGATTGTGTTACGTCGGGTTGACAGAAAAACTTAAGTTTCGGACGAATTTTTGGACCATTTCGACCCCAACTTTGACTTAGAGCCTCGAAGATATAAATAGAATATGATGTAACAGCTAACAGAAAAAGAGGAGAGAGGGTCAAGAGTTTAACGAAAAAGTTTCCATTCCACCGATTCCGAGAGAAAACCTAGGGTGACACCGAGAGATTGAGGAAGGAGACAAAGGAAGAGAGACACGATGAAGAGCTTGACGCAAAATACTTCCCGGAACAGGAGGTTTCCCGCTATTGCCATCCCGAATTCCGTTCCCTATAGTATTTCCATTATTTCAATTTTATTCATGTATAGAATTGAAATAGTTGTTGAGATTTGTTTAGTTGAATGTTGAGTTGATGTCTAAACTCACCTTTGGATTTGATTCTTGAGTTTAATGAAGTTTATTCGATTGTGTTTTTATTGATTGGATTGTGATTTAAGTCCTGTTCTTAATAACTTGGCGATAGATGAGAGGGTTAGCTAAGTGGAAATAATCAATTTGGGCTAACGAGAGTTGGGTGAATTGATAGGTAAAGGATTAAATCAAACCGATAGAATCGTGTAACGAGAGATCGAGCATAGGTTCCTGGCTGGTTAGTAGACAACTTTAGATATAATTTAGTTTTTGGGTCAATTGCGAATCGAGAGATTGGAATTCCCATAAATTGAATTAGGGTTTATCAATTAGGGTTATGAATTATAACTCGAGAGAGAGTAATTCACCTTAGGACCGTCTAGGCCCGTTGAGTCAATAATTGCATAATTAGTTGAGTTTCTTTAATTTAGAATTAAAATCCCCTTTCTCTCACGTGGTAATTTCTAGGTTGATTTTGGATTTGGTTGTGTGTTTGCTTTTCTGTTACTTTTAGCATTTTCAATTCTTATATCCGATTATCAATTGATTTACTTTTTTGCAATAGTTGTTAGGTTTGTGACTTAGCTGCCATTATACTTAGGACTAGTTCCCTTCCTCGTGGGATCGACATTTTAGGTACTATGCAAATGACCCGTGCGCTTGCGGTAATTACAAAGGCTAAAAATATTAAAACTTAGAGCGTGTAACCTTGAGCGAACAGAACATGCTCGATAAACCTTGCTAACGAGTTCTCGGGTCAAGCTCACTCGCTTCGAAACCCACCACTGGCCCATAAATCAACTGAATTAATTCATCTTCTGTAACTCCCGAACATTTGTAGTTGTGGACTCGCAATTTCTTATCCCACAACGAATCTGCCATTTCCTTGTTTCCACGCGTTACCTCAAATCTCTTAGTTTATTTAACTTAAAATCAAAACCCAGATTTCATCTTCTGTTTCTCAAATGAAAGTTCTGGAGATTGACCTATGGTTCTATAACCGGTTGGACCGGTTAAATAAAAAATCGACTGGTTCGTTAATAAACTGGCTGGTTTTATACATAAAGGTTATTAGGTGAAATCGAGCTGAACCACTGGCCGATTCAAACTTTTTTCGGTCAGATCGGTCGGTCCTGTCCAGTTTTCAAAACCATGAATAAAATACATAAAACCACCAACCAACTGGTGATAAAATGTACCATCACTAAGTAGATTCCCATCAGTAGCAGAAAGATGATCAATGGAGGCAAGTGGAGTACTAGTTGTCTTAGTATCAGTGATGTCAGCTCAAGAGATGAGATTAGTAGCATACTTTGTTTATGACAAATAGTATCTAGATTCATCGGAGTATACCTTAGGACCTAAATACTAGCTTAGGTTACTTAAGTCTTTCATATCAAACTAGTGATGAAGAAAGGACTTAAGAATAGAGATACCATAAGTATCATCATTAGTTATTATCATATCGTACACATAGAGAAGAAGAAGAGTACACCTTTGATGCCATATGTATCATCACTAGTTATTATCATATCATCCGTATAGAGAAAAATAAGAGTACATTGTTGATCTATTTGTAAAGAAATAGGGCTTGATCATAAGAACTGGAATGGACCCAAAATGTCTAATAGTGGAGGTAAATTTGCAAACTAAACTTAAGGAGCTTATTTTGGTTCATACAAGGTTTTGTAGAGATAAAAAACTTTATTAGGAGTATGATTACCCACCCAAAGGATGTTTATGTACATTTCTTCTATAAGATCTAAATTGAGAAAATCATTTTTTACATCCACTAAGAATAACTTCCATATTTTGCCAGCAATAACAACAATAAGACTACAAACTGAGGACAATCGGGCTATAGGAGTGAAGGTTTCCTTATAATCAATGTCATATTCTTAAGTGAATCCTTTAGTAATAAGGTAAGATTTGTATCTTTCTTCTGATCCATCCACTTGATTCTTGATTTTATAGACCTATTTGCAACCAACAATTGACTTATCGGGAGGTAAGTTAACCAATTCCCATGTATTTATGTAGGTAAGTGCATATAGTTCTTCCATCATTATTTGCTACCATAAAGGATCAGAATTAGCCTCAAGATAAATGTGAGGTTTATATAAAGAGATAATAATGGAATGAATATGGAAATGATGAAGATAGACAAAAGGTTGACTTATATTGTCAGTAAATCAAAGCATTGGCGGTAAAGAGAGAGGTTCTAATGAAGGATGGTATTTGGATGATTTAATGGATCCATAGTTGAAGAAGATGTAGCTGGATCATATGTAGGTGGAGTTAAATTGCATAGACTACAGGAAGAACTGTCAAGAGAAATTTCAAGAAAAAAAGATATGGTAGGATAAGAGAAGAATTGATGTGTGGGGTTCATTGGCTTAAAATTTTGAAAGAGCTAAACACATCTTATGTTCCTAAAATGTTGCATGAAAAAAGATATGAAGCCTCTATAATAAAGGATCCTAACATCTATTCCCTTTATGTTCTATACTATATGCTAAGAAAAAAATATAGTTGTGTTTGTGGTTCTAGTTCGATGTACTTATGGGGTTGTAAGAGAACGAAACAAGCACAACTAAAAAACATTTGATAGTTTGATAGTGGGGGGTACAATTAAATAAGCATTCATATAAATAGATGTTACCTATAACATGAGAAAGGATACATTTTAGAGTGTATACAGTAATCAGAGATGGTTATGCCTAAAAATTTCTAAATAAGAAAAATATATAAGGAGGGCTTGAATAATATCAAGGATATATCTGTGTTCTCTTTTTGCTCGACCATTTTGTTAAAAGGTACCTAGACAAGATCTTTAGATAATACTACTTTGTTTAGAAAGAAACTAGGTGAAATTTATATCTCTGTATTCCATGCCATTATCAATGTGAAATATTTTATATAAAAAAATTAAGCCTAAATAATATTGGAAAAAGAGAGTAAATATACAATAATTTAGATCTATAACGTTTGACATAAATCTATATATAATAAGAAAAATCATCAACAAACATGACATAATATCTTAAGCCACCCATAGTATCATGAGGAACAGGCCCTTAAATATCATAGTGAATCATATCAACAGGTGCTAAGGAAATAGAATCATTAAGAAAGAAAGGTAAATCATGACTTTTATAAAGTTGACATGTTACATAATCATAGTTTTCATTTTTGACAAAGCCTAAAGAATCACTAGAAATTAAAGATCCTAATCTAGTATAAGAAATATGGCTAGGAAAAAATTGCCAAAGATGAGAAGTGACAACCCCAAATTTGGATAGAAGATATAAGGAAGTAAGCACAAACAACCATCCAACCTTACACCATATCCTAAGGATGTTGCCTATTTGTGGATCATGTATAGTTTAACCATGACCCGAAAAAGATAATTTAACACCAAGTTCATATAATTGACCAAAGTATATAAAAAAGATAATTTAGGTTTTTAAGCGTGCCTAAATTTAAGACCAAGTTCACATAATTGACCAATAGAAATGAGATTTAAAGACATTTTAAGAATTAAAAAAGTATCAAGAAAAGATAATTTAGTTGTTTAAGCATGCCTAAACTTTGAGCATGCATAGTGAAAATTTCAAAAATATAAACAATATGTGGAATAGATACTGTTTGTAAAGATATAAAAATAGAAAAATCAGAGGTCATATGATTGTAGCAAACAAAATCAAAGTACCATAACAATGAAGTACATGATGTAAAAGATAAGGTAGAGGAGGTGACAATACCAAAATCATGTTAAAGTTATTGAATAAAAGCATAAAGATCTTTTAAAGATAATTTGGGTGAACTACTCTCTATAGGGCCTCCCGTGGTAGCAGCAGAAGTAGTAGAAGGAGGCTAAAGGGGCCTAGAAGAATTTCTTTATCCAAAATTATGTCAAAGTCATTTTCTATACTCAAAGATGTGATGGCCAAGATATTTACTATAACAATAAGATCCCTTATAAAATTTCTTGAATGAATTTTAAGAACTTTGAGTGGACAAGGTCTGAATGGCTAGAACAATAGCAACAAACAAACTGGATTATTCTATACAAAACGCATTGATTTGACTCTCTTCTATAATTAATCCATTGATTATAGTGTCAAGAGTGGAATTTAGATGGAGAAGAGAGCTATTAATGGATTCAAATTCATCTTGAAAAGTCATCAATAAATGCCAGATATACTGACAATCGTGAAGATTTTCATAAATGGTAATTGTAGAAGGACTATACCATGTGGGATCTTTAAGTGCTATTAGATCCTAAATCTGTTGCAATTCTAAAACATAGCTATGAATTATTTAAACAGGTTATTGTTTTATCTAATGAAGTCTTCGATAAAGATGAAATTGATTAACATGGTTAGACATAAAGTAATGATTCTTTTAGAAATTCCATACCTCCTTATATGTGTCAAAGCATCAAAAATCAAGTTTGATCACTTCAGCATATGTATTTCAAAACCATATTAGGATTTGATGATTCGTTCCATCCTAAGAGACGAAATGCTCTGCAAATTTTTCCTCTTCTTCGCCTACCACCTTAGGTGGCTTTAGTATTTTTTTCGTAACAATTTGTAAAATAACCTTCATTTAAGAAAACTACACCTTTCTTCAACCTATAAATTATAGTTTGATCTATTTAGGGATAACAATGGGTTGAGTTGGTCTCATGCCTAATCAGGCCTTAGCATAGTGAGTTCGAAGTTTGAACGGGCCTTAGGTATGGCTCGCTTTTTTAATTTTAAAAATATTTTATTTTTTATTTTTAAAAATGTATATATAAAATTTTAAAATGAATAAATTCAAACAAAATTTATTATAAAAGAAAGTGAACCAAAAGGATTATATATTAGAAATGCAACATTCATTCAATTAACACAATTGCTTAATAAAAATAAGTTTTTTAAAAATGTATATGTTAGATGTACATAAAATTTTGAAATGAATAAGTTTAAACTAAATATTATTTTTTAAGAAAGTGAACCAAAAAATTATCGTTAGAAATGCAACAATCATTTAATTAGCACAGTTGCTTAATGAAAATGAGTTTTTTAAAATACATATATTAAATGTACATAAAATTATGAAATGAATAAGTTTAAACTAAATATTATTTTTAAAGAAAGTGAACCAAAAGCTTATATATTAGAAATGCGCCATTCATTTAATTAACACAATTACCTAATGAAAATGAGTTTTTTTTAAAAATACATATCAAATGTACATAAAATTTTGAAATGAATAAGTCCAAAGTAAATATTATTTTTAGAGAAAGTAAACCAAGAGATTATATATGAGAAATGCAACATGCATTTAGTTAACACAATTGTTTAATGAAAATGAGTTTTCTTAAAATGTATATATTAAATGTGCTTAAAATTTTGAAATGACTAAGTTTAAACTAAATATTAATTATAAGGAAAGTGAACCAAAAAAGATTATATATAAGAAATACAAGATTCATTTAATTAACAAACAAAATGGTAATACTATGAAAATCATTTTATTATCAAAATAAAAGACTATAATCGTGCTAATATTATCCAAATTTTTTAATGATGCAATTTACAAAAAAGGCAAAATGAAATTATCAATTAATGTTGGAGAGTGGGGACTGGAGAGTAGATTTTAAAGTTGAGTAGAGTAAACAAGTATAGCCAACATTTTATAACCTGTAAAAAAAAGCACAAGTAAATAATTATATCTATAGTTATAAAAAAACAAAACAATCACATGAAAAATAAGTAATTCCAGAAACAAAGATTAAAGATAACAAACCTGCAGTAGAGGAAAGGGGATGATTGATCATTATAATTAGGATCGTTAATAGTTCACACGGCTTCTTCTATATGTAGAAACATTAATATGTAAAATATATATGATAATGTAATAATTGCATTAAATAAATATTAAACAAATTATAATAATCAATTAAATATACCTTCATCATCGAATATTTTTTTGAAATATTCTTTAGTTGAGTGATTAATCTCCTCTGTATCTATACCTGTATTAATATAAAAATGAAAAAGAGAGGATAAGATAAGATAATATCATAAAAATGGACAAAATTGACATGTCATAACAAAACTAGGGTTTACCCTCAATATCTTAATCATCTAACCAACTACAGATACAAATAAGGCATCCACAGTAGTAAGAGGAAGTCAAGCATGATGAGGACTAATACCTTAACTGTCAATACCAAAAATAGACTCCAAAGCAACAGTAGATGTTGTAATTGCTAAAAGGTATTATGTAATTACATGCATGATTAGAAAATCAATTCTATAGTTCTTCCGCTATAACAGTACATTAGACTCCGTACCTTTATCTTCAGTTGCACAATCTACCATCAAATATTTTTCCAAATTCTATCATACTGTAAGAAGTCTTAGCGATTTTTTCTTTTATGAATTTTGCAAATGAGGATTTCAACTATTTTTAGAAGAAGCTAAACCTGAACCTGAAGTAAGAGTTGAACAGCCTGAACTACTACAATCCTGAATTTTGTCCCGTCTTAGTTGATAACCATTGAACAAATCATATCAAAATTGTTTAATGATATCAACATGCTCTTGAGCTCGATTACCAAATAATGTGTCATAATAAAAATAAAACCCCTCCAGCTTGTATCCTAGGTCCAATACAGAAATGAGTATAGCAATACATCTGACCATGTACTAGTAAGAATTGAGCTTCTTTGTCATTTGGTGTATCCTAACTTCACATCACTTTATTAAAATCGAATATCAAATCAGGTAAAGCTTTCTTGATCTCAGACAAATTGCTGAAGCAACTACTCAAAGTTAGATATTTTGTTCCCGAGAACAATTCAATTGTAGTATAAAATATTTATAACTTTATATAAAGTTCTTTAGCCAACTCCTATTATTATTCTGTAGGTAGGCAAATATACTAAGAATCTCTTTATCTCAACCTAATAAATACCTTAACATATAGGATTGCTGACTCCAACATCTTGAAGGATGAGTTCCATTTGTTAGGACAATCCAATACCAAGTTATTTATTAATGGAATGTATATTTATTGTACAATTTCTTCAAAATTTTCAACTCTTTTAGGTGTTGCACTCTAATTTATTACATTAACATAAATCAAGTCCACCACTTCCTTTTATCATATCCAACCCATCCTTCATAATCAAATTCAGAATATGTATAAAACAATGCATATGGAACAACCACCCACAACTAACAAACACCCAACTCATAACTTATTCTTCACCATTTCAATCATCTCATTATTCATTTTATAATTGTTGAATGTTATGGTAGATAGCTTGATGTTGATATTCCAATCCATTAAATAATCAACCAACATGATTGTTAACCTTTTGCTTGTATATGGCGTCGGAATATAAATGAACCTATCATTTACAAATATGAACAAATATTAATCATATCATAATCAAAAAATAAATGATAACAATATTACATAATATAAGTTACCTTAGTGGTCTACTGTATAGAGTCTATTCACTGTCAATATAATGTGTTGTCATAGTCGTATTGTTGGTTTATGCTCTACAACCAATCGCTTTGGTTGTAGTTTAGTGACAAATTATTTAAAGGCATTATTTATCTTGTACATGTATAGATGTATATGATAAAGTCCATGGAATAATTATACATTGCAAATGAAATTATAATGAGATTATAATTATGAGATTC
>JAOTAY010000005.1:14333598-14400361 GCA_025629805.1 Erythroxylum baracoense
CTGGACATCGTTAATCCAGATATACTAGTAAATGTCAAACTTCTTGATTTGATCAAGCAGTGGATCTCAGAAACTGTAAACATGAGATGTTTAGAGTTAAGATGTGGATGCTTACTAGAGGTAGTAAGTACATTGGATGACCTACTATGAGATCATCACATGGCTGTCCTATTCTAATGTCAATGATAATCTTATCATAGCAATGGTGCAAGTATCTTTAAACTTAAGGTCTCAAGGATATCTTGGATACTGATTCTGTGTTTTGACTCTATTCCTTGTTCCCTTGTAGAGGCCGCTTATAGGGTGGTAATTGGGTATAACTTAAGGTATTCGTAGGTAATTGAGTAGCCAATAGAGGATTTACCACTTCTGTGATAGCAGAAAATGATACCATGGCCTCTTGTTGGGGTCATTACTTGGAAATCTCTAATCGAAGTACATGTGTTATGAAGAATGTCTTCATTAACATATAGAGTAATGAGTCCCAGGACGAGAATTGATATCACTTGGGCTAGATTTGACGTAGTCAGTCTAGTGAAAGTTGATACTTTTCCCATACTCATAACCAAGTGGGGTATAGTATGGTGAAAGGACGAATTGCACAGTAATTGTCTATGGGAGGGTTCGTGAGATGGTTCGTGATGAGCATGGGTTCGTTTGTCAAACCACTTACTTTCCGGTCAATTGGGGGTCATGATGTGTTGCTATACGTTGGTCATGACTTGCTTGGATTAAGTGTTAATCCAAGTGGCCAACATAACCGGGAACCTAATGGGTCACACACATAAGAGTGACTTGGAGGATTTGTAAAATGGTTTTGGATAGAGATCCATTATATGGAGAGCAAGAAAACTAAATGGATCCTAATGAGAACAAGATATGTCCCGATGAGATCGCGACTTCTATATTGCTGAAACAGGTCTTCAGTGTTTTTCCACACTCAGAACCCGGTAAGATCGATCCCAGTGTGACTGGACCACTTCAGCATTTATATATATGTATATATATATATGGTGCAACGTAGGAGGAGGCTTCTTTTTCAAGATATGCATTTAATCCAAGTGACCAACATAACCGGGAACCTAATGGGTCACACGCATAAGAGTGACTCGGAGGATTCGTAAAATGATTTTGGATAGAGATCCATTCTATGAAGAGCAAGAGAACCAAATGGATCCCAATGAGATTGAGATATGTCCCGATGCGATCGCAATGTCTATATTGCTGAAATAGGTCTCCGGTGTTTTTTCCACACCTAGAACTCGGTAGGATCGATCCTAATATGACTAGACCACCTCGGCATTTATCTATATATATATATATATATACACGTAGGAGGAGGCTTCTTTTTCAAGATATCCATTTAGTGTCTTTAAATAACAAAAAGACAAAAATGATATATGTATATGATGCATGCACCGGGATTTTCCTACAATACATTATACAACAGTTGAGAAATACTATTCTTGATACAAAATAACTGAAGACAATTGCAGGTACAATTGATCCCGACCACTAGCTCATGTCCAAATGTAGTAGCTACTTCAATTAGAATAGCTAGATCTCTTCCGAACTTGAAAGGTAACGTAGCAATTTTGATGAGTTTGCGAACTCAATGAGTGAACCATCATCGATGTGCTCACTCATAACACAAGGAAAATTCATAATCCAATCCACAAACAAATCATATCATCTAATATTGAATATTACGTCACATTTTATCATGCTTCAACAAGTAAAACTTGTATATAATATTTCACATCACTATTTTAGAACAATCCAATATGTCATTTTAATCATCCATATGACACATATCAAATTGCACATGTGACTTTATTCATTTTTTACTTTGTTGTGATCGAGCCCCTATTTACTGTCCAATATCCATTTTGGATACTAGGCTCGTTTCATATATTGTCCCGTACCCATTATCTTTCCGGTTCAGAAGAGATTTAGCTATTCTAGTTGAAGTAGCTATTACATTTGGACATGAGCTAATGGTCGGGATCAGTTGTACCTACAATTGTCTTCAGTTATTTTGTATCGAGAATTGTATTTCTCAACTATTGTACAATGTATGTGTGAATTCTAAAATGTCATGGCATTTACGACTGGATATGTTTGTAAATGAAATGGGCCAAAATGAATATTGGTTTGCTTAAGATGTATTTGATGCTTGAAAATTTGTAATGAGATGATTTGATCATCTTTACGTGCTATCCTTGTAGAGTATGTTCTGGAATATTCGTTAGTATGTTCGGTCATATGCTCTATGAGAGTGGTATGTTATATTTTGGTATCAGAGCCTAAGGTTAGCATCTTACATGGGCATTTATCATAATATATGTCAAGGTATATGCACCTGAAACATGTCATAACATACAGTGGAAACTAATCCCCAGTCTTAGTTGCATTTAAATAAGTCACATGCATGAACATTTGTTAAAAATCTGAACTGTTAGAAACAATGAGAAGAATGATGATCTATCCGAGTATGAGAAAGTGAAAGTTTGTTGATATCTTGAATAAGAGATACTACATGGTTCGATATGTTAGACATAGACTCGATGTATTTGTATTTTGTGGTTATATCATCGAATACGAAATCAGTATTGTGCTGTGATTGTATACTTTTGAATTGATGTGGATGTGAATACATTTTCGTGGATTGACTGAGAAAAAACAGAGACATAGACAGAAATAAAAAGATTTAAGATGTACAAGCAAAGTTGGAAGAAACCAAAATTTACTATTACTTGAGAGGTTGAATTTGGAACTGGAATGGTTGTATAATTATCATGTTAAGAGTTTATGATTTAGTATAAGGTTATATCAGTGGATTTGAGATCAGAATTTCATGATAGTTATGTATCTTATATTTCTAAATTAATTGAGAACATACATATGTAAGATGAAATAAATGATAACTGGAAGATGAAATAAATGATAGCGACATATGTAGAAGTCCTCAAGGTATAATTGATCAGTTATTATGAGTGCATATCCAATAATGTGGTTACCTTGGCAAATGATGTTACAGAGCACATATGTATTATATGCTTGGATATGGTATCAGGAGTGATCTATGACATATTGAATTCTCTAAGTCTTAGTTCCTATGAATGGTTGAAAAGTAATTTTGAATATAGTTGACTGATAAGGATTACGTGAACAGTATAGATGGTTGAAGAGAGAAATTTTCTTTTGACGAAGACTTTCATCGAATTATATCATGTAGACCAAATGTTCCATTTCTAGGGATAAATGAATGTTGAACAAATCAGAAGTGAATATTGGAGACAGATAGATATGAGACTCAGGCATGAGAAATTGAATATACTATAGAGATTGCATGTATTTAAATTCTGGAAGGAATATGAAATGTGTGAGCAAATTAAATGTGAATTGTCAGACTTAGATCCGATGAAACTGATACATGTGACAGAAGCTTACAGGAATGAAAGGTAATGAAATATGGCATATGAAATGATACATCACATTGTTATGTATGATTAGATAAAGGAGTTGTGACCAGAGTGACCAGTGTGAAAAAAAGCTTAAAGCTTACAAATGTGCACAAAGAACTACAGACTCAGTTATTAATGAGCCTAGTATCCACAATGGGTATAGAACAGTATATGAAATGAGCCCGGTATTCACAATGGATATAGGACAGTATATGAAATGAGCCTGGTATCAACAACAGATACGGGACAGTAAATAGACTCTCTGTCACAATAAAGTAAAAATGAATAAAGTCACATGTGCATTTGCATATACAACTTGATATGTATCATATGGATGATTGAAATGACATATTGGATTGTTCTAAAATAGTGATGTGAAATATTGTACACAAGTTGTACTTATTAAAGCATAATAAATTCATCATGTTAACTTAACTCTCCATGCATGCAAGATCATCTAAAATTCAAGGTGGAAGTATGTTGGTTTTTGGCAAAAATAAAAGACTACAACAAGAACAATAATGTTCTGGTTATTTACCTAATTTTATGAAGGATAAAAGTATGAATTTGGTGTGGCAATTTAGCAAGACTTAAACCAAAATACAGAGATGTAAGATAGAAGCAATTTTATGTGGAGAGAAGAGAAGAAGATGGTGAATGTTCCAGTAGAAACTTTTGCTGCATGAGCTTAATCCAACTAGGTGTAAGGTGTCACCATTTGACCATGGCATTTGTCACTAGGCATGCCTTCCATTTGTCCTATATTATAGCTGCCAAATGTCATCTTATTACTAGTCCATCTGCCATTCAATAATTGCTATCATTTGTCAATTAATTACTTATAGCCAAATGTCACTCATTTATCTATGCCATTTGTCACTTATTTCATAGGGTTAGTCATCCTAATTTTTTACATGTCAACTTGTCTTACCGCTTGACATTTTTCTTAGACTAGATGTACATATTAATTCATCAATCTCTCAATTGTAACAAATTAATTCTAAATTACTAATTGTAATCCCTCAATTCTTGTCATTGGTAAACCAAAGTACAAGACATTAGAAACACATATTCATGTCACATTCATTTTAGTTTCATATCTTGGAATATGTCAATTGAGTGCAATTTGTCTAACTCACAATTCATGTGTGTATGATAATATTATGCATTTGAATACAATTATCAAATCATTTCATAAATGTACCAAATTCATTCTATATGATGCCACTCATATGACTCAATAGTCTAACATTTTAAATCCTTCAACAATTTAATAGATGAGATACTACAAAAATGGTTTTTTCTCTTTTAATATTTGAGCAATTTTGTTGAACTCAATTAAAAGTGTTGAGTGATCAGATTGTGTTCTCGAAAGATGAGTAACCTTTGGAGTTATGAAGGAATTCAACCAGTTCTTATTAAGAAAAAACTCTATCTAACCTCTCATGGCACAAACCTCTGACTCATGTAAACCTTGATCCTGAGAAACTCGGATCAAGTAGCTCATAATTGGACACCCATTTTTTCAATTTTTTACATACTAGAGGCCTCAAAGGGAGTACGTCAAGGACACCTAGTGTCCCCCTACACCTTTGTGCTATGTATGGAACGACTATTCCAGGCCATCACATAGGCAGTTGACAAAGGTGATTGAATGTCTTTTTCTTTTGGTGTTAACAACATAACAATTTCCCATCTCTTTTTTGCAGATAACTTGATACTTTTCACGGAAGCCTCAACTAAGCAAATCAATTTTGTATAAAATCTACTGGAAGAGTTTTGTAAGTACTTTGGCCCAAACATTAGTAAGGAAAAACACTTTTATATTGTTCACCAATTGTATCACAGGAGGAAGCCAACTTCCTCAGCAACAGGCTAGGAGTTCAACTTTCAAGCAACCTTGGAAAGTAACTTGGAGTCCCTCTGATCCATGGTCGAGTCACTTCCAACACTTATGCTAGAAAGGGAGGATAAAATCAATGGCTGAAGCTCAAACAAAACTGCTTTGGCCAGTCAGGCTACTTTATGCAAGTTAGTTTTGGCCTAAATTCCATTATATAGTATGCAATTAACAAACTTCTCCATAACTGTGTGTGTAAAAATAGACTAAGCTCAAAGACATTTCCTATGGGGGGAAGCTCCAGAACTTAAAGGAATTTACACCTCATTAAATAGGATGTAATCTGCAACCCCAAATCAATAGGAGGTTTCGGTTTTCACATTTTGAAAAAATGGAACGAAACTTTACTTTCAAAATTACCTAGGGCATTATCTCCTACCATTTGGAGCTATAGGTCAAAGTCCTACACGCCAAATATAAACTACCACCTGAAGACATCCCTGGATTCCTCCCCACTAAAAATGCATCTTACCTTTGGCGTCACCTCAACCACATCTAGGACTTATGCTTGATTGAAGTCCGCCGAACAGTTGGTACTAGCCACCGAGTTCGCTTCTGGAAAGACATCTGGCTCGAAGCAAAGAAGCACTTGGCAATTTTGCCTGTCCCCCCCATGAAGCCAACCTGCTTGTCTGTGAATTTGTTAAATTTGATGGGGGCTAGTATTTAAACAACTTACAGGGGAAGCTACCATGGGAAATTATCCAGCAAAATCTATGCCCCTCCACGTGCAAACGCACGCCCAGATAGACCATTGTGGGTTTTGACAAATTCAGGAACCTTCAACCTACTCTATGGAAATTAATGGTGAAACCCAAAGCACAAATGGACTATGGTTTGGTCATGGAAAGGACTAGAACGTATTCAAACTTTCCTTTGGTTGTGCCTACACGAAGCTCTCCCTACCAATGCTGAAAGGAAACAGAGACACTTCATTTTATGTTATGACTGCTCATTATATGGAGGACTAGAAACCATTGACCATGTTTTGAGATGGTGCCCACAAGCGAAACATTTCTAGGTCAAGCTCATCCCCCAAGACAAACATTTTAATTTTTTTATAAGGAACATCACTGACTGGTTTATCAATAACTTACAGGAAACCTTGTTGCTAAATGAGACGTTACGGACAATAATCTTTGGAGTCAGATATTGGTCCCTTTAACATGAATCTGTTTTGTTTTAAGGGAGGACATTCTGAGGACTCTTTAGTCACCTAAATTCTGGTAAAACCAAGAGAAGTCAATTATGCAAACATGCAGCTATTAAGCACTATGGAAAAACCCAACAGACTAAATGCTTGCATTTGCTGGCATCATACTGAGCGAATTGGCACAAGATTAATGCTGATAGAGCCTCCAAAATAGTACACACCTTGTTATGGCAGGAGGATTAATCCAAGACGAAACAAGTTTGTGGCGTGGAGGTTTTGCTGCCAACATAAGCATTGACTCAGCTTTTTTGGCTGAATTATAAGGCGATCATTTTGCCTTACTCACAGCTTGGGAGCTAAACTTCCAACGAATTATACTTGAGCTTGATAACAAAAGTGTTATTGATATCATTCAACATAAACAACCAGTGAGCGACCAACACAGTGCCCTCTTCCAATAAACTATAGAGCTTCTTCAAAGATAATGGATAGTCCATATTCAACACACTTACCAGGAGGGAAACAGATATGCTGATGCATTGGTGACCTTTGCTCTAAACTAGCCTTTTGGACTACAAATTTTAGTCTCCGCCTGATTGTGTCAAGAACCTTCTGTCGTAGGATATTACGGGAGTGTCATTGCCTCGTAGTGTTGTAGAATTCTGAGCTGGGAACATTGTACCTTCCCCTTAATAAAAAAAGAAAATTTATAAGTTTTGTGGTGAGTTTAAGAAGTATATTAATTGCAATATAAAAAATTTATGATTTATTTGATATTGATTAAATTTTAGGGTAGTAAGTGCATTTTAATAAAAATTTCGAATTTTGTTGATTCTTTTAAGAAAAATATATAAATGGTTGGTGGCATTAGTGGACAAAAGAAACTCGATTTCTGTCAAGCTCGTTCGTTAATTAAGGACTTGGCAAACCCCAATCCAGTTGAAAACAGTAGTTTAATCTTTTCAGATCTATGGACTTGTGTCGTCTATAAATCACAGTTATTGAAAAATAAAATAAGATATTTCAACTCTTCAGTTATTGAAATTAAGTTCACCCTTGTTCCTGTCATGTTATATCAATATAAATTCTTTATTTTAAGTAAATTTTAGATTTTCAAGAAGTTATGGTATAATTTTAATATCTAAATACCAAAGTATTAATTATAGTTTTGTAATTCTTAGTTTTTAAAATTTGTTGCATTGTATTGATATTATTAGGTATTACGAGCCTTAATCTAAGTGACATTTATTACCTTGTTTAATTCTGAAACTCAAATTGTCGTTTCTTATAAAAGAAAAGGAAAATATTTAAAATTTATTGTCAACTTTTAACTTTGTTCCTAATTAAATTAGTTAACATTTTCACTAATAGAAATTCAATCATCCTTATATTGGGTATAGTTTTGTCAAAGCAAATATTGAGATTATTCATCAGGCTTCGCCTAGAACTTAAATAATCTTTTGTTGAACTACCGCAATCTCAGGAAAAAAAAAAAAGAGAAGTTAAAAATGTGCTTGTGTGTCTGAGAGAGAGATATAGAAATTGTCGTACCAACTCGACAGAAGAAAAAGCATTGACTCTATGCATTTATTACAAGAAGGCATCTCAGGTTCTATTCGTTATCCAATTTGAAATTGCGATTGGCTTCTAGTTTCATTGTAACCATAAACATTCAAATTACGACAAAATATGATATATAATTAAAATAAGCAACTCTCGTTTAAGGTTTAAATGATTTTTTTCAGTATTTTAAAAACCAAAATACTTCGATTTATTTTGCATCAAAGATTTTAAAATTGTCAATTTTTTAATTTAATAATTTGTGTTGTTAAAAATTAATTAATTAATCAGTTAATTTTTATATTCTAATTATTTTTATATATCAATTAATTTTAATTTAACAATTTACTTTTTTAATTAAACTTTGTCTTTATTTGGCAAACTAGATTGTATTAGTTGTTAGTTGATTCTATCGACGATTAGCTGATAGTTGATTATATTATACTAGTGGATAACATTAATTGTTTATTAAAGATGTTTGATAAAATTAGTTGTTTAGTATTAGTTGTTGATGTGTAAAATGACTCATGAGGGCATGAATTTTAAAAAATTATAAGGGCGTAAATATTATATTTCTTAGTAATTCATTGAATATTCTTATAAGAATTTAGATTTTAGATATTTAATTTTACAAAAATTAAGTTTATAAATTTAATAAAAAACATAATAATAATAATAATAATAATAATAATAATAATAGTTCAACGTTAAATTCTCTATTAATATGAATGATGCAGCGAGCTACATCATATTAATATTTTCATATAATATGTATGAATTTTATTATTTATTAAATTAAAAAACTATAATTATAGTATGACACATATACGATATATAGTAGTTATATACTAAAAATATTAATTTAATGTGACTCTTTATATTCAAAAACTTAATATTATGATTTTTTAAATGTAAAATAATATTATAAAATTAAAAAAAGATTAAAAAGTTTAATTAACCTCTATATTATATTCTTCCAAACTTCTCGACATAATTGTACGATAGAAAAAACTAACTTTAAAAGTACACAGAGTAAAAGTAGAGAGTAAAGTGGAGGATAATACTGTCATTAGGTAAACAACTAACCTTAAACGTTACACTTAAAGGGCTTTTAAAAAATTAGCTGGTTGGGTTGAATTAGTCAACTCATAACCAAACAAATAAATAGTTTTTTTAACATGGGTCAAACGTTTAATTTGGGTCAAACAACTAAAAAATAGCTTATCAACTGTTTACCAAACACACCGTTTAAATTTTTGATAGATAAATATAAATTACTTTTATTGTCTCTTAAATTTTTAAAATTTATTTTATTTTAACGACTTTATGACTATCTAATATGAGATAAGTCTTTTAAATTTAAAATTTTTAATTGGTAGGTTTTTTTTTTTAGTTTTTAAACATTGAGTTTTCTGTTTTTTAAGAAACAGGCTTAGAATTGAAAATTTTCGGTTTACACCAGATGGAGAATTCAGAGTTAAGGAATAAGGAGTAGACAAAGCCACGAGCTTTGAGATATGACGGATCTCATTGTCACCGTAACGAAACACTGTATATCCATTCAGATGTGGTTAGGCCAACTAACGGGATCAGATATTATGTATTAAATATGGTATAGGGCATTCTAAGAATGGATAAATATATTTAGCCAGCACTTTAATTCTTACGGACTAATCCGATACGAGTAAAGATTGAATTAAATATAAATAACTTAAAAGTATTTTTCATAATTAAAACGCTCGTAAAATACCACGTGGATTACAAAAAAGGGTGTATAGAACAGAAGAAATAGATCAGAGACGCCGACTGACACGCAATCGCTTTTCTTACCCATATTAGTTAGAAAAGTATAGGCTACCTAAGGACTAACGGTCAAAACCATAACCATGGTATCCGTTCGTTCTCTCACAGAGACTGCTCTTTCCTGGGCTTAGGCTTCCATTCCTCCCACATATCCCTTCCACTTTACTGCGCCGTCAATTAGACTGAATGATTCTAATCAAATGCTTCGGCAGATTCAACTATAAATGCACAGCATATCCTGTACTTGTGATGATTTTCTTGGTACTCCTCAAGTCCTCTCCGTACAGCCAGAACTTGAAGTCAGCGTTTCTGTTGTCGGATACCGTACCTGAAGAAACACTACAAGAAGATGCCATCATATCGCCACCATTGGACTGCGATCTTTCTACAGGAAAATGGGTGTTTGATAATTCCACTCGCCCTCTATACAAAGAGAAGGATTGTCCATTTCTATCACGCCAAGTGACTTGTTTGAAGAATGGCAGACCAGATTCTTTATATCAAAACTGGAGATGGCAGCCCAAAGACTGTTCGTTGCCAAAGTAAGCATATTTCTTGCTGATATTTATTCATTATTCTGAAAGCTTTCTGCTTTACTGGATTCCATTTTTGGATGTAAGGTTTAAGTCAAATTTGTTGCTTGAAAAGCTACGTGGAAAGAGACTTTTGTTTGTTGGAGACTCGCTGAATAGGAACCAATGGGAATCTATGGTTTGCCTGATCCAATCAGCAGTTGCTCGGGGCAAGAAGAGCCTGAATGATTCAGGACCTGTCTCTGTCTTCAGGGTCGAGGTATCTATCGAATCTATCGAGCTTTTTGTTCCAATAATGGTGAAAAGCTTGTTTCCAAGACTTTACCAACCCCGATTGCCGTCTGTCTACGCCAGCAAAATTTAAGCATCCTCGCAATCCGCCTATCAATCTCTGATTCTCCTTTCAGATTATTACCATTTCCCTGAAATCTGATAAGTTTGGTGGTTATCTGTTCCATTTTATTTATTCCTTTCAATTGATTCCCCATCGTCTAATTTTAATTCGGAGTTGGAGAAAAAGTTCTAAACTTGGATCCTTCAACAGCAATCGTTTTATTCCTAATATTGTTGCTGTGCAGGATTATAAAACTACCGTGGAGTTCCACTGGGCACCATTTTTGGTGGAATCAAATTCGGATGATCCAGAGAACCATAGTATATTGGACCGCATACTCATGCCTGAATCCATCAAAAAGCATGGAGAAAACTGGAAGGGCGCAGATTACCTTATCTTCAACACCTATATTTGGTGGATGAACTCTCTTACCATCAAAGTCCTGTAAGTTCCTTTCTGATCAAGATAAGACTGCACATGAGCCAAATTCAGAGCAAAATTATGCAATTAGTTGTTGTTGTTTTTTTATTAATTGTTTTTTGGTCGTATTGAAGAGACCATGGAACATTTGACGATGAAAGTACTATGCACTATGAAGAGATTGAACGTACAATAGCTTACAGGAGAGTTTTAAAGACATTGTCCCAGTGGGTTGATGAAAACGTAGATCCTAATGTCACATCTGTCTACTTCATGAGCATGTCTCCTCTTCATTTTCGGTAAGCTAGGATCCATACATTCTTGTGTCTCTCCTTTATGTTGATGAATTACAATCAATAACAGGAATACAAATTTGGGTCTTGGGATTCAAATAAACAGGAGTTTGTATTGGAACAATCCTGGTGGTATTAAGTGTGCTAATGAGACCACTCCAATTCTGAATATGGACGTTCCGTTGGATGTTGGCACAGATCGGAGGCTATATGATGTTGCTAGAAATGCGTTTCAGTCAATGAAAGTGCCCGTTCATTTGCTTAACATAACTGCCCTCTCGGAGTACAGAAAAGATGCTCATACCTCCATCTACACCACTCGACAAAACAAGCTCCTCACACCAGAGCAGCAAGCTGATGCAGCAAAATACGCAGATTGTCTCCATTGGTGTTTACCTGGATTACCTGATACATGGAACGAGATTCTTTATACCTATATTATTTCTCATCCTTAGCAATCATCTAGCTTTCAAGTGTTAGCTGATGGGCAAATTGATGGATGTTTGATTTTGTATTTACTCCTCGCATGCAACTACTTTTTTAACCACAAAGAAAATTCATACAGTTTGGAATTGTACCTTGGAAATCCGTATGTTCACATGCCATTGAAATCGAAACGAGAATTGCGAATTTGGGGTGTTTGTTCCTTAATTGGTCCCAACATTTGATGCATTGACAATTATTTAATTGGTACAATACAAGTAAATGGATTGTACAAAAACAAAACCAGTAACTCCAAGATTGCATGAGCGTATAGAAAGACAGCGCTTATTACTGCAAAGATTGGACCAAGTTCCACTCATATAATAACAGTCTAAGCTTCAAGTGGAGTCAAACCAAGTAGCTAGCTTCGCTCCCGCAAGTGACTTCTGGGCACAGTTTCCTGCTGATAGGCTAACAAGGTTCACTTCTTAAATACCAGTAGGTAACCCATAACGTTCGGCCCTCCTCCGTAGGACCAGAAGAACAATTTTGAACTTCATTATCTTGGGAAGTCCGTTTTATAAGTTTCCTTTCAAGTTATAATTACGACATAAAAGGGGCGGTTTCTGCAATCCTGTAAACGTTAGCGATTCTGTTAATATGAAATAAAACACGAGTAATTTATTACGATATAACTGTTATAATAGTTCAAGAAAGAGACAACAGAAAATGGCAACCGAAGGAGATAGATTGGCACTAATTAAGATGACAGAGTGTATGTTGGCATTAAACACCAACCTCATCCAATGGTCACCATTCCCTGTTACTGAAACCTTTTGACCCACGGCTTCCTGCAAGAAAGCGATGACGAATCGGGAAGGCTGTGTCTGCAAGAGAAACAATTGCCTCCAAATTCTGGTCACCTTTTCCATCTTTCTCTTGCTTTACTCTTTGTTTGATGACCATGCTAATTTCAGTTCACCCCCATTTCCAAGGCTTGAAAAGAATAAACTATCCAACAACAGCTACCAAATGGTTGAAGAGAATAGCAAACAAGGTGACATTGATCTGGGTGGCAAGTGGAGTGACGAAGACAACGTTGTTTTGCCACCACTGGACTGCGATATATTCACAGGAGAGTGGGTGATCGACGACTTGACTCGTCCATTCTACAAAGAAGAAGAATGCGAGTTTCTAGATGAATCAATGACTTGCAATGAAAATGGACGGGAGGATACCATGTACCAGAACTGGAGATGGCAGCCCAGAGACTGTTCCTTGCCCAAGTACGTGCTCTTTTGATTATTCCACCCAAATTCAGGGTTTCCAGTTTCCTCTTTCACGGTTTTCAGTACATAGAGCTGAAATTAATTATCCTTTCTTCATCTGGGCAAAAGGTTCAGAGCAAAACTTTTGCTGGAGAAACTTCGAGGAAAAAGACTTATGTTTGTTGGCGATTCATTGAATCATCAACAATGGCTATCCTTGATTTGTCTGGTTCAATCTTCCATTCCTCCAAGCCAGAAGATCTTAACAAGCTACTCAAGTTCTCTCACTGTCTTCAAAGCTGAGGTATTTTCTTCCCTCTCTAAATCATGTCAAACATGTCTTCTTTTGTACAATAGACCAGATAATGAAGTTCTAAATGTCCTCACTTCATTTCTACTGGGAAGTGAAGTCTTAGGGCAAGCACAGTGTGACGAGCTACTGGAACCTGAAATGTCCATTACTGATAGCTGATTTCTGCTAAACTTGTTCTTTCACTTACATTTAGCGGCAAGCTTGATTGTGCAGGAGTACAATGCGACAATAGAGTTTTACTGGGCACCATTTCTGGTGGATTCCAATTCAGATGCTCTAGATAGGAGGAGCGGCCAAGGGGATCCCATAATCGCGACAGAGACAATATCTAAACATGGACATAATTGGAAGAATGTGGACTACCTTATATTTGGCACTTGTACTTGGTGGATGAAGTTTACTTATATGAAAGTATAGTAAGTATCCTTTAGGTTCTTTGCTCCGAATCATTCTTGGGCAACTTCAATATCTGTTTTCCTTTGAAATTGATGGAAAAGAAGCCGATCAGATTTGCGTATGGAGTACGATGAGATTGAATTGCCAGTAGCATATGAGAGAGCTTTGAAGACTTGGGCCAAATGGGTGGACGAAAATGTTGATCCTGAGAAGGCCTATGTTTTCTTCAGCAGCATTTCTCCAGCCCATGTCCGGTACAACAATCTTGACTCTTGACCGTTAGCATTCTCTTTTCATCAAGATTCCAACTTTATTTCGAGGAGTTCGCAAACAGATACAATGCAAACAAACCACCGATTGTTTTCCTTAGTTTGCAACACTTGATATAGTTCAGTGAAACAGGAGCTCGGACTGGGGCAATCCTGATGGTGACAAATGCGCAATGGAGACTACCCCAATCCTGAACAGCTCCAAACCGGTGAATGTGGGCACAAATCGCCAGCTTTTTGGTATAGCAGTAAACATTACAGAGTCAATGAAAGTACCGGTCGATTTCCTGAATATAACCACATTGTCTGAATACCGGAAGGACGCTCATATTTCAGTATACAACTCCTTTCACGTCAAGTTACTCCCGAGGGAGCAAAAGTTTATGCGAGATGCTGATTGTCTCCACTGGTGCTTGACTGGCTTGCCTGATACCTGGAATGAGCTGCTCTATACACGTATCATCTCTCAATCTTGACCACACAAAAGGTTCTATTATTCTTTAAGATTGTTAAATGTGTTGATCCTGTAGGATAACTGCTTTGAAAGCGAAAGATATTACTCGAATAGCATTAAAGAAATGTTTAAGAAGTTGACAGATTGTTCCAAGCTTGTCATTGCAGCAAGAATTGAAGCTGCAAGTCTTTTACCATAAGCCAAGCCCAACAGAGCTCGAGTTTACCCGGCAGTCGGCGTAAGTAATGAACGCTCACTTGTAACGAAAAAAACTATGATCTTCCAAAGGGAGTGAACCATATGTCCATTCCAACTAGATGAACCCGAATTTTAATAAATATTCCTTTTTTCTGATCGCACCAGAATCTCCAACAGTTATGCAGCAACGGAGTAAGTTCCAACTGCTTGTATATTAGTGACAATTTCAGTTCGAACCGTGAGGAAACTGTTCTGCGACAAACTTTAGTGAGTTGGCCAACAAACCATTTGTCACAATCTTACAAGCGGATCTATGTTTAACCTTCTTTATTCAGAATCCATTTAAGAAGCCCTACATCCACTTCCTCTAAGAACCAATCAAGAATATTTTCTTAAACAGCGTATAGCAAGAACAACACTTCGATAAAAATAGCGACGAATCAATCCCAAAAGTTAATTGTTACACATGATAGTGGCTCTTCGTAGGCGGCTAACTACTTTGCGCAGGATGAATATGTTTATGATTATTAGCTGGATGTTAATTATCACCTATCCCTGATTTTTTAGAAAAAAGATAGTCCCATCTTCCCCAGGTATAATAATAGTACCATTTTTGTGACTCTAAGAGCCGTTGAAGGTACCATATTCTAAAGCGACATAACAACTCTTCACGCAATAAGACTGCTTAACAACTACATGAAAGAAACTTGATAGTAAATTAACTAACCTATGAAACCATGTACCAAGGACGGAATTAACTACTTAAAAATTGCATATTGACTTCCTAACTTTATGATTCTTTGTTTCCAACATTTATAACCACGAAACACTATATTTGGAGCTGATCAACACCGATGCCTGGCTCCACTTTATCAAAATGAGTCTTGTTTCTGCAAACCAGAGGTGCCATTCAATACCCTTCTTAGTTCTTGGGGTGATCCTTGTTATATTTTTTCTTCAATCCAACCTTTCCGGTGAAAACATAACGTTCATGAGTTACCAATTTTCATCTCCAGATAGCCAAAAGAAGCTCCGGGAACCGTTCGATTCAGGCGTTTCAGTGGTCCAAGGAACTTCCAAGAATGAAAGTGACGACGAAGAAGAAATGATATTTGCGGACAAAGATGCAGTGCCGTTAGAGGCCTGTGATATTTTCACAGGCGAGTGGGTTTTGGATAACGAAACACATCCTTTATACAAAGAACAAGAATGCGATTATCTATCGGAATGGGTGACATGCACAAGGAACGGAAGACAGGATTCTCTCTACCAGAACTGGAGATGGCAGCCAAGAGATTGCTCTCTACCAGTGTAAGTATAGTATTAGTACTGACGGTTAACTCAGTATTCGTATTGTATTTATGAGACGTTTGTAATTTTGTGTTTAGGTTCAAGCCTAAAGTGTTACTGAAAAAACTGAAAGGAAAGAGGTTAATGTTTGTCGGGGACTCCATTCATTTTAATCAGTGGCAATCCTTGGTTTGCTTGGTTCAATCTGCGGTTCTACAGGGCAAGAAGAGTTTGGATTATTCAAGTTATATCAGAGTTTTTAAAATTGAGGTAGCATTGCAATAGAAAGCAAAACAATTTCTTATTATGTTTGATCCGAAAATGAATAACGCTATTATTCAATTATGTAAACAGTTGTTTGTACGTCAGATTGCACATTATTATGAGGTTGAAGCTTAACTACCTCCCTCCAGAAAATGAATATTCTTATCATCTTGACAACCCATTGGAAAAAGGAAAACGACTTTTACACTACCTAATGAATCAATATATGGTGTGGTAGACTTTATTTTCTTAATATTTATATGTTTGGTTGTTATAGGACTACAATGCTACAATCGAGTTTTACTGGGCGCCGTTCCTAGTTGAATCAAATTCAGACCCGCCAACGATGAGGGACGGGAAAACAGACGCCATAATAATGCCTGAATCCATATCAAAGCACGGTGAGAACTGGAAAGGCGTCGACTACCTCGTATTCAACACCTATACTTGGTGGCTCAAGTACCCCACGATCAAAGTTGTGTAAGTTCAGATCATGTCTTTGGCTAATATTCACCACAAGTATAATACTTCGAGATAATAATAAAAGCCCTGTTATTGCTGAAAAAGCCGAGGTTCGTTCGCTGAAGAGGCCACCGAGTACGATGAGATTGATCGGCATTTGGGGTACGAGAGAGTTCTAAGGACATGGGCGAGATGGGTGGAGGATAACGTTGATCCAACTACAACAGCCGTATACTTTAGTAGCATGTTCCCTCAACATCTAAGGTACGCACAAGGAACATTCTCGCAACCTTTTATTGACAATGTAGGGGTGTAAGGATCGGACATAGTCTGTCTTCAGTGTTTCGAAATGGGAAATCAACCTACCTTGTAAAAGGTTTCTAAAGGTCAGACTCTTCAGCGAGCCGTCCCTGTAAAGAAACACATTATCATATGAGACTAAGCAGTATAGCAAGGCTGCTATAGGAGATTATGTGGTTAATTGACCCATGATGACCTTATACCGTAAAACCCTGAACACATTCCTAGCAGCTACATTTCGTCAATTTTTCTATTTCGGCAGGAAGCAAAATCAATTTCTTACTTACACAATCATTCCAAATGGCTTATGCATAGGAGCTCCGACTGGAACAATTTGGATGCGATTAACTGCGCCAAAGAGACAATGCCAATATTAAACAAGACCACACCATTGGACGTAAGCACAGATTGGCAATTTTTTGCAGTTGCGACCACTATAATCCAATCCATGAAATTTCCAGTTTACTTCCTCAATATAACCACCCTTTCAGAATACAGGAAAGATGCACATACCTCTGTTTACGCCGCTCACGATGGTATACCACTGACAGTGGAGCAGAAATCGAATCCAGCAATATATGCGGATTGCCTTCACTGGTGCTTACCTGGAGTACCAGATACTTGGAATGAGCTGCTCTATGCACGCATCATGATGCAACATTAACTCCGAGCTCCTTTTATTATTCTCAAGTCACCGCGAATATGGCATTTGTAATCACGGTGTCGTTTAAATTTACGGATTTATAATTACCAATTTTAAACATGAACTGCAATGTAACTATTGTAGATCAATCGGATGCAGCAGATATAATAAATACTGAGTTTGAATTATACAAAAAGAGCATTTACTTGTACACAAAACCCAACATAAGGAATGAATGCTAAAATTTCAACCCAACCAAACGGAACCTCAACAGCCCCGTTGACTTGAACAGAAAACTTCAACCCAACCAAACGGAACCTGAACAGCCCCATTGACAAGGAACTCGCACTTCGGGGCAGATGAGATCGGTCCCAACGAGACCTGAACAGCCCCTTTGACAAGAAAATCACGTCGCACTTCAAATTTTAATTGAAAATTATGTTCAAAGAATTACATTAAAGACATCACCGCTAGAGATAACAAGCGGGTATAATATCAGGCACTTGATCGATGATCCAAAATTAGTGATTTAAATCTAAATTAATTAGGTTTTAGATCAATTTAGATTTTTTATCTTCAAATTTTAAGTCAGATTCAAACTGGAACTCAAATTTTACGATGCAGTCCAAATAAAAACTTGACTAGATATTAAATTAACCCTATTTTTCATTCACTTCTCCTCTTACTTATGTCACCTGTTATTTAGTTCTTTTTTTAATCTTTCTTCCTTTTCTATAGAATTGCAATTTTTATCTATATCTAAGTAAAAGAAGGATAGGAAAGACTTTCTCAACAGGAGTCTTAGATCAATAGCACGCTTGATATCAAAATCTGTTATTAGACATCTCATTTTAATTTTTGTTCCAAATACCAATTTTCCTTGCTTTTTCTTTGCTCTTTGCCCCATCATAATTAGTACTAATTGATTCCTTTGTCGCCTCTTAAGTTTCAATTTTTTAAGTTACTTCTTGTTAATATTTAGTTTGTCTTATTGTCTTCATGGGTTGGATTTTGAATCTTTGGCAATAGACACATCAAAGAGGGGAAGATGTCGATTGAATTTTCAATGAGGAAAAAGAAATTGGGTCAACTTAGAATTTGGATAGTTTGGACTTGGGCTCGAGTGACATGAGTCAAGTTCGGTCAAATTTTAAGTTGAGCTTGAATTGCGTGTAAAGAACTTCTGGTTGGGCTCAAGCAGTCTCAAACTTAACTTAACTCAACCCAACCCATTAATCTTAATTACCACATTGTTGTCAAGATTTGAGTAGGACAATTTTATAGCTAATGTAGTTGTTTACAAATTTAAACTCCTTTTAAGCATTAAACATATATATATTTAAATTTGTTCAAATCTATTGTTGCGTGCATGCCTCATTTTGTTTTCAACACACTTAAAGAATTATTTTTAAGGAGCAAATTCCTATGACCAAGTAAGCACTATAGAAAGAAATACACTTTCCAACATTTATTTCATATAAATGTAAGGCTTCTAAGGACTCAGCAATTCTTCTACTTCAATAGTGGTGTCAATACTAGTGCTTAGGAACAACAACAAGACAAGAGAAGAGGTTTTGTTTATAACTACCTAAACTACGAGTTAAGCTGGGATCCAAAACCATTGACAACACTATGATAAAAGCAATAAGGATTTTGGCCTAATAAAGGTCAACTCGAAGTCAACTAATTCTTAATCGGGTTTAGAATAAAAATTTTTTGGTTTAGGATTGAGTTTAAACTTGATCTTCACAGTTCGACCTGGCCTAAAGTAATTCGATTTCCTTAACTTATTAGTTAAAAAAAATTGATTGTTAAGAATTGTTCTCCCTCCTCGATCTCCCGTTAGAAATTTTTCTCTTTGTCTTAAATCCTTGATCTCATATATCTTTTAAATCTTCTCATTACTAAATGTTTCTCATTGGGGGTTTTATGTCATTGATGTATTACAGTTGAAGTTAGGTACTATTGCCATCATTTTTCATTGCATCTAAAGTTTAAAATATCACCATGCTCTACCTTTCACATGAACTATCGATTTAAGTTACCATGTCAAAATTATATGAAAACTTGATATGGTTTTCCAATAAGTTTTGCAAGTAAATAGTAATATTTAACAAAATATAGAGACTCAAATATGTTAGTTTCTCTTTTTATATTATATGTTATTGAATTGGTTCTGCTTCTATATATTCTCTAGATGGTCAGTGAAGAGACTTAAAGTTGGTTTAATTGAGGGTTCCTTTGTTTACTTCAATAAAAAGACTTGATCTAACATATGACTTTAGCTCGAATTAAAATTTGAGGGATAAAGAGTTTGAAAAGTAAATTTTGAGTTCTCATTCTACTTAATTAAAGTATTTTGAGAAGGATTGGATACTTTCATTAAGTTAATGTTTCAACAACAAGTTTTTATTTTATAAGATGGCCTACTAATAATAGTTGAAGCATATTGTTCTCACTAGGCAATGATGAAATCTACAATTCTAATTATAATGGTACAAACAAATTCATGACTCATAATTGGTTTTGATGGCAAGCTTTCACAATGTGAACATATATAACTTATGTAGGTTAAAAAAAGTAGCATAATATTAGCCATGTTATATGTTAGAGATATGATTTATTTAAATTATATAGCCAAACTCATGTAAAAGTAGCCATTTTCCATAATAGTTTATACATAATGAAATACAAAAATTTCATCCTTTTACAAATTCACCTTAGTTTCTACATGGTATCATAATAACCATTATAAAAGAGGTAGTCTCCCAAACTTCTATTTCTTGTTTTCTATAGACAAATTCGATTGTCTAATAATGTTAGGCATATTAACTCTTCTACTCTTTAAGAGGATTACAATGTTGTAAGCCTTGTCTCCAAACTCTTTTACATGCGCCTTTATACACTAGTAAAATGTTGGTCTATAAATTTCAAACTTTAGGTGTTCACACATGTTGAAGACAATTCAAACGACATTGTTTTACCTTAATTTAAAAAATGACATTCTCCTAATATAAAACTCATAAAAGCCCAGTCAATTATAAACCACGTGCCAGGCTCTTATTTTCTAATACAATCACTACGTGTCATCTAGTTAATGGCCATGTCAATAACACGTCATCACCATATCATTAACCATGTCAGATTATTAGGTCTTATACTACTACGTCATCTATCATCTCAACTTTCATGTTAGTTTATTGAGTCCCACTCTACCATATTAGACACCGTGTTAGCATATTAAGCCCACCATCCTACATCATTCTTGTGATGTCAACCCTATGTAATCACTAGTTTAGCCTTACAGTACAAATCAGTTCATTTTAGACCTATTGACTAATTAATTTAAGGGTTAATTGTAAAAAAATCTCAAGCTTTACTCAATTTTGCAATACTAGCTCAAAATTTAACAAGTGTTGCTAAAATGTTGCAACTTTTAATTTGTTAAAAAAGTAGTTCGACATCAAAGTCTTTGATCAATAGCACGCTGGCTATCAACATCTGTTATTAGACATCTCATTTTAATTTTTATTCCAAATGCCAAATTTCCTTTCTTTTTCTTTGCTCTTTGCCCTATCATAATCAGTACTAATTGATTCATTTGTCACCTCTTAAGTTTCAATTTTTAAAGTTACTTATAATATTTAGTTTGTCTTATTGTCTTTATGGGTTGGATTTTGAATATTTGTCAATAGACACATCAAAGAGGGGATGATTTCGATTGAATCTTTAATAAGGCAAAAGAAATTGGGTCAATTTAGAATTTGGATAGTTTGGACTTGGGCTAGAGTGACATGAGTTAAGTCTTGTCAAATTTTAGGTTAAGCTTGAATCGCGTGTAAAGGACTTCAGGTTGGGCTCAAGTAGCCTCAAGCCTGACTCAACCCAACCTATTAATCTTAATATTTGAGTAGGACAATTTTATGACTAATGTAGTTGTTTAAAAATTTAAACTCCTTTTAAGCATTAAACATATATATTTAAATTTGTTCAAATCTATTATTGCGTGCATGCCTCCCTTTGTTTTCAACACACTTATAGAATTATTTTTATGGACCAAATTCCTATGATCAATTAAGCACTATAGAAAGAAATACACTTTCCAACATTTATTTCCTATAAATGTAAGGCTTTTAAGGACTCAACAATCCTTCTACTTCAATAGCGGCGTCAATACTAGTGCTTAGGAACAACATCAAGAGAAGCAAAGAGGTTGATAAGATCTTAGGCTTGCTTTTGTTTATAACTACCTAAACTACGAGTGAAGTCAGGATTCAAAACCATTGACAACACTATGATAAAAACAATAAGGATTTTGGCCTAATAAAGGTCAACTCGAAGTCAACTAATCCTTAATCAGGTTTAGACTAAAAACTTTTTGGCTTAGGATTGAGTTTAAACTTGATCTTCACAGTTCGACCTGACCTAAAGTAGTTCGATTTCCTTAACTTATTAGTTAAACAAATTGTCTGTTCAGAATTGTTCTCCCTCCTCGACCTCCCGTTAGAAATTTTCTCTCTATCTTAAATCCTTAATCTTATACATGGCTTAAATCTTCTCATTACTCAATGTTTCTCATTGTGGTTTTTTGTCATTGATGTATTACAGTTGAAGTTAGGTACTGTTGCCATCATTTTCCATTACATCTGAAACTTAAAATATCACCATGCTCTACCTTTCACATGAACTATTGATTTAAGTTACCATGTCAAAATTATATAAAAACTTGATAGGGTTTCCCAATAAGTTTTGTGAATAAACAGTAATATTTAGCAAAACATAGAGACTCAAATATGTTAGTTTCTCTTTTTATATAACACGTTATTGAATTGGTTTTGCTTCTATATATTCTCTAGGTTGTCAGGATGAAGAGACTTAAAGTTGGTTTAACTGAGGGTTCTTTTATTTACTTCAGTAAAAAGACTTGACCTAATATATGGCTTTAGCTCAAATTAAAATTTGAATAAAGATTTTGAAAAGCAAATTTTGAGTCCTCATCCTACTTAATTAAAGTGTTTAAGAAGGGACTGGATACTTTCCTTAAATTAATGTTTCAACAACAAGTTTTTATTGTATAAGATGGCCTACTCATAATAGTTAAAGTGTTCTCACTAGGCAATGATACAATCTACAATTCTCATTATAATGGCATAAACAAATTCATGACTCATAATTGCTTTTGATGGCAAGCTTTCATAATGTGAACATATATAATTTATGTAGGTTATGTAAAAGTAGCATAATATTAGCCATATTATATGTTAGAGATATGATTTTGTTTAAATTATATAGCCAAACTCATGTAAAAATACCCATTTTCTATAATAGTTTATACACATTGAAATACAAAAATTTCATCCTTCTAAAAATTGACCTCAGTTTCTCCATGCTATCATAGCAACCCTTATAAAAGAGGCAATCTCTTAAACTTCTAGTTCTTGCTTTCTATAGTCAAATTCAATTGTCTAGTAATGTTAGGTTCATACTAAATGAAATACAAAAATTTCATCCTTTTGAAAATTCACCTCAGTTTCTCCATGGTATCATAGCAACCCTTATAAAAGAGGCAATCTCTTAAACTTCTGGTTCTTGTTTTCTATAGTCAAATTCAATTGTCTAGTAATGTTAGGCATATACTAAACTCTTCTACCCTTTAAGAGGATTACAATGTTGTAAGCCTTGCCTCCAAACTCTTCTACTCTTTAAGAGGATTACAATGTTGTAAGCCTTGCCTCCAAACTCTTCTACATGCACCTTTATACACCAGTAAAATATTGGTATATACATTTCAAATTTAGGTGGTCACACCTGTTGAAGAAAATTCAAATGACATTGTTTTACCTTAATTTAAAAAATGGCATTGTCCTAATACAAAACTCACAAAAGCCCAATCAATTATGAACCACGTGTTAGGCTCTTATTTTCTAATACAATCACCATGTGTCATCTAGTTAATGGCTATGTCAATAACACGTCATCACTATATCATTAACCATGTCAAATTATTAGGTCTTATACTACTACGTCATCTATGATGTCAACTTTCATATTAGCTTATTGAGTCCCACTCTACCATATTAGACACCATGTTAGCCTATTAGGCCCACCATCCTACATCATTCTTATCATGTCAACCCTATGTAATCACTAGTTTAGCCTATTCAGTATAAATTGGTTCATTTTAGACCTATTGACCTACCTTTTGACTAATTAATTTAAGGGTTAATTGTAAAAAATCTCAAGCTTTACCCATTTTTGCAATGCTAGCCTAAAATTTAAAAAGTGTTGCTAAAATGTTGCAACTTTTAATTCGTTAAAACAATAGTCTGACATTAAAGTCTTTGTCAACGTATTTAACGTGGCAAGTCATATTATATTAAATTTTCTACCGCTTAGTTACCACGTGTTCTATTTGTCCAAGCGGTTATTTCATTATTTAATAATAAAAAACCCTAATATTAAACTTATACCAATTTCTTATAAGGATAGTGTAATGGCTGGTAGGATTAAGGAAAGGTACGAGAATATGTACGAGAATATGTGGATTACTTGGAATTCCTATATCAACAAACCCACCAATGACCTTTGTGGAAATCGAGAAATAAGAATTATTAAAAACTCTCGATTTGGTCTTTTACTTAGAGAATGTATATGAACTTCTTCCTAAGAGGTATTTGTGTTGATTTATGCCCTACAGCCAATTGCTTTGGTTGTAGTTTAGTGACAAATTATTTAAAGACATTCTTTATCTTGTACATGTTTAGATGTATATGATAAAGTCCATAGGATAATTGTACATTTCAAATGAAATTATAATGAGATTATAATTATGATATTCATATTGCATTTATGTATTTTCCCTAAAATGTTCCTAGTCATTGTTTTATTAAGACTGGATATTAATAGAACGTAAAAAGACTAGCACACGTTATATTTTTTCTTATAAAGAAAGTAGCCGATATTACAGGCTAAAGTATAGAGATACTTAAACAAACGTGTAGGTGCTTGTTAGAGAACAAGTTCACTGAACAGACCTGACATGAGAAATCTATTCGGAACGTTACTTGTATATCTATGGAATTCTCATTGTGATGATTGTATAAATGATCTTTTGACTTGAGGTCACCAAAGTTATCTTGTATAGAAATTGTTATGTTTTGATACTACTTATGATCTATTTAATCATGGGTCGTTTAATTGGTAGTCATTGGATTTAGCATGAACTTTATGGAGGTAGTTGAATGATCAAGATATGATTCATCACCCTAAAGTAATTAGGGAAAATATTTCGTTGTTCTCGATTAGTATTGATTCAGGGAAATCCTTGGCCAAGGTGGAATGATATTTTATAAATAGTTTACAAATATCATTAATTGAACCTATAAATAATGGTAGAAAACTAATATGATTGGACTTAAAATAGAGTAGACATTAATTCCATACTCTATGTCTAATCGTAACATTATATGATGAAATGATTGAATTATATGGAAAAATCATGCACGAAAAGGTTAGTCAAAACTACTTTGACATTCCTAAATATTTGGGAGGTTATGATGAGTTGCTAAACGCCAATCTTGATCTATGATTATAAATTGTTTAATTAGAGAATTAAAGATAAATTAAAAGGAGTTTTAATTTATCTAATTCTAATTATGAATTAGAATCAGAATTATAATTTATAATCATTGCCAATATATTTGGGAACTTAATGGGTCTCACATATAGATGTAAGAGAGTAAAGTTAATTTAATCAAGTTGGACTTGATTGTAAAGTACTTTATGATTAAATATAAGATATTTAATAAATAAATATCAATATGAGATATTGAATCTTATATGGATATAATTGTTATTTAATTAGAATTATTTGTAATTCTAATTAAAGTTTAATTGAAATTAGAATTTAATTTCAATTAACTTACTAAAACGTCCGAAGCTTATTATAAATAGGCTTAAGATTTATGGAGCTAGTACTTCATGCTTAACCCTTTCTGTAAGAGTTACAGATTTCTCTCAACTCATTATGTGGATACCGTTAGAGGCCGGACATTTGTGCGGTTATGTGATTGAAATGAATCGATTTCGGGAACGGTTCGAGGGATACGACAAGATAAAGATCAAGCTTCGAAATAATGTACGAATTAAGTTTCTGCTTTATTATGATTTGTGTTAATCATTTTATAGAATTAAAGAGATCTTGGTTTTCGGAAAATCAAAGATTGTGAAAAAGTTTCGTAATTATTCTGTTGTGGTCGGGATCGGATTCTAACCTGGTTTCCCAACACATATACTTATTTTGGTTATCGATTGTCCAAATGTCCGTTGTGATACAAACTGTCCTTCAATACTTGACAACATTTTTAATATTTCTTTCTTTTAATCCTTGTGTGTTTTCATAATTTCTTTCTTCAAGGTATTTCAAGTTAGGATCTTAAAGGTTGATTGAAGTAAGGTGAGCAACATCCTAAATCTTTTGCTATCAATTATAGAAGGTGGATGTTCATCACCAATGACCATATTAGCTATCAAAAACTTGATCTATTGTTATCAGATGTTATAATAGTCATTTCATACTTCCCTCTGATTAGGTTAGAGGTAAAAAAATGTTTGACATCCTTATATGATCTTTTATTACACGAATCTATATATCTTTTTAAATGAGAATTTCTACCTTTTGAACTCCCATCCAACATCTTGTGCCAATATTTACATTCAGCCTTCTCAACTTCGTCCATTGATCTATTCTTGTTGAAGTAATTCCAAATATCACTTCTCAATAGACTTGGACCACCTAGTGCAATTTTATCTTCGTTTGGTACTAGATTAGAAGTATCCATTTGTGTAATCTCTTATACTGGATTAGAACTCTCCACTAAATGAATATACTCATCCATCTGAAACAATCAACATATACAACTATATAAGTTATTATTCGTGAACATTTACATGTATATGTACACTTTGATAAACATTTAACAATTAAGTTGATGAGCCATAGTATAGTTCAATGACAGAGGAAGCAGATGCAAGGATGTTTGACCATGAAAAAGACTCAAAATTTTTGCATGCTCATTTGTCCCCATTTTATAGCCCAACAATAATGTGAGCAGAGAGAACAAATTAGTCAAAATATTGATGTAATAAGTAAATAAAGTGAATTTTGATATTCAATGAATATAACACTTGCATTAGCATTCATTAGCTAAAGGTAAAACAATTGCATTATCATTCACATCTATCTCTTTTCAATTGGCATTCACATCCATAATTAATAGTTACTAAAGAATTGTGTTCACTAGAAAAATTATCATCTTTAACTTTCATAATGAGAAATTTTACCTATTAAACTCAATCTTAAATTTGACAGTTATTTTTTATATCATCAAATGCTTTACTATAAGATAAATAAGTTAACTACTTACTAAGAAAAATTAGATTTAATGAAAATGATTATAACTCAATAAAATTATAATGAAAGACAAAATAAAACAAAAAGTAAGAGTTACCCGCTTTATCAATCTAGCTCTCGATTTTACTACTTCACCATATGTTACATACAATACTATAATATGATATTTCTCATAATTCACAATGTCATTCATTTGGCATTGTTCGCTTAACAACAATTCCATTACATAACAAATAAAAGAAAATTGTTCATTCTTTATTGAAATGCTATATCCAAATGATTGTTCTTATTACTGCGACTTCATTATTAACTTTTATGAACTATGAACCAATTTGAGTTGGATAATTAGACACCTCTAATCCATATGAAACAATCAACATGTAGTAAAGGAGTGGGCATGAATCTTCCTGATATAACATTATATTAGTGGAGTCGGTGGATAAACGTCTAACGCCCCATATTATATATATATATATATTTGTTTTGAAGTTCATTTAATTATCTATAAGATAATTTTTTAAAAAATAGAAAATTTCAAATGAGAAGAAGTTGACTTTCTTTTATAAAGAACTTCAAATTGAAGTTTCTCAAATCTTCTAGTTTCATCGTTGAATAGCAATAAAAAAACTCCGTTTTTTTTTTCCCGCTATCTCTTATCCCTTTATCTTAATTGAATTGTGCAAATTCGTATACTGAGTGTGGGGAGAAAACTTAAATTAGTGTCCGGCGAGTTGTGCAGAGACTTGTGTAAAATTGTTTGATAGTCGCACTAAAAGGTAGTGTAACAGAAGACTTGGAATTTAGCCAACAAAAGAATTTGACTACCAGAAGTTTGGCAATTTATTCAATTGCATTGCTCCTTCCAAAAGTCCCGTGACGGTAGTCATGGCCATCCCATGTGCCTTGCTGCCGAGACTACTACTTGACAGCATGACCTGGCAAAATTATTGGTCTGAGGCAAAAGGCGATTAAAATCGAAATGTGCACAACCAAATAGTTATATCATAGTTTCTTCAAGCAGCTAATTCATTCTTAAGAACGTTGTAGGTACATAAAATCTTGCCATCAGTACATGAAAAGAAAAAAGAGGGGTCTTGTTCTCTACGTCTCAAGACATAGAGAAAGAATAGACTGCAAACTTACAAGATACGTTTACAACATAAGAATAATAAAATTTTGATATTTCTAAGCTATATCAAGTCAGTTGGAGTTACAAACATGAGGTCATTGATGATAGTGATCAGGCCATCTGGTACGAAATCTTAGCCGGTCGGCGGATGCTGTGGTCTTGCACAGGAAGACTTGATTTAAGAGTCCAACTTGGTCTCCTGCCTGAGGAGCCTGTGATTTCTTAGTTCCTCATGGCATGGAGCAAAGAATTCATGCTTTAGAGCATTCTCCGCACTGATTCTCAATCTTGGATTCACTGTCAGGCACTTGTCTATAAGATCAATGAGTGAGGTTGGGACTGAATCAAGGAAGTCTCGCCTCCTCGTGTTCATTTTGCACCACTTTAACAGTGTTATAGATGGCGAAAACCGCATATTATAGAGGTCCTGAGGCAAAATGAAGCTCTAAGTTGACATTTCTAAGTTACTTGGAGAATCATAACAATGATAAATAACTACCAGTGGGAATGAAGATTCTCGATCGTGTAGCTTTGCAACTTCCCATAGATCTTCACTGCCCCTGAATTTTGCAATATCCTTAATATTTCTGTAAATGGCAGAGATACAAGTAGCAAAAATTAAATGAATATAAAATTTGAGAAAAAAAATCCTTTAAATTGGAAATAATAACTCTTACTGTTCAGGATCACCATAAAATGGGGTTCTTCCTGTTACTAGGTACAGCAAGGTAACTCCCGCAGACCAAATGTCAACTTTGGGTCCTTGATGTAGGGATCTAAATAAGACCTGCTGAACAGCAAATAAATTAATAAAGCCCTCAAAACATGCATAAAGTTGCATGATGCTGCATCCGCATTCAAGACCATTTGCTGTTCCCTAAGAAGTTCGAGAAAACTGGAGGGCAACCAAATAGTTTTTTTTTTTGAAGAAAGTAACATGAGGGCAACCAAATAGTTGTTACATAACAGTTTCATGTTCCGAACAGGAAACGGTGACCTACTACCGTTACCAAATGACTAGATTTATTGTCCAACTTAATTTTATTAATCAGATTTGCTGTCTTGATAACTGTAAATCTCGAACGATCAGTATGGTTGATTGAAAACATTCTTTATACCTTATAATAAGAATACTCATTCAACCATAAGCTAATACTCGTACAACCATAAGCTTGCCGTATCAAATTTACAGTGTTTATGGTCACCTATACAGTTTACTTCAAATTTTGGAGCATAGAAGACTTCTTTTCGCAGTTATACAATCACCATAGAATAAGTGACAATCTTTATTTTGGAAGCAGACTGTGAGTTTGTAGCAAATTAACCCGTCATTCTCAATCGAAACAGTATTATTACCCAGTCCTATCATAATCACTCAGTGGGGACACAATATTCACGTGTACCAATTCAGCACAAGATTAAAATTTATACTCACCTCCGGAGCCCGAAAACCTTTGGTTCCAACACAAGGTCCTTCTTTCTTGTGTCTTCCATCCCCTACATAGAAGTACAAATATGAAAATTGATGTTAGAAGACATCTTTAACAAGCAAAAGTGTCCCACATACATCTCAAAGCAAAGTCACCTTTGTCCCTGGAACCATTGGGAACAATTCCAATGAAGTGTTGTGGCATTGGTGTAGGATAAAAGCTCAAATCGAACTTTGCCGGAGAAGCTGCAATTCTTTTTCTCATAGAAGAAGAAACGCTAGATGCTTCATGATTTGTAGTTTGAATTGATCCCTGCAACAAGTTGATGAGCTCCTTCCGACCATGGCAAGGCAAGGGCTCTCTCAGCCTTTCTGCTGAAAGAGTCTTAGTGCTCGTAACATCCTTAATCGATGTTATGCCAGAGCCCTCTCCCCCTTGACTTCTCAAAATATTGCAACCACCCAACTCATTGCTGGCCTTTGTCTGGTCCACAGGCTTCCTTTTCAGGTTCTTGGATTCCAATCCTGATTTAAAACCCTTTTCCTTTTGATTGATTGCAACCATAGATTTGGCAGTTGTAAATCTCCTACTTTTGGCAGGAGGAAGAACTTTTGCGTTTACAGGCTTAACATGATCGAAGCTTGCAACATTCTCCATTTTTGGTTTGCCTGCAAATTTATACAAATTCAGTCAGTTATTTCCTTCCCGCGGCAGGCTTCTTACTATAACTAAAATCAATAATTACTACTAATATAATTACACTTTTATTAACAGTGGTAAATATTAAATAAGATTTTGAGATAAATTAATTAATTTTATCTTTAATAATTAATAAACATATCGTTTTTTATTATAAATAAATAAATTCAATTATTTTATATGTAAATTAATATTATTTACTAAAACATATTTTAAGTTTTAAAATTGATATCATTATTTAGAATTAATATTTAATTTTAAGTAGTTATTCATTCAATAAATAATTATCTTTAAACTTGTAAAACTTATATATTTTAAAATAAATTTAAAATATTTTTATTTTAAATTAAATACTTAAATTATATTAACCATAATTCTTTATTAATAATTAGTATTGAATAATTTAATAATTTTTTAAATAATAATATAATATAATTAATTAAAAACAAAAAATTTAAATCAATTTTTACGACTCATGTCAGTTATGAAAACAAAAATTTTAAAATTAAAAATAAAGACATAAAATTATCAAAATTTCACTAAGTTATAAATTTTGCTACCCAAAACTCAAGTTAAAGGTCAGGCGATACCAAATTATTTAAACAATCACCACGTTTCGCTTGTGTATACTATGATGACACAAGCGGATTCTATTCTCATATTGATTGATCTGGGATTCGAACTTGCTACGTGGAGTGACCCAAGCCGTAGCTTGATAACTCTAATATCACTTTGCTACCAAAAACTCGAGTTTTGGGTAAAGCAATACCAAATTACTTAAGCAACCACTAAAAGCAAAAATAAAAATAAAACCAATGTAAGTGAGTATCTACTAGTTATTCCTTAGCACATTTGACAGTTACATTTAAATTGGGCAGGTTGAAACTTACTAGTTGTACTATATTTGTGGTGCAGGTCCTGTCAAAAGAAATAAACATGAAGATCAATGTCACTAACCTTCCTGTAGCTAAAAGAAGAAAAGCATGACAAGAAGTACAATGAAAAGCCTTGCGAGGGTATAAAGAATCTTCTAAAATAAATACGACTAACCATTGCAAGGTTAAAATCAATGAGATAACCCTTATTAGACTTGCAGGAAAAGAGGAAGTTGCCGGGTTTGACGTCTCTGTGAACGATTCCCTGTATAGGAGGAAACAAGAAGTGAACTCTCTAGATTTTTCTAAAATTGTGCAGCATTACAGAATCTGCAAAGAAGTTTCTACCTGCTTATGAAGACTTGCAAGTGCCCTGAACAAGCAATATCCGTACCATCGTAGCTGATAAACATCTATTTCCTTCTTTAGCACCTAAATAAAAGCATAAGCAATATCAGCCAAATGGATGAAGAGTATTTATTGCTCGGGGTATTAGATAATTACCTCTGGTCTGTCATGCTGGACATGCTGCAAAACGAAGCACTCTGAATTTCCACTTTTAAAACAGCCCTCGTATTTTATTATAAAGTTTCTACCCCTGGATTAGAAGAAGAAATTAACTTGCACATTGAAAATCAGGAGAATCATTCTTCAAGCTACAAAAATGTGATCTCTGAGCCGAAAATTTTCAGAACCTTACCCAAATCGTTCCAGCATTCTCATTTCATTGCTAACATGATGTCTATGAGCATTTGCGTGCGGACCTACAAGTCCAAATAATTGGATTTTCACATCAAAGGATCAGTATAGGACATGCAATCATCAGCTCAGAGATTAGTAGAATTAAATTTGAATTATATTTCACTTCAGCCTGATTTTTCTGGATGCAACCATATCTCGTCAATTCAAGAAAGAATAAGGGCATATTTTGAAAATTGATTTAGGATTTTATTTTTCTCAAAATCAGGATCAAATAACTCCTGGTTATATCTCCTTCATCCAGATCCCAAACATGAGGACTCCCCTCCGTGAAATGTAATTAAATGGCTGTGAGTTGGTCAATTGCTAGCATGCATAATTTATCCAAACTGGATATCAGTAACTACAGGTAATTACTTTTAATTGAAAAATATTAGTCCAACAGTTTGAAAATTTAGGGGTTAGGTTGATACAATAGAACCAATGAACATTATTTGAAAACATTGAAAACTTCAAGGGGCTAACTTACCTCTTATTCTATAAGAAAAAATTGCCATACTTCATGGGCTAGGCAAAAGTGAATGTGGCAGATACATCTAAACTGGATAGCACAATCAACATGCAAATTTGATATCAAATTTCTCAAAAGCTCAATCCTAATCTCAAGTTAAACAACGAATGCTAGCATTATTCTTAGTGTATACGGTAATTTCTTACTGAACCTTAATGCTAAAACCGGCAATTCTGCAGTCAACATAACCTACCGGAAAAGCTTTTACTGACAAATTGTTTTATGCGAGTCATAGCAACAGAAGAGATTTTAGAATCTCTTCACAGAGCATAAACCCAATAAACATCAATAAATATGACAACCTACTACTTTACAAGTTCTCCAAAGTCAATCCAAGGAAAAGATGAATTTGCAATGTCATGTTTGCAAAGCACAGAACAAAAATCAAACTTCCCCCAAATGTGAACAACCTCGTATAATCATTTAGTGATTTGAAAACCAAACATGAACACGGCATATAAAGGACCATTTTCTTACATTTGATGGCAACTGTGGTCCCATCAATCTTCCTCCTTGCCCTATAAACAATGCCATAGCCACCTGCCAATTTGCACAAACATATGCCTCTCGTTAAATGAACATAATGCAAATGGCTCATGAAGAAGAGAAGCATGAACAGAAAAGAGCAGCACTATCTCACCTGAACCTTCTTCCTCTTCTACAACGTAGGATTCAAAGCATGGCAGTTCTTTGGATCCCATATGGTCCTACAAATTAAGCAAAAATTAACAGATAACTACTGATAACACATACTTCACAAATTGAGTTGCTAGTTAAAAGTACGATGTAGTGCAGCAGAAACAAGTAACACAACGCTAATACTGCAGACATGGAACTTACCGTATGAGGACTGAAGGCAGCATTCCCCCTTGTTTCTTTACCATGTGGATCATCATATTTCAGCTTTGGATTTCGTTCCTTGCTAATTGTCTTTTGATCTCTTTGGCCATGGTGGGTACCTTGGGGAAATTGCATACCATTGCTATGCTTTGGAGACTGGCAAAGAACTTGCAGTCTTGAGTTCATTCCATTCTCCGACTGGATCTTCTTGCTATCAGGTTTTAACAACTGCTTTTGCGCAAGGGAGAGCTGAGTATCACAGGATGTCATTTCATTCACCCTTCTATCCTCAACTTCTGAAGGCTTATTCAATAGGGTATTCTCCTGAGAAATCTCTTCAGCTTCCATTTCTCTTTCACTACAATTAAATGTTTCTTCATTCTCCTGTATTGCTCCAACACTTTCAATGTAACAACCATTTGCCTCATTGCAAGCATCATTACCATTAAGAAAATCCAAGGGCAACATGCTGCTCTGATTAGCATCTTCCTGGTGAACGGCAAAGTTTGGTGTGTTACTTAGGTCTATCTCATATACTTTAGCTTCTTGACTCACGGCTTCATCAGCCATTATCTGACACGGACGTTTAGATCCTATATCAAGCTCACACAGCATGATCCTTTTCTGATCCTTCACTTCCAAAGGAACACCAGGACACATTCCACCTTCTATTTGTTTGATGTTCTTCAATTTACTCCCAAAGTTACTATTAGCTGTTTCCGGGAACAAATCAGATTTCCAGATTATGCTACTTAACTTGACGGGTGTGAAACTTGAGTTTATATGTATGCACCTGTTCATACCTTCGCCCACATTTAACTCTACCTGCATTACAGTCAAGTCTTTAGCACTCACATAGATAACGATCTTGCACATAAGCTTCTCGCATTCTTTTGCTCATCGAGCTGAAGAGTAAAAGATAAGCATCCTCCTAATTACCAAATCAGACCTCCATTCACAAAATTTGAGACGAATAAACCCACTATCTACTGACACACACTTTAACATTAAATATACGGATAAAATAAACCACAACAAAAGACACCTAATTGCTTGTAGTACCTTGTAAAAAGATTTTCGAATTCTTGTCCGGGAAGATGCCTCTAGGTTGATTACCTCTGAAAAAAGCATTTCACCAATAGTCACTAACCAAAACACCACATACAGTTAACAAATCACAGACACACAAGAACAAAATTTACCATGTTCAGAATCAAATTGAACTCGTTTCCGCTTCCTGAAGTAAATCCTCGCAATATCCTCCAACGGTCGGCGAGACTGGAAGCTTTTAGTTTCCATCCGATGGCTGAAATTGGATACTAACCGCTCAAATATGAAGAAGGCGACCGGAGAAACAGTCACCAAGAGTTTACCACAATCGTCAGGAGTTAAGGAGATCGGCGTAAAAGGGACCGAGCAGAGATAGAGGACCAGATCGGAAGTTGCGTTGAATAGAACGCACCGAGAAGCCAGCTCGGTAGGTGGAGTCGGGAAGCCTGTGGAGAGTAGGAGAGATAGGAGATGCCATGCCTTCTGCAATTCAACGCTGGCTGTGGTGGTCGTAGAGGTGAAGAGGGAGCTGAAGATGGCGAGTTCTGAATCGGAAAAGTGAGTCGTCATAGAGACTGAGAGGAGGGAGGGAGAGAATTGGGAATGGACAGTGGGGAAGTTTTTCCCTGAGAGTTGAGATAGGAGGTTCGTGTCAGCGCGGGATTTTGTGAAATTTTGATAATCTCGGCACGTGCTAGGTTTCCCGCCATTCTTCTACGTGTATATACATGTAAAGCACATTGACATTTCCTATATTTCATCACCTCAAATCAAAATTCTATTAATTTTAAACATCTCCTTATAGTTTGTGAAAAGTCTAAAATTAGTCATTCTATTAAATTGTCTAGCTTTGACCTAACACTGTACCAGACTTGGTACACTTAATTTAGTTCTAGTACAATATCAAATATCATTTTCACTAAGTTTTTAAAATTACAAAATATTATCTAAATTTTATAAAATTACAAAACATTTTAGATAATTTTTATATCACTTCAATCATTTCTCAACAAATCATAATAATATAAATTTGGTATAACAAATTTTTTATTTTTATTAATATTATTTTTAACATTTTAATGATAAATTAAGATGAGAAAAGGATTATTTAATTCTCATATAATATAAAATTAAGAATTAGTATAAAGTAAAAAATATAAATTTATGATAATTAAATTTAATTTCAAATATTATCTTTACATATTTCAAAATGTAATAATTTTCAAATGTAAACACTAAATAGTATATGGAGTCGACATGAATTATTAAATTTTAAAAATAAATGCTCATTTGTATCTTTATTATTTATTAAATAAATTGCAGACAATTTTGTTATATTTCTTTTTATATATAAGTAATTATTATTTTATATATGAAAATTTTAAAGTTTTTAATTTATTCCTAAATTTTTTTTTTCTCTTTAATAATTTTTATGACCCCCTAAAAAACCACAGAAACGTAATCATAAATTTCCTGAAAATTTGATATGCTTTTAAATTCCTTATTGCTTCCATGGGGCAACAGTAAATAGTAATACTGCAGACGCATTCTCCAACCTAGCTTCTTTTTAAATCTATCAACCGAAAATTATTTTGGCAAGTATTACTTAGAAAAAGGGGGAAAAAAAAAACGTGGTAGTGACTGTATTTACTTCACGCCTTTAACTAAGGTTCGTCTTTTAGTGAGTGCTGAGCTAGGTGGATCTAAGGCCCTAGTTCCTCAAAAGTCAAAACGTTAGACTTTTAAGGCCGAAAGTCCCAAAGACAGCGTTACTCAAAAGAAGTCCAGAAGACTGAAGAATAGGTCATGAAGTTCCTCTGCTAGGCAAGGAAGCTCCAGCCTAACTGCCTAACAGGACAAATTTAAACTATTTACTGAGTCACAAGAATGAAATCAATTGAATTTTGCAACAAGTTTCCCAACCATTTACAAAATGAAGGCAAGAAATTAAGTACTCTTTCCAGCTAACAGAGACCCCAGAAATTCTATAGTATTGATAGATTGGTTGACATGTGCCTTAAGGCCCCAGCAGTTCCAAATCATTATGTCGATGGAGAAGACAGTGAAAGGTTCAAGAGGAATCCAACCATTATACCAATAAGCCCTACAACAAAGGCAAATGTGACGGAGAAGCCTGGATCACTTTTCCGATATCTTCGTCTCTTCAACATGTCCTATAATAAGGATCAAAACTAAAAATCATCAACATGTTTGTGTTTTTGCTTACTCGGTTACAACAAAGGTGAGTGACAGAACATGTAACATCACGCCGCTTCGCACCAACATTAGCTTACAGCACAACTTAAAATACTAGGTTGCACAGTAACGGACAAAAAGGAACTTGGAAACAGAAACAAAAATGCAAAAATTACCAACACCAAAAAGGTACAGTTAACAGGAACTTAACTTAGAAGCGTTAGAAAAAACATACGCAATATACACGAGACAATCTTTATTTTTAATCAAAATGGTACTTTCAACTTGAATAGCTCAAAAATATAATATAAAATTTGAAACAAATGCAAAAGACGACGTACAAACTAGAAATGACAACTGAGAAATAAAAACAAAGATGTAACTTGGACCAAAAAGAAAGGTTTCTCGAGATATGAACGAGCTTCTGACAATGTATTTTGGAAACACCCGAATATTTTGGACACAAGGATATGTACAAGGTTCAGAGTTTCGGTGTATCCTAATTAACATCTATCTAAAGCATCTTTAGGATTAAGACTCGAACATCAAAATGAATAAAAGTAAAAATAAGAGAATAAGATGACATGGAAAGTACTTACCAGTTCCTGTTGCAGTTGATGTGTTTGCCGAACAGCTACATCCCTTTCATCCCTCAGACGCTGTATAGCCTAATCCCCCAACGGGAAGAAAAGTTCAATGTTTGTGGATCATATAGATTATGAAAGCATTAAAATTGGAAAAACAAAAGTAGTAAAAGTTGCAATTTTAGTAACTTTATTCCAGGATTTTCTCAAGTTTACTTAAAAAGACAATTTTTTTGGCACTCGACCCCACAGGTTATCTAAGCATCATAGAACCTTGACGCTTAAAGTTGCAAGTAGAAAAGCTTTGTGTTACACCATCATCCATCTAGGCACGTCGAATATATGCTTTATGGGTTCTCTCAACTGCTATTTTACCATTGCTGCCTAGAAACCCAAAGGTCAAATGGTTGGTACGCAAAAAATGTGTCTAGAGAGGCTACTAGAACTTTGTCACCATAAGTTTCTCAGAAAAATGCTAACATGCAAATATCTACACCGAAAGATACATGTTAATTCATTAATGTACTACAAGGTAAATGGTAATGAAACTTGTCAGGCCTTCCTTACTTCAAACCCTTAATTGGACAATCAATCGCAATACACATTACAAGTTTGGGATATGATTCCATACTAATACCCGGTAAGCATGTCAAGATTAACTATTGTAATAACAAAGCCACCCATGCAGAGAATAGGAAAGCCAACTCACGGAATTAGGATCACAATTTTGTGTAGAGCTTTTTAATGCCTCGTCTTCCACATTCCGTTGAGCTGATGAGGGCAAAACATACGCAACTCTGAGCTTGCACTCCTCTATGGTCTTTTCACCATTGTCCTTATTAAACTGAACTCACAGCCAAAAAGATTCAATACATATGAACAAATTTTATTTTGAATTGATACAATCTACATACTAAACAAAACAGTTCACCGTTCTTTTCAAGTTAGCATTCTCACAGTATCTGGTGGAAGCTCATCGACATCAACATGTGGCTGCACTGTTGTACTCTGTAGGAGAAACTTATCTTTGCATTGCAAATCGGGAGGGTATTCTCGTTGAGCTTGAAGGGTAACTGAAAATCCAAAATTTAACGGTGATTAATGTTCAACAAAATGAAAGATTATGCTAACTCATAAAGAAAAGATTAGCACAGAATCAGGGTAGAGATGATATACAAGAAAGGGTGATAAGAGGTCAAGCCACTGTATTCTACAAACAAAAGTAAGAAGCCGTTTAAAACATTATCTAGTTGCTGCTCTCCTTGTCTTTCTTGTGCTAAAGAATTATAACTTTTACTAAGAATCTATTCTAACAAAAGGCCTATGTTTGGCTACAAAGAACACAAAATTTTGTTTCCACAAATTGTATGGGCAACAGGTAGCACCTCTAATGACACATGAATCCCAAGGTTGTACAACACCAGTGTTGGGTCTAACAAAGTACTTCTTAGGTGAAGTCGTTTTAACCTGGGAAAAAAAGGTTAAACAACTATAAGTGAGACACTCTTATCAATAACAGTAAGTTTGCATAGGTATACTCTACGAACTGGTGCAGATTCCACCTTAAAAGCAACATGGTGCTCTGTGTTGTTTGCAACTTTAAGATCACAAAAGCTTTGCTTCTCCAGCTCAACTGAACAGACAAGCACAGCATCATAAGTACAAGAACTTTGAAAATTGTATAACGAAAATTTGAGAAATGTATAACGATACTACTGAATCAAACAAATGTACAAATTAGATAATCCTCCTTTCCGATAGCGTGGTCATGATTACGAGTTACAAGCTTACAAAAAGAGACATCCATAAAAATTGATATATTATTCACACTTGCAACCAGCATATATTCGAGCTTATTCATTCCAATGAAAAACTCTATGTACTATTTCCAAAACTCTTAATATTTCTATAATTTTTTTTATAAAAGTTTTTTCTCTCTGTGTGGTCATCATGGATTGATAGTTCATTATAAAACTTATCAGCAAAAACGAAAAAACAAAAAGCTATGTGCTTTAAATCCGTCTTCTAAAACTGTGCATGCTAAATAAGCATCTACTAGAACGCCATGCATCTATTAGGATCAACGTCAAAATTTCACACCTATTATACACACACAACAAAAGGAGGGTAACAGGAGTAGATCCTACTAGATTACAGGTGAGATTCATTCACCACTGCAATAAACAAGTTTTCTGTTGGCAGGTCAAATGGAATCTTCAACCATGACCGTGTCCCTTGCCTTAATCTCTTGCAGGTGCCTAACTACACAGCATGGATATATCATAAAAGATGTTGGAATGCAAGATAGAATGGAGTAAGTGAAATGGACAATTAATGAGATTTTCACAATTTAGATTTATTAATAGTTTCTACGGCTACACCCCAAAGCATAGGCAACAGCAGGGAATTTCAACAAATTCAAACATGCAAATTCAAGACAGTATCTAATTTACAAGAGAACCAAATAAAAACAAGTCATTTCTTTATGAAAGATGGAATAATCCAAAATATCATGATATTGATCCAATCAATATTAATAATTTCATCTAACATCATATCGACATGACCTTGATAGCAGAGATTAAGGTCACGTCGACCTCATCAAACCGCAACAACCCGTAAAAATATATTGGCATGCATGAATGAAAATGAATCCTGAGAATTAAAAAAAGAAAAAGGAGGAAACTTACGTATGAACCTGAGCTCGTCCGGATGCACCGTTATCATTTGGGTACCACCACCGGCAATCATGTCGGCGACACCAATCGCACCGGATCAATGTCTCAACCGCTCAAGCTCAAAAAATTTCCACGACCCAATCAGTTCCATTAAACCAATAAAAACCCCAAAACCAAAAAAGTGTCGCTCAGAAAAAGGCCCAATTAAAGATGGGAATCGGTGAGAGAGAAACAGCCGAGAAGGAGAAGCAGTTAATACTGAGAAAAAATTAAGTGAAGCTGTGGTTAGAGGGATGTGGAGGGAGGATGGGAAATACGATTGATTAAACAAGAAAATGACTTTTCTCCTCTTTATTGTTTCCTTTATTATTGATTGCTGTATACAAGAGTGAAAAGCCCCACGTTTTGTCTCTTTTATTTTAATAATATGTTTTATATAATTGCATAATTAAAAAAAATTGTGAAGGCCAATTTATAAAAAGACAGGGTGCGGCAAACAGAGAAAATAACATATTAAGCAATTTTCCTACAACAAACGAAATTTGCGCCATATCTAAGGTTAGTTTGGTTTGATTTGGTTTTTAATTCTCCTATTCACTAATATGAGGTTTATTTATTTTCCAATTAGTACGGACATATTTGTTCTGCACTTCTACTACTAGTACTACTTCAAATGATGAGGGCAGAACTTAAATTCAATCCACATGAAACTAACAACAAAGAAGAAAAAGGTTAAGGCAAAGATAAAATCCCAGTGCTTTATGCAAATCATAATGGGGGGAAAAAAAAAAGTGCATGGCATTGTGCAAAGGTAGATTATATTTAAACAAAATTTTTGCTTGGTTTTAAAAGAAAGAATTGACAGGTGAAATTTGATCACAAATCACAAAGATAGGACCTCGAAATCGAATAATGAGGTTGTACCTAACTAATATTTATCGATATATGCTGTTGAAGCCAAGGACATGTGCACTGTATTGGCCTAAAAACTGGTGGCAAATCACGCACAACCCCCGCAAGTTTAATACATGCAGAGTAGCCTCACCGCTAACTGCGAGGTTACTTAATGTTGTCATTTAAACACTTCCATAATCAACAGCAAGAAATCGTGTTCTTATAAAAAAACAGATGCGTGTTGATCCCTTGTAAGTAATTGGTTCCAAAATCCACAGAGGCACTTGAATGCGCATACCCTTTTAAGATTGAACAAGGAACCACACAAGAGATATCTAATAGATCCCAAATGAATGCTCTCAAGTCCTTTACTGTTGTTTTCCCCTGGTGGAATGATAATGGGAAAGGAAAAAAGACAGATTTGATTAATGAATATAACATAACCAGAAGAGGCTCTTTCTTGCAAGTAGTGAATTTTTTATCCACCTAACCAAATTCATACGTCTGGTCCATCCTTCCAAGTGCATAAACCAAACAGGGAACTATAAACGACAAATACACAACTCTTCAATTTAAGTAGTGTTAGCCTGGTTGGGAAGGACGCAAGAGCGAATCCTCGTCAGCCTGGGATCCTAAAAGATGATATTTGGCAGCACTGCAATGGATTGCATCGTATCAGAAACTAGAACGGTACCTCCAGTAAATGAACGTTTTTAACGTTTCAACGGTAGTTGAGAAAGCAGAAAAAAAGCACATCATCCTGTTGAAACCTGATTGTATTTTGCATAAGATAGGAAAGCCTACATCTGCAACTAGTATCAATGGCGTACATGGCCTATGTCCAAGTTGGTATCGGAATTTTATATGAATCAAACAAAACTAGGCAACAAATGCTATTTTGACCATTTATATTATTGACTTTGTTGCTTACAAAAGAAGACATTAGGAAGGGCTAACTCTACAACTCGTGTGACAGCGAAAACCATTGAGAGAACTGGCATAGCTAAATAACAGACACAATATTCGAATTATGAATTGATGCTTATGTCTTAGATTCAAAAATGGTATATTGCTTAATCCATAGCATGTAAGACACGAAAATTGTGAATTAATTATGTGATAAGGAATACAGATATTTACGTGTTGGAAATATGATCGTCAAATCGTGAAAACACCGCTCAAGCATTTGGAGACAGTTAGGGCTTCTACCACATCTCCAATCTCTATAGAAAGCACAGATCTCAATGGGACAAACTATGTAGAGATTATACTTGTATATATATATATAGGGAGTGCAGTAGGGACCTAGCCACAGATAGTAACCCTAGGCCTGCCCATCATGGGCCTTAAGGTTAAGCCTGCACCATTAATCACATTAACGATATAAAGTTCTTAAATCCAATAAGGATCACAATATTAGTGGACCATAGGCATCTCAATAGGGATCATATCATTAGCCTATTTTTAATAAAACCAAAACGACAATTGATTTTAGCCCATAAAATATATTCTAACATTCTCCTACTTGGGCAAAATCAATTGTTTAATTTTATTTTTTGAAAAAACCTTTGAAAACGACTCTCAAGCTAATAAACTAAATTTTGTGCAATATGGCCACATTTTGACAAAATATATGATCCAAGATGCAGCACTTCAATAAGACTAAATCTGATCAAAGTTAAATGACATTGAACTATGTCACTCTTTACATCCTATATTGATATAACATCGATACATAATTACATATATCATTAACCTTGTCGACCAGTCATTAGTGTGTAGTGTAGCATAAAAATAGCAAATAAAGGTGATCTAATAATTAATGTAAGGTGCTATTTTCAACGTCAGTCCTTACAATTTCTCTTAAAATAGGCTTAAAGCAAGGGAAATTGTATAGTTCATTACGAACAATAATGCTTTGAACTCCAATATGGTGTCAACCACCGACACAATAATTAAAAAGGACACCAAGTTCTATAATAATGTCTGCAGACTCAAATATGGTGTTGATCAAGAGACATTCTGATCTAATAGAACGCCAAGTTCAAAATTTGTAACATGTCTCTAACTCTAAGATGGTTTCAATCACGAGATATGATGATATAAAAGGAAACCGAGTTTTGAAATAGCAATTGATATATATACAAAATAGTAATAAGAGGATATTCAAATCAAATGCATTAAAATAACATAATCCATGCGAAATGAACATTCAAGTATTTAACAATAAAGGTCTAACAAGACAAGGAAAAATCACATACATTTCAAAACTCTCACTATTCAAGTGCATTAAAAGAGCTTAAAATCTCCATGTCTTCAACGTGCTTCTGGAACACTATAGGTCGAAGACCCTTGGTTAAGGGATCAACTAGCATGGACTCTGTAACTATATGCTCGACGACTATATTTTTATTCTTTACTGGGTCTCTGACAGTCAGATACTTTAATTCCATGTGCATAGAACCACTAGAAGTCTTGTTATTTTTAGTGTAAAACACTACTGCATTATTATCACAATAGATTCTGAGAGGTCTAGCAATGGAATCCACAATGCGAAGTTCGGTCACAAGGTTTCTCAACCAAACAGCGTGAGTAGTAGCTGCATAACAAGAAATAAATTCAGCCTGCATAGTAGAAGACACAACCATAGTCTGCTTCTTGCTCTTCCAAGATATCGTACCCCCAGCCAACATAAAGATGTAACCAGAAGTCGATTTCATATCATCAAGGCACCTAGCTAAATCTAAGTCACTATACCCTATTTTCTCTACGTTGTCAACACTTTTATACACAAGCATATACTCCTTGGTTTTCTGCAAGTGTCTCATCACTTTCTTAGTAGCTACCCAATGAGCATTACCAAGATTAGACTGGTACCTACCCAAAACGCCAACTATATAAGCAATGTCAGGCCTAATACAAACCTGAGCATACATCAAACTCCTCAACGCACTATCAAATGGTCTGTTCTTCATCTATGCCTTTTCAATTTCATTCTTAGGACACTAGTCTTTATTGAATTTGTCACCCTTGACGACTAGTACATCATCGAGTTTATAGTTTTGCATGTCAAATCTCTCCAAGACTTTATTAATATAAGCCCTTTGAGACAAGCCAAGCAAGTTACAAGATCTATCCCTGTGAATTTCAATTCCCAGCACGAAACTTGCCTTACCAAGATCCTTCATCTCAAAATGCTTCGTTAGCATCTGCTAAGTTTCATTCAGCAAGCCAAGATAATTGCTAGCAAGTATAATGTCATCAACCTATAAAATGAGAAAAATGAACTTACTCCTACTGACCTTTAGGTATATACATTGATCAACTTTGTTTTCTTCAAAACCCAAGAAGGTAACAACTTCATCAAATTTCAGGTACCACTGCCTAGAAGCCTATTTTAGACCATAAATAGATTTCTTCAATTTGCACACTAAATGCCCATTAACATTTGATTGAAAACCCTCAGGTTGTTACATGTATACTTCCTCAACGAGATCACCATTCAAAAAGGCTGTCTTGACATCCATTTGATGTAACTCCATATTGAAATGTGCTACAAGAGCCATGATAACTCTAAATGAATCCTTACTAGACACTGGGGAAAAGCTTCAATGAAGTCAATGCCCTCTCTTTGCGTGAAACCTTTTGCTACTAGCCTAGCTTTATATCTCTCAACTCGACCATTCGAGTCCTTCTTAGATTTAAAACCCATTTACAACCAATCACCCTATAATTTTTAGGCAATTCAACAAGTTCTCACACTTCATTATTAGTTATAGACTGCATTTCTTCTTTCATGGCATCTACCCATATATTAGAATGAGCACAAGACATCGCTTCTTGATAAGATTTAGGGTCAACATTATCCCCAATATCATACATGTCCTTACTCAAATAAACAAAGTAGTCATTGGAAATAGTCGGTCTCCTCTGTCTAACTGACCTCTAAAGAGGCACTTGCACAATTAGGCAATGGGTTGAAGAGTATCAACTAGTACAGGAGGATCAGCAACATTATTAGGAGGATTAACAGGAGCAGGGGAATCAACCACATTTTCAACTAAAGGAGCATCAACCAAGTTTTTGATAGGTACAGTAACTGTAGGCATGTTATCAATGGCAATAGGCAAAGAAACCATCTCACGCACATTAACAGTGGAATCAACAGCAGGAATAACAACTTCAGCCTTATCCAATTCTAAAAATTTTGCATTCATAGATTCCACAATTTTGGGACCACTTCTAGGACAATAGAACCTATACCCTTTTGCATGGTCTGGATATCTAATGAAATAGTAATGGGTAGTTTTAGGGTCAGTCTTTTTCTCTAAGGGATTATAGATCCTAACTTCTATAGGACAACCCCATACACGAAAATGGTTTAAACTGGGTTTTCTACTTGTCCAAAGTTCAAAAGGTGTTTTTGTAACGGATTTGGTAGGAACACGGTTAAGGATGTAAAGGGCAGTTTTTAAAGCTCCCCCTATAAAAAGTATGGCAAATTAGTTCTGCTTATTATGCTCCTCATCATATCTTCTAAAGTGCGGTTTCACCTTTCGGCTACACCATTTTATTCAGGACTACTAGGCATGGTATATTGTGGAACAATTCCACAAGCTTGCAAAAATTTGGCAAATGGTCCCATATGTTACTATCCAGCATCAAATCTACCATAATACTCACCACCACTATTAGATCTCACTACCTTGATGACTTTCCTAATTGCTTTTCAACTTCAGTTTAAAAATTTTAAATTTCTCAAGGGCATTAGATTTTTCTTTGATTAAATAAAGATAGCCAAATTGGGAAAAGTTATCAATGAAGGTAATAAAGTATTTGTTACCACAAATAGTAGGAGATAGGGGTCCACTAATGTCCGTGTGAATGATTTATAAGAGATTTAGACTTCTATTTGCATCTTTCCTTTTGGTCTTAGTGAATTTTCATCTGATGCAATCTACATATGTCCCCAAATCATTAAAGTCTAAGGAAAGTAAAATGTTATCTCTTATTAATCGTTCTACCCTTTCCCTAGAGATGTGACCTAAGCATTTGTGCCACAATAACGAGGATTTCTCTTTTATCCTAAACCGCTTAGTAAGAGTAGTCTCAACATTGAAAGCTGTAGAAAAATTATCAGAAGCGAAAGACAGTTTACATAAACCATCAACTAAAAAACTAGATCCTATTATTGAATAATTAAAAAACAACGTTGTTTTTCCACCACCAAAAGAAAAAGTAAAATCAAGTTTATCTAAGCAAGAAATTGAAATCAAATTCCTTCTAAAGGAAGGTACATAAAAGGTATTTTGTAAAATAAGTTCATGCCCTGAATCTAAGACTAAGGTAACATCTTTAACGTACTCACTGCTACTTCAAGATCATTTCCTACCTTCAACGTGCTTTCTTTCAGACTTGGCTTCCTCATGTTTGTGAACCCCTGTAAAGACACAGTAATATGGGTAGTGGAACCACTATCAAACCACCAAGAATCTATAGGGACGTTAACTAAATTAGACTCAAAACAGACAAAAAAAAATGATTACCTCTATATTTCTTCTTATTTTTCTATCTAAGCCTTGAATTTACGACATTCTCCTCTATGGTATGCCTTGACCTTACAGAAGCCACATCGAGGACCTTTCTTAAAGGTAGTTTACCTAGGACCTCCATCATTTTAGAGGTGAGTATTCCCGAATTTCTTATAGTCCTGATTTTTTTATGAGCAATACAAAAGTATTTCTTATGTTTCATATGACTCTTGACAAAATGGGGTTTAGCATGAATGGGTAGGAGGGCTAAATCACTCTTTTCTTTCCTAAGTTTCTCTTCCTCAGCCACACATTTGGTAATAAGGTCATTAACACTCCACTTCTCACCAATTGTATTATATACTATTTTGATTTACGTAAATTCAATAGGGAGGCAGTTTAAGGCATGGTGAACAATGAAATTTTCATTCAGGTTAATAGATTGGGCTTTTAGTTTGGTTTGAAGGTGAACCATTCTTAGAATAAATTCCCTAATACCCCCGTTAAGGTCATACCTCATATCCATCAACTCTTTCATTAAATATCTAGACTCAACATTATTGGATACTTGGTATCTATCTTCTATGGTAGTGAGAAAATCCTTAGCAGATGCTCTGTCGGGCAAATCACTCAACAGTTGTTCAGCAATGGTCCTCTTAATTGCAACCAAGCTAAGTCGGTTAGATTTCTCCCACTTAGCCATATTCTCTCTTTGTTCAGGTGTGCTTCCTTCATCAGGTACGACAGGCATGTCTTCCCTTAGTGCCATATCTAGATCAACTATTCCTAAAGAAAATTCTATGTCCTGCCTCCATTTCTTGTAATTTAAGTCAGTTAAAATTTCTACGGTCACTTGACTATTATTCATAATGAAGAAAACTATGTAAGACAAAACAAAATGCATTAATAACAATAATAAGGGCATAAAAATAGTAGTGAGGCCTAACTAAGAATCACAAATTCCCCTTTGAGCAAAATGTGCAACCAAAATCAGAACCTCAAAGATGAGCTATGAAAATGAGGGTACACTAATCTTGAAATTTCATCCCCTTTGGGCAGATAGATTCCCAAGACTATTGTAATCCTCAATAACTCTAGTTAAAGAATTAGGTCTCCAATTAAAATACACAACTATCCCCTTTGGGTAGGCAATTATATGTATTAATCAGAAACATTCCTAAAAAATTATAAAAAATCTCACAAACTACTGTGATTGATCCCACTTTGGTGGTAATCTCCCATAGTAATCCATGAAACTCTTTATACATGAATCAAAATATATTGCCCAATATCATGATGCAGTTCAAAAGAAGATGCAAAAATAAAAGACACCTTAACTGATCATGGATTAAATTAAATTGCACTCTAAAATAGGTTTTGTACTTATACAATTGAATAAACAAACAAATATCACATGCAATTTAATAAAAAATTATAAGATATGATTGAGAGAGAGAGACTACTATAAACATATCTAAAATAGGGTAATAATAATTTCCAGTGTATCAGGTTAAATAAAAAAGCTAGAAAATATATAAAATATACTATGTAATGTAATATAAAAAATATTACATGCAGTGGAAAAATTATGAAAAATATATAGAAAAATCAGGCTCAAAAATTGGAGCGTAATAAAAAAATCAGAGCACAAAAATACATTTTGTGGAGCCACACGCGCCTGCATGTGCCACGTGTGAGAGTGGGCGTGTGTAGGCGGATTCTTCTTCTTCCTCTAGCTGGTCGACTGAACCAAAAAAACGGGTCGAGTGGGTCGCATGACGGGTCACGCTCAAAACCTTGTATTTTAGTTCGTTTTTCATGCTCAATCCGTTAGAAAACTTATTTAAATCTAGTTTCTATGAAAAGCCCTCAAGAAATTGCAAGAATCGCGATAATTTTATTGATCAAAATCGGGTCAAATTCAGTTTTTAAAAACTTGAAATGCTTCTTCGAAAAAACAGCCCCTAAAACTCAACGTTTCTTCCATTTAAACATATATCAACACCGAAAAACATGAAAGAAACATGAATCAACAAAACAATTAAGATTTTATGTGGATTTGGTAAAATTAGAATTGGGCTCGAGAACTGTGATTTGTATTGCAAAATTCTCAATGTTCAGTGAATGAAAAATTAAAAATCATATATCAATAGACTCATGGGATTAAGATCTACAAAAGCCGTAAGGTTTTAGGGATCAATTTTATGAATTTATCGTTACCCAAAAATCACACATATGAACATATAAAAGTCTGAAAAATATGATCCGAATTATAAATCATTGACAATAATGATTATATTCCAAATCTCATAATTCCTATGCTCTGATACCATATGTAAGACACGAAAATTGTGAATCAATTATGTGATAGGGAACACAGATACTTACGTGTTGGAGACATGATTGTTAAATTGTGAAAACATCGCGCAAGCATTTGGTGACGGCTAAAGCTTCCACCACAACTCCGATCTTTATAGAAAGCACAGATCTCAATGGGGCAAACTGTGTAGAGATTATACTTGTGTATATATAGGGAGTGCAGTGGGGACCTAGTCACAGATAGTAACCCCTAGGCCTGCCCATCATGGGCCTTAGGGTTAGGCCTACACCATTAATCACATTAACGATATAAAGTGCTTAAGTCGAATAAGGATCACAATATTAGTGGACCATAGGCATCTCAATAGGGATCATATCGTTAGCCTGTTTTTAATAAAAACAAAACAACAATTGATTGTAGCCCATAAAATATATTTCAACATAACAACCTCATATTTGGTCTAACCTATGCTTTTTAGGTCAAAAAGCCTTCAAGAAAAATAAGCCCCTTGTCTGTAATGTGCATTTTCAATTTTTTGGGGTGGGGAGCATGCGATTGTATGGTGCTGATGCTTCTTCTTTTAACCATAAATTAGCTCAGAATAACTAAGCGTACATAAAAACAATAATAACATCTTAGCAGAAGTCTCGCACGTGAAATCTTAAGAGGTTTAGAAGTACGCAACTTTACTCTTAATTAGTAGGGAGGTTGTTTCTGAATATCGATAAATTTAATTTTGAATTTAAAAAGTGAGTTTACACCAAAATCAGGTGTCATGTATGATGATGATCATAAATGTTGTATCAATCTATAGAATTGAACATTCACCTACCCAAAAGCAATCGTAAATAATTTCAACTGTTGTGTAATTTAACTCAAGCAGGTCATTCATGCTCAAATTCTAAAATTAAAAATTTACCTTCAAGTAACATATGATATAATTGTCAATTAAAAGTCATTGGTGGAAATTTGCCACTTAAGAGTGAGACAAATTTGCACAAAAAGAAGTTATTTATTAAATAATAAAGTGCAACAATTGCATATATGATAGGTCTGAACTATTGCTAATGGTTGAAAAACAAGTATTGCATAGTCTTTGATCTTACAAAAGGACCAAAATAATTTTCCCTTGTGATGGTTTAAGAAAATTTGAAAAAGGTTAAGTAAAGATGGAAAGGAACATGACCCTTACTGTATTTGTGTCATCAAGATTGTCATTGCAATAGAGAATTGATGAGTGGCCATTTATATGATTCTCATTTAGAAGTGATAATCTAGGAAGCTTGTCTTTCAGATTATACAATCTTGCCCTCACAACTTTCTTATGGCTGACCACTTTTATTTTCTTTATATTTGGCGAGCAGCTCTAATACAAGAAGTAAGCACATTAATTGAGGCTTATAGATAACAAACAAATTTTGTACAAAAATGACACAAGAAAACCATAGATGCACACATGCGTACTGATAAACTAAGAAGATCCAAAAAAGAGTAAATTCCAATTTCCAATACCATGTCTGAAGATGTAAGGCAACCATCCTAGTCAAAGCTTGAATAAATTTGTAGTAAAATAATATGTTTTAGGTGAAAATAAACCACATCAAGTTTAGTTGGAATAAGCTTGTCTTCATTGACGAATGAGGAAGTGTTTATATAAAAAAAATTGAACTACTTTTTTTAAATCTTAGATAATATCAATAAGAAAAAAGACTACTTTCAGCAACAACGGATGGTTTATTCATATGGAATTAACAAAAAAATGTAACTTCTCGACCTATTCTTAAGCAAACTATTATCATCTTCCCATAACATAGACCAAGTCCCGTGCACATACTTATCTTGAATCAGATGTGGATGTCCATTATCAGAATGGTATTTGGAGTTTAGAATTTACTCTTTTATGAATCTTCTTGGTTATCAATACCCCTCCCCTTTTTTTGGAACCTTATCCTCAAGGTTCACGAATTTGTCCTAAATTTCTATAACATTTTCCCATATAGTGTCTTTGATAGGTAACCTTTTCCCCATAACCAAACTCTCCACGATAAACTTGATGTAGGGCATTGTAACACCTATGCAAAATAATTAGCCCTACAATTATAACAGTGATGAGTCTAAGTTGATCCTATAGAGAGAGTGTGTAAATCTTTTGAAATGAAATCAATTGGTGTTTAGGTTATGGGGGGTTTTGTTGGTTTTCAAATAAGACAATAAAGCAAAACTAAACAAATGAAAACAAGTTAAAGAAAACATTCAAAAATGATGAAAAGCGATGAATATATTAAGGACTCGGTCGTCGATTCAATCTCGGCCTACACACAATTAAACATACTTCATTAAGTTATTATTCTTATACCTCTCCTAGTAACTATTAATCGTAAATTAACAGCAAGTTCTATTAACCTCAATTTTCCCTTAGGTTATGCTTAATTAAGAAGAGCTCGTTAATTAATCTTAGCTATCAAACAACCTAGAATAATCTCTCTAAATTTAATTAGACAACCACATTATGAGTTAGGAAAATAAATTAATCAAGGCAATAACCACATAAGCTTGGGTCATTTAACCTAGTCTATGTTATCCCTAATGATTAAAAACCATTAGTTGCTACAAATGAATCAGAATCATAATAGTTACATACTATATTCGATTTTAGCAATGAGTTCATACATAAAAACAATCAAATAAAGCATTCAATCATTTTTACGTAATACCTGATTCAATAAACACAAGATAACATAATCAATTCCTAAGAGGGAAAGAATAACAAACACAATGGAGAGAATGCTTAATTGAGTTCTTCAGCATCGATATCACCTCCGAACCAGTGTTGAGAAGCTCAGCCCTCTATGGGTCTTCAAAGAAACGGAGCTTCACCTCTTCTCTTCTTCAAAACCGAGACCTCACGACTCCAAAACACTTTGTCAAACCATTCATATCTTCTTCCGTCACATTATGTCTATTTATATTAAAAAATAGGGTTTGGGTGAGCTGGCAGAATGTCATGGGTGTGACTTAATGGCTCACAGCCGTGAATAGCCTCAATGAAGGCTTATAGCTATGAGCTTTTATGTTATAGTTGTGACTAATTTTGTCACGCCCATGACACATTTGTCATGGGCGTGACTAATGTGTCCTGCCTGTGATAAAGTTGTCATGGTTGTGAGAGATGACTCATAGCCATGAGAACATGATGCACGGCCATGAGTCTTGCATCTTCAATTCTTTTTTTCCATTTTCTTATCTTCTCTAGCTTTAATCCTTCTTCTTTTTGCTCTATGAAGACAATTGAATATGAATCTTAACAAGACAACTCAAATATTGTTACTTTTAACTTATTTTACGTCTTTCGCTTCCGAATTGTACCGAAAACCAAATATGAACTAAATTGAATGTTATAAACATTTCATAGCATGAATCACTAAGTGTTAAGGAATAAATGTATAATCAATTAAGCACATATCAATTTCCCCTACATTTAGCATTTGATCGCCCTCAAGAAAAAACTCAAAATCAAAATCACAACCCAAAACATTTACTCAATTTCCATATTTCCGAAGAATAGATAGCCACATGTAAAGAGCAACATGTAACACCCCATAACTAATAATAGAATCGGCATACCGAGCGTTACCATATTCTTAAATACCTAATACTTCAAACTACAACATTTTCTATTTAAAACCACATTATTCTAGCAAATTACTATTCACTTTATAAAATTTTGACAGAGTTTCTTCAATATGTACTTAAAACCTCCTGTAAAAAACTTCATTATACTTCTTATGCATATTACTCAATTATCCATCTCCATGTCAAACTCTATGAAAAAAATAATTTACCCATCCTCCAATACATTTCAACACATCTAAACTATATTTCATACATAACTTTCATTTATTCATATATAATTCACAATAAAATTCTGTAAAATCCTTCACTTCTTTATGTGTACATGCCATAACCAAAAACAAAATAAAAATATGTAGTACATCCACCTCCAAAACTTTTGAGATCCTCTATGTGATTCTTATCTTGTAGTAGATCCACCACTGCTGTCTTCTAATTCTCTTCAAAATCTACGTGTGGAAAGAAAATCCACACGCTAAGTTATAGGCTTAGTGGTGTTCAAGCAATTCCATTTCTCATTCAATTCGATTCATTCTACCATAACATACATAATATATAATAATTTTCACATATAAATATCTTCATTTATTTTTAAGCATAAATAGGCATTTAAAATTAAGTTATGAAATATAAGCATGTATCTATTATAATAATTTATATCTAATTATACAATGATCAATAAATTGTACATTCGATTATTACTTTCATTTCAAGTTCTGTAATCATTAATCATACATTTATCTACTTTCTGTAATTGCCCTAAAGTAAAATCCATCGGAATTGCATCACCGAGTTGGATAAGTGGGACTTTAAAACTATAAGATCGGGTTCTTAGAACCATACGATCCTTTTTTTTATATACATTCATATAGGAACTGAGCTCTCAGAGCCATTCAGTTCATAACCTAAATCAAACATCTTACACTGGAACCGAGCTCTCAGAGCCATACAGTCTGGTAACATATGCCATACAGTTCGATAAAATATACCATGACGCTGTATTGCTAACTCCCTAATTGGCATGCGAACTTTATCATATTCCTCCAATTCCTATCTATTTTACTAGGGGAAAATTTAATTAAATTCTATTAAAATTTCATAATAAAAGCTCATAATAACCAATTCAAGCTATTCCATATTCAGCCAAATGTAAATGTCATTCTTTCTTGTCATTCTTTTCTTCCAGTATTAGTTTTAATTTAATTCGTACAACATTCAAGACATAATCATCTCACTAATTAGTAAAAAATAACATGCATATCAAGTTTCTTAATTCAAACAAAATGTATGTCAATTGGGGAAAATACAAATCATAAGTCCAAAATCTCAATTAATCACATATACTACTTCATTTAACTTCCAATTAAATATTTTTGACAATAATTTCATAAACCCCCAATTTTACTTAAGAACTCTAAATTTTCTAATACACAATTTTTAGGAAAAAGCAGAATTGCAAGAACATATACCAAATTGATGTCCAAATCTTCAAATTAAACTTCCATAAACTTCAATTTCATCATCAATTCCTTATTCCTTCTCTTTCTCTTTTTCTCTCTCCTTCAATTCATCTTCTTTATCTTCATAATATTGCACAACAAATTCGATTTCATGTTTTTGATTCATTAATGCATGCAGTTATACCAAAATCATGTACTAAAAACAATCAAAACCTCATTAACTTACCTTATAAATTTTTAGGTACTATTCATCAAGAAGACCCATATACTTTTTTCTTCATCTTTTCCCAATTTTTTTGTTGATATGGTGAGTTTAGCGACCCTAGGTTGATGATTTAGTGTTTAATAGGTGATTTGGGGGCTAAACCTAACGAAAATTGGCTTGAAAATGAGAGAAATGAAAGAAAAATGGAGAAAAAAGTAGGGAGGTATTCTCAGCAATGTTTCGGAGAAAAAGAGAATAGGAAGTTGACAAAAATATCATGTGGTCCCTTATTAAAAGTTTTCCAATTCTTTTGTTTAATCCAAACTTAACTTTAACTTTTAATCTATTCTTTTCTTCTTTTCAATAAAAATACCCATAAGAAAAATATCAACTTCGTATAAAGACCTTAATTAATATAATTTATTTTCATTAATAGTTTTGGGTTTGACTTTAACCCTTTCTCGAGTCAAACTTTCACTCTTCGTCAACTCTTGGTTAAACCCTCAAAACGAACTCGTTTAGAGCTCTAATTTGATCCTGGGGCTGTCCTTGAACAATATTATCCAATGCCAAATAAAATAAAATACAAGTTGGGTCCAGGGTGCAACTATTCACCTTAGGATATACTATTCACGACCCAAAAAGTACTATTTATGAACTCGAGATTTTTGGGGCGTTACAAAAGATCTTCTAAAAGCATAACAAGATCTCAACATTCACTCTTCTACTCATGATAAATCAACAATCATTTCCTCTAGAAACTGAGCAATCTAAAGGTAGACTTGGAAAAAATGTGTTTAAATAAAATATATCTATAGGTATACTCAAAAACCATTCATATCATGACATTCTAGAACTTTACAAATCATTTCATTTCTCCACTACTAGGATTCACATGCATTTTTGTGAGTTTTTAGTATGGTATGGATGTGTTTAAGTTCAATAGTGCCTTGGTGTTTCTTTATATGGAATTGGTTGAATATGACAATAGAGTAACATATAGTTGCCATAGGTTTGTTTGAACTAGTCTCATTATTTTTGGCCATAAATTAGTCTATAGACCTCAAAATTGGGTGATTCTAATTAGAGGTGAAACCTAAGACATATTATTAAAAATCTCTAGGAGAGACCTAGACCTAATTCTAGTTGAATGATATTGAAAATTGAGATTGATTATGGTAACCTGATACTATCCTTATGTTGAAGCAGCTCGTGATAGTTGGTACATGTCAGAAGTTTAAATGACATGATTTGTGATGCTATGGAACCTAGAGACATAGGGGAAAAAAATGTCTAGAAGACTTTCAAAACCTAATTTGGATATTTGATATGTGAAAATTAAGGAAGAAGTGGAGGTATGGATTTTAGACATGGGTCATAACCATGACTCATCATACATGATTATGATATGGTGAATTAAATTGGGTGAGATTATGTTTTGAAGAAATTAGCAAGTTAGAATGGGTAAAACATGATATTAAGTGACTTTTGAAGTTATATTTGGAAACGAAGACCATTAGGTTAGGTTACGGAAGTAAGTAGAAATATGATTAATAAACATGTTACGCAATTAAATACTATTATCCAATTTGGTTAAACTGAACTATAGTTTTAATGCCTTATTTCCTAATTTAGAAATAAATATCTAATCGAAATGCACTTTGTGTAGGTAAAGAGGAGGCAAAGAATGCATAAGTGAGCTTGGCGATAAGTTTGCAAAATAGTGAGTGTATTTTAATTGTTTTATATGACTAAATTCTTTGCAAAAGAATTGATGAAATGTGAGTGTACCTTAAATTAAGTTGAAGTAAATGGTTTTCATTGATAATGAAATGAATATTTATGCTGAGTTTATGCAAATGATATTTTACAAGTGAATATTGCTAGCATAAATGTATGCTTTAGCGATATACGACTTTGATTTGAAATTTAAATTGTATATGACTAGAATTTGTATTGAAATAATTCGATTATGAATCCTCCTATACTTGATCTAGAAAATAAGATGAGTCATAAATGAATCCTCCTACACCGTTAAGCTTTATACATGTTATTATACCGGTACATTTATAGTGGTTAACTTAATACGGGTCAACAATGTATAACCAACTCTATAAATAGTGGTTAACCAGTCATGAGTAAGCAATGTAAAACTAGCTCTTTGACTTGTTACGAGTATGTGATGCAGAATCAGCTCTATAAATAGTGGTTAACCAGTTACGGTTAAAAGATGCAGAACCAGCTCTGTGACTTTAAGCCCATTGTACCATATGGTAAAGAAACTAGTGGTGGGCTATATTGAGTAAGAAAATTCATGACAATAATAATTACGTCACTATTTATTTTAAAAGTGATTTGAAAAGTGCCGTATGGTACCAATTCTTGTGGTTGGTTTATTTTTCAATATTAATTTTTTCAGAAAACTTATTGCTAATATTGTTTATTGTTTAAGGAAAAGGAAAATGGAAGCTTGTATATTATGATTTTAATGTCAAAAAGCATTTTGGAATAGTATTTTTAAAAAATTGAAATTGTATTTTACGAAATGTTATGTTATTACCAGATTTGATGGTGCACGAATAAATTGTTATGGAAAAAGTTTTACAATGAGCTTTATGATTGTATGGAATACTACAGTTATATTGTTATGAAAAGTTCAATTTTCTTGTAAACTGATTACACTCATTGGCTCATTTGGCTCACCCTTATTTTTATATTTTTAAACAAACCACCCCAGATATGCGTATAAGTGCTGCAGTAATTGGGACTCTATCTAAAGATTAGTTGTATTATCAGGTGCTGCTATGTTTGTGCTATATTTGCTATGCTTGTGATATGTTTTTAATTATTTTGGAAAGGGTATCAAAAGTTTGTTCTTGTAAATGTTTGTGGGATTGTAAATATCTTTTACTTAATGAACTACGAGGGCTTCAATCCTCAATAAAGTTTCTCAAATGTTGAGAATTATAGGTTTATGATTGCTTGTGATTTGGACTTGAGGTCCCATTTTAGAAGTTGAGATGAATATGAAATATTAGAAGTGTTTTAAATTATGTTATGTAGGTTTTTGAAAATTTTGAGAATGTCAAAATGCAGTCATTATGCTGCCGAAATATTTAATAAAATGATTAAGAAATTCCCACGATTTTATGTGCTTTAAATTATTAAAGTATGAAAGGTTTCTAATAGTTAAAATGCTTAGCTTTACAGGAACCCTTAGGTTGAGTTAGATATCGATTGGAGGGCTACTGTGGGGTCACCGGGAGGGCTTCACTTAGGTTCTAGAAGGGGAACTTCGGGACAGGTCCTTTTATGATTGCTCTATGGTGGTCCCCTGGTTTCATCTTTTGTGACATAACACTATCAGTCCCAAGGCCACATTCATCACGTGGCTAGCAATAAAAAATAGGTTTAAAATGTGGAATCAATGGTAGGGGAACGTTGAGGATCTATGTTTGTTATACAGTCTGGCAGCTGAGAGTTGTGAGCATTTATTCTTTCTCTATGACTATTCTAAAACTATATGGAGTTGTGTCTTGCACTTGTTTTTATCACACAATGATAGCTATGAGTGGATTTAAGTACTGCATTGGATCATAAGCAAAACAAAGAAGGGGACTCCTAATGTATCTTTGTATATAGCAGCATTCACCGTTACGATATATAACATTTGGAAGGAAAGAAATCAGCATTGATTTACAGAAGCAAAGGAGGACAAATATCAGCTTGCAGACATTATCATAAATCATATTAAAGCTGGTTTAATAGCTAAGAGCACTTATTTTTCCCTCTCCCAGACATGAAGAGCAGATAGCAGCTATGAACTTCTGAAACATAGCATTATCTAATTTTGTAATCTCTATTCCTTGTCTTCTTTAATTACTCAATAATCGAAACATAGGCAGCTATTGTCTAGATCTCATGATTTTTGTCATGTTGTAATAGTTTTATTCTATAGTAATATACCATTCATTGTTTTTAAAAAAATATTGCTCTTCATTTTTGGGATGTAGTAGACGTTGTTGAGAAGTTTATGGTCTCCATATTTGTTAGCGAAAATCACCAAGCCTTTTATCTTAACCTCTACCTTTGTATTATCGCCAAAACAAACATTCCCTATCACTTTTGTATCCAACTTCACAAATTTGCTTTTGTCTCCTGTCATATGGTTACTTATGTCGTTGTTAAGATATCAAGTTACGTCTTTTTCTGTGGAGCCTTCTTTTTTGAGAAAACAAAGGAGTATTACCTTCCACCTCCTCATGCTTGATAAAGTTCATCTCCTCATCATAACTTTTAGTTTGACATCCCAAGAATAATGACCATTCTTCCTATATGCATAACACTTGACTTGGCATTTTATCATTTCTTTAATTATTATTTTTTCCTCATCCATGGCCACTTTGAGAACTCCTATTTTCACCTTTATGAAATGAAAATTTCTCGCCTTTTTCTTGACGTCGACCACAGCTTCTTTTATAACCTCAGCCTTTACCACGACCTCGACCTTGACCTCTTCCTCCTTTGTCATTTCCATTATAATTAAAGGAAAATTTTCTTTGTAAAACTTGCTCCACTAGTTCTTGTTTGGTCCTCTTCATTCTTTTTTCATGAGCTAACAATTTAACTCATCAATGGTTGTGGAATCTATGTCTTTTAATTCTTCAATCGTCACTACCACATGACTGAACTTCACGTTGAGAGAGCAGAAAATCTTCTCTACAACTCATACATCTTTCATCTTTTCATCAAGCTGCTTCATTTGATTCACCATTACGAATGCTCAAGTATAATAATATGCTATGAACTCATTCTACTTCATCAAAATTGACTCAAACTCAGCCCTTAGAGTTTGAAGCTACACCTTCTTTACCCTATCAAGTCTAAAGCGAAAGTTTTTAGAATTTCCCAAGCATCTTTGGCTCTTGTCGCATTGGTTATCTTCTCGAATATGCCATCATCTATCCTTTGATGAGTAATTGAGAGTGCAATTTTATCTCTCTTCTTTGCTTGTTGCTAAGCTTCTAGTTCAGCCATGACTGTAGTATCCTCGTCTGTAGGATTGTCATATCCCTTCTTAACAAGGTCCTATAACTTATGAGACCCAATTATAGCCCTTGTTGCATTGGCTATCTTCTCGAACAAGTCATCATCTATCCTTTGATGAGTAATTGAGAGTGCACTTTGATCTCTCTTCTTTGCTTGTTGCCAAGCTTCTAGTTTAACCATGATTGTAGTATCGTCATCTATAGGATTGTCATATCCCTTCTTAACAAGGTCCTCTAACCTATGAGACCCAATTATAGCCTTCATATGTACCGCCCATTGATCATAGTTTGTTTTGGTAAGTTGTGGGTATTGGAAGATGATATTAGTTTTGGCTATCATTTAAATAATGCTCCAGTACCAATTTATTGGAAGCTATAGAGAAAGAAGGAAAGAAAGGGATAACTGAAAAACTTTTATTTCTATCATTCCACTTCTTATCTCTATCTCATAATATCTAATTATAAGTCGTTTTATAGGCTAAATATTAGCTATTAATTAAAAGAAACAACAGATTTTACAACTAAACAACCTTTAATAAAATGGTTATAAATTTCTTTAGAAACCTCCAATAAACATAAAACTTGTACTATTTAAAACTAGACTTAATAAGCTTTAAGTCCATATTCAGTTCACTAATAAAATCATCCATTTGCCTTCCTAAAACATCTCTTACATTCACCATTTTTGAAGATAAAAAGTCACGTTTACTTAACTGCAAAACTCTCAACAACATATGAAGCAAAATTACTACTCCAGATAGGAATCTGACCATTTCCAAGTTGTCCAGAAAAACCCAACTCGCCACCTTCCGACAGGTCATCGCATTATCACACTCTTGATTACAACATTGCACTCGCCAGCTTAACTCCTTACTCACTTGAGGTTGTGCAGGAGGGAGTAGAGACCCATTTCCAGCTGACCCATCTAGAGTGGTGTCCCATCTGGAGCAGTGTAAGGGGGAGCAGAGACCTATTTGGAGTGGCACAAGCATAGACTCAAGAGGCAAAGCGGATCTGATGAAAGGAGGCAAAGCGGGGCAAGGTGGAGCAACTAGTGACAACAGATCTAACGATAGCAAGTGACTGCGGTGCAAGGGGGAATAGGGGAGGTCTCCTCTCTTTTAACCCAGATCCAGATTTAACAAAGGCGACCCAAACTAATAGAGAGACAATAAAAGCAAACGGCACTAAGACCCATGGGAGCTTAACAGTAGCATCCATGGTACTAGGTTCTGCTACTACCGATGATGGTGGGCTGCCTACTCAAGTGGTAGAGGCGTTCCCTGCTCTCTCGCCTGAAGTCGCTCTAAGAGCTAAACCTAGAGATGACTTCTTTAATGTCTCTAGGACTTATAGATCTTCCCCGACTGCTGGTGCATAGAGTAAACAACTTCAAATTCTAGCAACATAAGATCCAAATGAAGCATTACCTTGATGTCATGAAGGATGACATTGTTTGTCCTCCCGTTGAACTCCTACAAGCGGAGGAAAAAGCATGGTCGAATACATTGATGGGATCCTTCTGAAGCAAACATCTTACATTTCGAATTATCAAGGTCTGGGCTAGTGCATGGTGGAGTAAACAAGGTTTGGACAAAACTTTACTCACTAATAATGACATGATTATATTCAAATTTGCTTTGGATAGTAATCTGAATGATATAATTGAAATGGGTCCTAAGTATATTGGGGGATAACCCATGTTCTTACAGAAGTGGAAGTCAGAGATTGCTTTTTGTAAGGAATGTGTTAAATATTTCCCAATTTGGGTCCAACTCTATAATTTACCGCTTAAATTGTGGACTGTGCAAGGGTTAAGTTTTCTTGCTAGTTCCTCGGGTAAACTGTTGGGTATTGATACACAGACATTAGGTATGGAAAGGATAGGATATGCAAAAATATGCATAGAAGTGAGTCAACAAGATACACTACTAGATTGTCTTCTAGTTATACACCTTTGTGAATCTGGGGAGATGGTGAAAGGAGAAATACAACTATCCTATCCTTGGAAACCACACAATGGTAAGAAATGGGTTCCAACTAGGAAGAGGCATAAAACAGGTTGGCAAGAGGAGCTAATGGGGATTGAAGTTTCAGCTAGCACTAAAGTTCAGAGGAAGATTCATGAGCAACCTACCCAGATTCCTGTAACCGAGAGGGACACAGGGGAGCATTCTAAAGTGGTTGACAGACAAAATAAGGGTGATCCTAGTTCTGAGAAGGAACAATCAACAGATCATATTACACAGAGTCCGAAATTGGCAGAGTATTTTAGTACTGTTGATGTAATGCAAAGTAAGATAGCTGGAGTTCTTACAGAGGAACCAGGATTCGAGAGGGTTGTGGAGGTTACTTAACAGATTGAGATTGTCGATGTAGTGTCAAAACAGTCAGCTATAGACAACTCTAGATCAGACAATGTGGAGCATCTAGATACTGGCGTGGAACACTTCAACTCACAATATTTAGAGCAATGCCAAATGGATTGGGCCAACATGTTGACTCCCGTAGCGACTATTAGGGAACATAAGACCTCTAAGGCTAGGCTGGGTTTTGGAAAATAGACAACAATGAAAATTTCAATGATAACTATGTGTCAAGTTAGGGGTATGAGATTATCATCTCTCAAATTGCAGCACATCCTGGGGCAGAGCACATCTTGGCATTGAATTGTAATTCTTTTGCTTATGTGGTAATAGGTTCCCCGTAGGAAAGCAGTTTAGACATGGCAGCAGAGGACTGTGATTCCCTATCAACTGCAGCCAGAGTTTCTGAAATTCTAGGAGATTTTTGTGTGTAACCCAAAATTGCAAAAAGAAAGTCAGCAAGGAAGAGGAAGAAAAATCTAAATAACAACAATAGAGGGTTAACAAAGCACCGTATCTTGCCATTTTTCATAGCCATGAAGTTTAAATGGTGTCTTTAGTGGTTCTGTTTGTGGTTTATCTTTTAGGTAGATATATTGTCTTCCTTAGGGTGTTGTTTTGATCATATTGCAAAATGATGGCATGCTTAAGGCCTTGAACTCCTTTTCATGTAGATCCAGTTTCAACTATAGTAAAAAATATTTTAATTAAAAAAAACTCTCAACAACATTCTCCTATTTGATATGGTATATAGTACCTGTTAGCCAACTTTTGATGAGCTTGATTAAATAATAAATATTTACAATATTGTTGGAGCCTAAGGAAAACTCTTTCACCTATTCATCCTGTTATTAGCGATATATAAGTTGTTATTTAGTTGTTGCAACAATTCATCTTGGAAAACAAGACATTAGTCAAGTTTATGATTTAGGGAGCAACCTTCTTAATACTGTGGAATTGCTAGCAATGATCATCTATATAGGACTTCAAAGGGAATCATTCTTATAGATATATGATAGGATATACTGTACCATAATTCAGCCTAGAAAAAAAGAATGCCAATTGCAGGGCTATTAGTATACAAAACAACATAAATATTGTTTAATAAAATTGTTGAACACTTCAAACTACCAATTTGTTTGAGGATGGTAGACTGAACTCATCTTCAATTATATTCCTGCACCTGGCCAATAGAATTGTTAAGCAATTCTTTTATAAATTTTGTGCATTCTAGAATGTACTATATAGACTAATAATGTAATTCACAAAGAAGTTAGAGAATAATATTGGTATTAGGGAAACCGATACACCATTCTTGTAATACAACAATTAGTTTCACATAATTTATGGATTTCTAGGACTCTTCATTGCCTACCTGCTGATCTTGGCCATAAATGGCTAGTCTTCTGACTGACCTTTAGTAGTGTCTCATAATGATGTTTGAGCTACAAATATTGCATCAATATAGGGATTGTCCACCACCTTGATTATGCATATGCTACAATGTTTTATCTACTTGATTTATATATGATCGCATAATCATAGCCAAGAACACTATATACCTAATGTTGTTAGTAGAAGCATCTAAATTTATAATAAAAGGCTTATTAAAATTTGTTATGGCGAGCGTGGGAGTGAGAGTTATGGCTCTTGTGAGTTCTTGAAATGCAGAATCTGTCTCAGAGATCCACCTAAATTGTATCTTTTTTAGGAGATTGGTGAGAGGGCATGCTATAACTCTGCAGATGCAGATGAATTTTAGGTAGTAACCTATATTGCTTAAAGATATCCCGCCTTTAAATTAAGCTTCATGAAATAAGAAGCTCTATGTAATTCATCAAATATGTCATTGATCGTGGATCCCTGATAGTGACAACATTGAAGGCTTTATAATTAAGGAAAAAGATTCAAGTTCCATCTCTCTTTTTGGCACACAATATAAGGGATGAAAAAGAAGTAGTTTTTAGTTGAATAAGCCTCAACTGTAATATATCATGAGCTTGTTTCTTAATTTCAACTTTTTGAAAATAGGCATATCTATAAAACCTTACATTAATGGCTTTTGTCCATTCTTTCAGGTTAACATGATGATCTACTTCTCTTGGTGGAATTAGCTACATTGGCTCTTGGAATAGTACCTTGTCCATTGTTTGCCGCATTTCTAGATGGATTTTTAAAGGTGTGAATTTATCAGGAACCATTATATAGATCCATAGGTGAGGAAATCTACCAAATACGTGGTAAAAGCATGGTGATTTAGGCTTAATCAGAGTGACTTAGAGTATCTAGATTATAGCTGAAATATGTCTGTTAGAAATCATACTGCTATTAGAAGTTTCTTTGGTTAGATTTCTGCGTAAGTAATGGGAAAATGGTTCGTGGACACGGTGCTGAACTTATGGAATAGTGGGAGGAAGGAAGTAACTTTATGTTTTTTAAAGAAAAATTTGGAATAATATGAAGGCAAGAAATATATTTTCCCAAATATCTACTTTTATAAGATCATAACTTTCTTTTAAATGAGCCGTCAACAAATTTCACCATCCAAACAACATTCATTACAAAAATTATAGGCTGATTACTTAGTTTCTTCTTGTTTAACTCAATTGTAAAAATGAGACCTTAATTATTTGGTATTAAAGCACACAATTATGAGCAACTTTTCCAATACCTTACAATCACAGTTCGGAGCCTTTCTGAAGATGTATTGTAAGGATAGAGAGAGAGAGAGAGAGAGAGAGAGCAGAATGACAACTTGCTAGTTACTACTTGAATGAGGAGTTATCCTGTGACCCTAACGCTACTCATTTGGAAGGATAACAACTCTAAGTCAGTAGCGTAAAGTCCTTTACCATATCTGTATAAGTTTTGGAGTGCATTTATTTCTTTCAAGATTAGATATTTTACATTTAATTAGATTTATAATAGACCCCGGTAGTTCAAACCGTTGACAAATCTAAGATTCCTATGGATAGATTTCCTAATTTATGATGCGAAAAAAACAGCAAAAAATAGTAGATGAGGAGGTGGGAATTGCATCTAAAGCCCAGGTTTGGTTCCTAAAGCTAGACCAAGATCAGCCTGAAATTACGTGGGAGGAATTCAACGATAATGTCATCTTCATTTTGGTCCTACACTTTGAAGCAAAAATTAATATAGGAGAACTATGCAAGTTAATACAAACAAGAACAATAGAAGAATATCAGCGCTGCTTTGAGTAGCTCGCAACTAGGGCTGGTCACTTACCTTAGAATAAGAAGTTGAAATATTCTTCTGCCATCAACGGAATTTGCAGTGGAAGTGAAGCTTCGCAACCTAAAAGATCGAATAAATGTCACGGGCTTGGCCTGATTGCATAGTCGTCGTAGATCCATAAGGCACCTACCAGTATTCTAAAGCCCACATCAGTCGTAACATCTCCCTTAATACAGAGATCCTTCAAGCAATTAATGATAGCCGAAATAAGGTCTTTGTTTCAATTACAATGGGGTCTACAACAGAGGTCATCAATGCAAGTGTTTCTTCTGGATTGATGGGGTAGAGAAATGAACGCATGACAACGACCCAAACGCAAATCTTAACAAGGAGAAAAAACTTGAAGACCTCTCGCTCCATGCGATCAACGGACTTACAACGGAGGGATAACTAATATTAGTTTGAGGAAATATCAGGAATCAACCTCTTGACATCTTAATTGATTCCAGCAATATTTGAGCATCGAATGGACAAATAAAATGGGACTTCTGTAGAAACAAACCAGAAAATGTAGGTTAAGGTGGCTAACGGCAGAAAGCTCAATTGCTTAGGTTAGTGCCAAGAAATCACGTTTGTTTGAATGGAAAGGAATTTCTAGTGGAGTTCTTTGTTCTTATTTTGGGCGGGTTTGGTGTATCTCGGCTCCAGTCATCAAGGCCTATCTGATGGGATTATGGATCATAGATGATATTTTTTAACAAAATGGTAAAATTATATAATTAATCATGAAGTTATTTCAACACTTCAAATCATAAAAGTAGAAATCCACTCAAACATGGAATTGGAGCAACATTTTTTTTCGGAATTTGATGTCTTATTTCAGGGACCCATAAGCCTGCCACCTATCTGCAGTCATGATCTTAAAATTATTCTGGAACTTGGAGTTGGACCAGTAGTGTTGTGCCCTTACCAATACCCACACTCACGAAAAGACGAGATAGAAAAGCAATATAGAACGTGGAATTATTAGACCTAGCCAATCTCTTGATTCCTTTCCTCTCCTATTTTACTAGTTTACAAAGCTGACAATTTTAAGTGATTTTGTGTGGATTGCAGGGCTCTAAATGCCAAAAATATAAATTACAAGTTCCTATTCCAGTAATTGATAAGCGTATAGAAGGGTTGTACAATTCCAAATTGTACACCAAACTAGACCTTTGCTCGAATTATCTTCAAATTTAGATATATCATTCTAACTTATAGAAAACGATGTTTCAAATGTACCATAGGCATTTCAAATCTTTTGTTATGCCATTGAGTCTTACTAATGCCATAAGCACATTGCATTGATGAATGAGATATTTTCTAATGCCATAAGCACATTGCATTGATGAATGAGATATTTTAGCAACATTTGTATAAAAGGCCAGGAGTGTTCATTTTTTCTCCTATTTATTGGCAACTAGAGTCCTTCAAGTAATATTCATTTAGACATTTTCTCCAAAGTACCTCTTGTTGTTGAAAAGCCTCCATATTCTCTTAGCTACTAGCTTTGTCTGAATCATCTGAATTGAGACAAATCCTAGACCTCCCTTTTGTTTTCTTCCAGCAGGATTTTTCCTTTTTGATTTTGGCTCTTTTAGAATTCTTAGCCTTCCTAGACTAGAGGAAGTTCCCCGTACATTTTCCACCCCCTTATTGATCTTCTTAGGCACGAAAATGTGAGACCTCTAATGGTTATGGAGATTATGCAGCATCAAGGTTATAACACCCCTCTCCCGCAAAACCCGAACCCGATATCGACAGTGATACCCGGATCCGTGCCTCGCGAGGGTGGCGTGTCACATCACTTAACAAATCACTTAACAAAAGTCGGTACAGTTTTTTTTTTGAAACACTTTACACTTATCACTTACGTGTACCCACTTTTTGAAACACTATATCTATTTAAACTGAAAGCAGAACGCATTACAATGCACTGAAAAATCACAATACTTTTATTAGCCGCTTGGGCCCATTTTCAATTTCATAATACAAATTTTTTTTTGTACAAATCTCTCAACATTAACTGTAATAATTGAATACAATACAGTACAATTATTTGTGGAAAATACACTCAAATAAATAGACAATGCAGACGCGAACTGATCCCAGCCTCTTCTTCTCTTTCTCATGCAGTAGACATACTCCCGACTCCTAACGGGGTAT
>JAOTAY010000005.1:14434545-14451234 GCA_025629805.1 Erythroxylum baracoense
AACCGTCAATGTTTTTAACTATCTAATCAATTAATTTTTATTCACCCTTCATATTAATTATAATCTTATATTATTTTACTAAATCTCCCATATTCAAAATTTCTATTATTCCATAACTATTCTTTCCTTACATTATAACTCACTAAATTAACTAGGCATTATTACTGCGAATCGCGCAGTAATACTCTGCTAGTTAAAGTTGATGGCCAACATATGGCCAACCAACTACCTTTACTTTTCTTTTTATTTTTGTTTTTACCTTTACTTTTTGCTTTACTTTTACTTTTACCCCTACTTTACTTTACCAGCTGTCTTGTTTAAGCCTTTTTGTCTTTTCTACTTTTCTTCTCTATATAATGTAACCTCAGGCTTCGGCTTAGATATGAAATAAAAACGCTCTTAAATTTCTTCCTGTAACCTCTCTCTCTAAAACACAGCTTGCAGATTGGCGATTAAACGGAAACGAGTTATACAGATAAGATGTTTATGGCTATTATTTCATCCCTTATTATTCAAATATTACTTAGTTTTTATTATATCCAACCTTTTTTATTCATGTTATCTATCAGTTTTACATCTTTAAATCCCCGAGATTTTATTGATTTTCTTAAAGCATGTTGGACTCATAGCTTTAGATCTATCATTCGAACTTATCTGCTTGATAAATATTTGAATATACATTTCTTGTTCTATTCTAGTTAACTTATAATAATATTTTTTAAATTCGCAAATATATTCTTCAAGATGACAGATACCACAAATTCTCATATTGATTAAATGCCATAATGCATTTTTTCTTTCTTTATTTTCGATTTCTTGTTTATAAGATGTTATATCTTTGCTAATAAATTCTTTATAGAGTTCATTAGTGATTACTTGAAAAGATTTTACAGGTTCTAATGCATTTTAAAATTTGGTAGTGTTTATGTCTTGAATTTTGGTTTGATGAATTACAATTAGTAATTTGAAATTTATTTGATACAATTGGGAGATTGATGAATTAATATGTGCATTTGGACTAGGAAAATGTCGAGTGGCAAGATAAGTTAACACATGATAGTAGAAATAAGTGACATGTGGCATTAAGATTTAGTGACAAATGACTTAAATAATTGGGTGACAAATGGCTTAGAGATTTAATGACAAATGGCTCAAAGATTGAGTGACAAATGGACTAAGTATTTAAGTGACATTTGGTAGCTTAAGTAGAAGACATGTAGCATGCATCTTTACTTGACAAGTGTTATGACAAGTGTCATAACACTTACCATATACTTACCCCACGACACTTACATCCACAGAAGACCACGTTTCTCTTTCATTTTTGCTACATGCTATCTTCTTCTTCCTTCTCTTATGCGACACTCACACCTAACCCTCGTAACTTTAAGTTTTGCCAAAATTTACACTTGCCACTCCAATAAATTGTTGTCTTCATCTTGTTACCGAAAACCCATCCAATTTCTACCTTGAATTAGTACTAATCTTGTATCCATGGAGAGCTAGGTAGACTTGATAAATTAACCTAGGATTGGAAGCTAAATAAGTAACTAAAGTGTTGTTCTTTATGGGTTGCTTTAATAGTAAGATTATGATGATTGTTTAGGGATGGATTAGTTATGATAATGGTGTTTAATGAGTGCTGGGATATTGATGAATGAATGGATATAATCATGTTCTGTTTTTGAGTGAATGATAAACAATAGTTTATAAGTTGTTGTATAGATGATTTTGAGTTAGAATTGAGGTGAAATTGATGAGGAATTGAAGTATTTTAATGAACTATAAAGAAGATGTTTTGATTTAGTATATAGGTGTTAAAAATCTAGTGAAATTGAAAGAAAAGAGAGAGTGAACACTCGATTTACTCATCCCACGATCGTGGGAAGGCTTATACGAAATGAAAATTTTCTTTTGTATGATTGTTGAACCAACTAAGGATAAGTTACATTACGTTGGTGCATTTGGACTTAAATTAGGCTTAAAATCAACCTAGTTTAATGCTTGATTAATTGGTTAAAGGTTTGATAAGTTTAGGTTGTTAATTGATGTCATAATAAGGAATGAATTGTTTGATAGCAATGTATCAAAAATCTAGAAATTTAGAATTATTAAAGGGATAAAGGTGTTTTTAGGAATGCAATTGTTATCCAAAGGATATGAGTAATGTATTATTAATGAATGAATGAGAATTTGGGATATTGTGTGAATGTATAATACTGGAAAAGGATTGGTGAATGAATAATGGATGAATTCAGAATAATCAAGTTTATTTGAGGTATAAACCTAATTGCAAATTAGATATAACCAAGTTATGATGGATGAGTGATTAAGATATATGATTTAAGGATACATACCCAAGAAAAGTCAATTAAGCATGCATTGAATATGACACATATATATATATGTGCATGATTGAATATGTATATGATTGTTCAACTTAGTAATGTGTGAAATATGTATTGTATGACTAAAGAAGCATAAGTAAAATTTCAGCATCTAGATATTGTCGGATAATCAAGGCAATAACTTATCTAGAGCACACTGTGAGTTAACCTAGATGTTTTCTCACTATAACTGAATTGTTTTCGTTTAAATTTTAGATATTTAACTATTATTAATATGATTGTGATAATTTTAGACATTGATAGTCCGAGGAGTTTGATATTCAGGATTGTATTAGTAGTGCTTTCTGATTAGACGTGAATCTAAAAAATATGAGTACTCAACTAAATATTAAATGCCAGCCTCAGATATGATGAATGACTGTGTACATTGATTGAAAGTGATTGATAGCATACTATGTGAATTAATGCATTCCTTCACATTGCTATGCATGATAAGAAAAATGAGTTATGACCGGAGTGACCAGTTTGAAAAAGACTATAAAGCTCAGAAATTTGTGCAAAGACCCACAGGCTCAGTTATTAATGAGCCCAGTATCGACAATAGGTGCGGGACAGTAAATGAAATAAGCCCGATATCCACCAGGGGTATGGGACAGTTAATAGGTGCTCGGTCACAACAAAGTAAAAATGAAAGTGGAGTCACATATGCATTTGCATTTTATATGTATCTCTATATGTAACCTTTGAAAGATTGTGAAATATTTATGTATTGTGTTCATAAAGAGATATGCAATGTAGTATACATATTGATGATATGAATGACTGGGATAAATGATCAGATTATTTCGAAATGAATTTATGAAATTTCTGAAGTTTATGATGTAGTGTTGAGATATGAATTATATTGTGAATTTGGTTTATACTTGAGATAAATGTGTTTTGCAATGAGTGAGCACATTGATGGTGGTTCACTCACTGAGTTCGTAAACTCATCAAAATTGCATCATGGATTTTTAGGCGTGAGGGAGACCTAGTTACTAAGGCAAACTAGTAGAAGTCTAATTTTGTCAAATTTTGGACAAACAAGAATGGCTCAAAGGTCTAGTCAGTTGATATCTTAAGATTCTAGTAGATTTGTTTTATTCAATTCCTCATTTCATGTAGAACATTTTATAAAAGAATAGTACATTCTCAGATGTTTTTGGTAATGTAAATATATGTATTATGGAGTGAAATGCTACAATGTAAATTATGTTTGTGAATGAAATAGGAAAAGTTGATTTTATGTCTACTTATGATCTGTGTGATGCCATAATAAGTTACTGTAATTGCTCTAATATACCATTTTCGTAGGGTATGTTTTTGGATGTCATTGGGATGTTCGAGCATATGCTCTATAGTAATGACGTGTTACACATGAGTAAAGAGAATTAACTTTCAAAATCATAGCAAGAACTCAACATTCAATGCCTTTACTCATGCTTAATCAATAATCATCAACTTTAGAAACTAAGCAATGTAGTGGTAGACTTGGACAAAGCGTGTGTAAATAATAATGATCCATAGGTACACTTAAACACCATTCATAACCATGACATTCCATGACTTTATATATCATTTCATTTCTCCACCACTAGGATTCACATGCATAATCATAAATCAAAAGAATTTTTAAGGTTGTAATGTGAGCAAGGGTTAAGGTAAGATGTATTTGGATAGTGTAATGCAAAAGCTATCAAAGCTAGTGAAACAAGAAAACATTCAATGGAATATTAAGTAGAAAAACTAACATCACTCAAAACTGAGTACCATCAGCTATGATGAATGCAAAAACTATGTTCCATATCTTAAATTTAAGGCCTCACACCGTTCCACATCTTAGATTTAAGGCCTCACATCATAAACCACATGAAGCATAACCAATTAGAAGGAATCACTAATACAATTGATAACAAACAATACATTATAACCACAAGTCATGATCCTTCAAAACAACATCTACCTCATATGCTTTATACTTAAATCACCCATTCCATACAACTTTAGGAGGAAAAACTAATCATGAATAACTTTGCAAAACAAATGCATTTCCTCCTTAATACTTTTATTTAAACATATTTTTCTTTCTTTTCTTTTCTTTTCTTTTCTTTTTCTTTCTTTCTTTTTTTCTTTTTTTCAGCAAAAATTTAAAGAAGCTACATCAGCTTTGGAATTCATTGATAAGACATAGTCAACCTACATACATGCACATCCCTACACTTCTACTTTTGTGCATCCACAAACATCAACACTCAACAAATACTCCACTAGCTTTAAGGATTAAGTAGGACATTTGGTCATGTTTAAGGCATGTCATGTGGTTAACACAAAAAGAAAAGGCAAATAAAGCTCAAGGGGGCTTAATAAAGGAAAATTCAAATTAATGGAAGGTAATTTGGCTAGTGTAGCTTACGAAACAAAAAATGCCTATACCATTTTCATATTAATACATGTGATAAAAATGTAGTCTTGAATAGAAAATCAAAGCAAAGTTAGGATGGACATGTTATAAAGGTCACACACAAACAAAAGACAATGAGACTGATATGAATATGTCAGTCTATAGAGGCTCAAAATTTCATTGACTTGTATCTACCACTAGTCACTACTCTTCTAAAGATAATGTATATTGACCAATCACAAAAGTAAAAGTACATGCTTAAGTTGCCACGAATTACTCTAGTCAATTCACTCTCTAATTATGACTATATAATCTTAAAAACAATAGAAAAAAGAAAATGTTTGTTTGTTTGTTTGATTTTGAAAACATCTAAGAAAACTAAGATCCCCACCCTCATACTTAAAACTTACATTGTCACTAATGTAACATTAAATGTAATAAATAGAGTATTTAACATAAATAAGAAATGCAAGAATGTAAATGAAAAGAAATGAACTTCCCTTGGGTTGCCTCCCAAGCAGTGTTTTTGTTTCACGTCATTGGCTTGACTCCATATTGCTCTCATCAAGTGACGTTGTTTGCATCTTTAAGCACATATTCTCCATTTGGAAGCCCTCATAATATGGTTTTAGGTGATGACAATTCACTTTGGATGTCTTTTTTGTTTTCAAACTCTGTATCTCTACTGCACTATAAGGAAAGACATAAGTAACAACAAATGGACCAACGCAATCAGAATACAACCTACCTGGGAATAATTTGAGTCTAGAGTGATAGAAAAGCACTTTCTAACCCACAATGAAGCTTTTCCTCAAGATCATCTTGTCATGAAAAGCCTTCATCTTTTCCTTATATATCATCGCATTTTGATAGGAGTCATTCTGCATCTCCTCCAAATCTTGCAATTACAATTTTCTATACACTCCCACGTCATCAAAATTCATATTACATTACTTTATAGCCAAATACGCCTTATGTTGCAACTTTACTAGAATATCACATGGCTTTCCCAACACCAATCTATATGGAGACAACCTGATTGGTGTCTTATAAGCCATCCTATAAGCCCATAATGCATCTTCCAGCCTCATGCTCCAATCCTTTCTAATGGGATGAACTATTTTCTCCATGATTGACTTAATTTCTTAATTTTACACTTCAAATTGGCCACTAGTCTAGGATGGTAAGAGGTGGAAACCTTGCACATGATGTGATTTTTTAAAATAGTGTTTCCATCACCCTATTGCAAAAATAGGTTACACTGTCGCTTATGATTGCCTTTGACATCCTAGACCTAAAAAGGATGTTAGATTTGAAAAAAGTTGCAACAACTTTGACATCATTAATTTTTGTGGCTTTACCTTCTACTCATTTGGAAACATAATCAACTACAGACAATATAGAGTTAAAACCAAAAGATGGAGGAAAAGGTCCCATAAAATTAATACCCCAAATATAAAAGAATTCATAGAAAAGAATGGGAGTTTGTCGCATTTGATTCTTATGGGGCAAGTTACCTGACCATTGGCACCTGCCACATGACTTGCAAAAGATGTATGCATCCTTGAACAATGAGGGCCAGTAGAAGCCACTCTCTAATACTTTATGGGCAGTTCTCTAACCCCAAAATGTACTCCATGCGCATACTAGTAGCAAAATCGAAGATGTTTCACTTTCAGGCACACACCTTTTTATAACTTGATCGGCACAGTGCCTCTATAGATAGATTCATCCCAAATATAGTACTTTGCTTCATTTTTCAATCTATCCCTCGGAGCCATTGACAAACCAACAGGTAATTTGTTAGCAACTAAAAAATTCACGATCTCTGTATACCATGGAGGTGTCAAATTAGTAGAAAATAGTTTTTCATCTAGAAATTTCTCTCTTAGAAGGATGCCATCTCCCTTTCTGATCAAGTGATAGAGGTGATCGACAACCACGTTTTATGCCCCCTTCTTATTCTTTATCTCTAAGTCAAACTCTTGACGGAGGAGAATCCATCTAATCAACCTCAGTTTTGCTTCTTTCTTCATGAGTAAGTACCTTAAAGCTACATCATCAAAATAAACAATAACCTTAGCACCTAGCAAATATGACCAAAATTTCTCTAAAGTAAAACCACAGATAAAAGTTCTTTTTTGGTTGTAGAGTAATTTAATTGAGCTGGATTATGAGTCTTTGAAGCATAATAGATGGTATGCAAGGCTTTGCCCACTCTTTGTCATAGAATTGCCCCCATTACAAAGTCGCTTGCATCACCCATGATCTCGAAGGGGAGGCTCCAATTAGGAGGCTGAATTATTGGTGGGCATGTTATGAGCTCCTTAAGTTTGTTAAAGGCCCCTTGCCCCTTATCATCAAACTCAAAAGAGACATCTTGTTATACCATCTTACATAATGGTGAGGCTACATTCGAGAGGTCCTTGACGAATCTACGATAGAAACCTGTATGGCCAAGAAAAGAACGCACTTTTGCATATTTGAGGGGTAAGTTAAGGAGGAAATGAGATCAATTTTAGACTTATCTACCTCCATACCCCTAGCAGACATAACATGCCCTAAAACTATACCTTGATATACCAAAAAATGACATTTTTTCCAATTAAGCACAAGGTTAGCTTGAATGCTTCATTCCAAAATAAGAGCAAAATTCTCTAGGCATTTATTAAAGAAAGAACCATAAATGATAAAATCATCTATGAATACCTCGATTATTTTCTCAATGTACTCAGAGAAAATTCTCACCATACATCTTTGGAAATTGACGGGTGCATTGCACATCTTAATTGCATCCTTGACATAATATGTCATAACACTACTCATAATAACTAGACCTACAACTATAGTAGTGGTGAGTCTAGGTCGATCCCACAGAGATTAAATCCAATTACTTTCCTAAATTAGCGATATATATATATAAGCAACTCAAATTAAACAGCAGAAAAGTGAGAAAATTAATAAATGGCTTGAAATTCGGTTCTTTGATTTATTCTTGGCCTACACACATTTTAGCATATGATATTGCATTATCACCTTCACACCTCTCTTTGAACTATTTATCGTAGATTAACAACAAACTCTGTTAATTCCATTTTTTCCTAGTTGTAGTTAATTAACCCTAACTATCAAATAACATAGAACAAGCTCTCTAAGTTTAATCTGACAGCTGCATTACGAGAGAGAAAAATGGATCAATCTAAGTAATAACGACATAAGCTTAAGTTATTTAACCTATGCTACATTATCCCTAATGATTTAATACCATTAGTTGCCACATACGAATTCAAACACGACTATTTTGTATCGTATTCAAGTTCTAGCAATGGTTTTTCATAAAAAACAATCTAATAGAGCATTAATATCATTCTTACACAATACGCAATCAATAAACACAAGATAATGTAAACCATTCGAAAAGAGAGAAAGAACACGACACACAAAGACGATATGCTTAAATGCGCACCTTGGCGTTGACTTCACCTTTGAACTGATGTTAGGAAGTTAGCCCTCCATCTTCTTCATGAATCTCCAAGAAATAGCCGTGAATCGTCTCTGTCTTCTTTTTTGCTCTCGAAACCCCAAAAACAAAGAATATTCAAGTTTGGAATGTTTCCACCATCAACATAATGCATTTATATTAAAAATTAGGTTTTCGGGGATAAGTGGCATAAAAGTCACAGGCATGACTTGGGCAAATCATCAAAATCAAAGTCCCAAAACAAAACACTTACTCATTTTCTATATTTCCCAATAATCGATATTCATAAGAAAAGAGAAATAACTTCTAAAATCATAGCAAGAACTCAAGATTCAACACTTCTACTTATGATCAATCAATATTCATCACCTTTAGAAAGTGAGCAATCTAGAGGTTGACTTAGACAAAATGTGTTCAAATAAGATAAATCCATAGGTACACTTAAACACCATTAATGATCATGACATTCCATAATTTTGCATATCATTTCATTTCTCAACCAATAAGAGTCACATGCACAATTATGAATCAAAGGACTTTTTAATGTTGTAATGTTGGCAAGGGTAAGGTGAGATGTATTCGGGTAATGTAGCATAAAATCCATTAAAGCTAGTGAAGCAAAAGTAACATTCAATGAAACATCAAGCATACAAGCTATCATTCATTCAAAGCTGGGTATCATCAGCTATGACGAATGCAACAATTATATTTCACAGCTAAAATTCAAGCTCTCAGATTATAAACCATATGAAGCATAGCCAATTAAAAGGAATCACTCATAAAAATTGATGATAACAATACATTGAAACTATAAGGAGTGATCCTTCAAAGCAACATCTACCTTATATGCATTAAACTCAAGTCACCTATTCCATACAACTTTAGGAGGAGAAACTAATCATGAACAACTTTTCAAAACATATGTATTTCCTCCTTGATACTTTTATTTAAATATTTTTCTTTTCTTTTCTTTTTCTCTTTTTCTTTCTTTTTTTTTCCAGTTTTTTGTGTAATAAAAATTGAAAGAAGCTATATTAACATGAGAATTTAATTGATATGACATAAAATAACATCCCAATAATTAATCATCCCATACATATGCGCATCCCCACACTTATTTACATCCACAATCATTAACAATTAACAAGTGCTCCAGTAGTTTTAAGGCTTGGGTAGGACATTTGGTTCAGTTAAAGCATGTAATATGTTTAACACAAAAAGAAAAGGTAAATAAAGCTCAAGAGGGCTTATCAAAAGGAAAATCATATAAATAGGTAGGCTATTTGGTTTATATAGCTTACGAAACAAAGAACGCCTATATCATTTCCATGTTAATGATTGTGATCAAGTGGTCTTGAATAGAAAATCAAAGTAAAGTCAAGATGTACGTGTAATGAAGGTCACATATAAATAAAAGACAATGAGACTAATATGGATGTATCAATCTATACAGGCTCAAAATCTCACTAGTTTGTGTCTACCTCTAGTTATTACTCTTCTAAAGATAATGCATGATGACCAATCATAAGAGTAAAATTACATGCTCAAGTTGCCATGTATTCTTCCAGTTAATTCACTCGCTAATTATGACTATAAGTCTTAAACGCAAAGAAAAAGAGAAAATATTTGTTTGTTTGTTTGATTTTGAAACCCTCCTAAGAAGCCATATAAGCAACAATTAAGCTAAAAAACATGCATAAAAACTGAGATCCCTACCCCCACATTTAAAACTTACATTGTCCCTAATATAACATTAAATGTAAGAAATGGAGCATTTAACAAAAATAGCAAACTCTAAACCCTAAACCCTAAAACCCTAAACCTTAAACCCTAAACCCTAAACCCTAATGCGAAAATGTAAATAAAAGGAAATCAAGTTTCCTCCCAAGCAGTGCCTTATTCTATCATCGTTGGCTCGACTCCATGTTGCTCAATCTTCATAATGAGGGTTTTCTAACCTTATCAATTCCACATCTTCTGCTTGGAATCCTTCATAGAAGGGTTTCAATCAATGACCATTGACCTTGAATTTCTTGTGCATTTGTAAGCTTTCAATTTCAATTGCACTATGCAAAAACACATTAATAACAACAAAAGGTCTAATCCAATAGGGAAAAGCTTAAATCGTGAATGGTAGAGAAGAACTTTTTGTCCAATAATGAAATTCTTCCTAACAATCATCTTATCATGAAATTGCTTCATCTTTTCTTTGTAAATTTTTACATTCTTATAAGAATCAAGCCTAAGCTCTTCCAATTATTGTAGTTGCAAATTTCTCTGCTCACCTATTGTGTCCATCTTCATATTGCATTGCTTAATTACCCAAAAAGCTTTGTGTTCAATTTCCATTAGAAGATGACTTGGCTTCCTGTAAATCAGTAGGTATGAAGACATGCCTTGGTGTCTTGTATGCGGCTCTATATGCCTAAAGAGCATCATTAAGTCGTTGGCTCCAATCTTTACAATTTGGGAGGATTGACTTGATTTCTCTATTTGAGACTTCTAGTTGCCTCTTTGTCTATAGATGGTAGGTCGTAGACACCTTGTGAGTGACATGGTACTGCTTCAAAAGATTTCTCACCAATAGATTGCAAAAATGAGTACCCATGACGCTAATCAATGCTCGAGGTGTTTCAAACTTAGCAAAAATGTTAGACTTGACAAATTCTGCAATAACTTTAGAATCATTAGTCCTGAGCTTTAGCTTCCACTCATTTAGAAACATAATCCACAGCCAACAAAATGTAAACAAAACCAAAAAATGAAACAAATGGTCCCAAAAAATCGTTTCCCTATACATCGAAAATTTCACATACAAGGATTGGAGATAAAGGCATTTGGTCTCTATGGGATAAATTATCTTGTTTCTAGCATTATTCACATGCAGAACATATAGGAATCTCGATATGTATTTGTCCAATAAAAATCGCATTCAAGTATTTTTCCTTACAGTTCTATTAGGCCCAAAATAACCATCACAAGCACACAAATGGAAAATTTTCAAAATAGATTCACATTCATATTTAGGCACACATCTCCTAATTACTTGGTCAGAATAAGACTTCCATAATTGAGGATCATCCCAAATATGATATTTTGATTCACTCTTTATTTTGTTCTGCCTAACTTTTCTCAAATCATTAGGTATCTTATGATTCACTACATAATTCAAAATATCAGCATACCATGGTACCTTATTTTGAAGCATTAGTAGTTGCTCATCCGGAAATAGCTCTTGCAATGGTATTGAATCCTCTTCCTTCACAACTTGACTTAAGTGGTTTTTGATTAAGTTCTCTACACCTTTCTTGTTATGGATCTCTAAATCGAACTCTTAGAGCAGGAGAATCCATCTAGTAAGCCTTGGCTTTGCTTCCTTCTTCGATAAAAGATACCTTAATGTTGTATAATTAGAATATATAACTACTTTAGAACCAAGCAATTATGTTCTAAATTTATCTAAAGAAAACAGAATAGCTAAAAGCCTCTTTTTTGTGGTAGAGTAGTTGCATTATTCTAAACTAAGATTTCTTAAAGCGTAGTATAGCATCTGTCATATTACCACATTTTTACTAAGGACGGCACCAATAGAAAAATCGCTAGCATCACACATAATCTTAAATGGTTGACTCTAATTAGGTGGTTAAATGATTGGTACTGAAGTCAAAAGTTCTTTCATCTTGTCAAATGCTTCCTTGCATCCCTCATCAAATTTAAAGGGCACATCCTTTTGTAACAAATGACATAGATTTGTTGAGATCTTACTAAAGTCTTTGATAAACTTGTGATAAAAATATGCAAGGACAAGAAAAGAACGAAACTCCCCCATATTTGTGGGATAGGGAAGTTTCGCATAATTTCTTCCCTAACTTTATCATCCTTAATCCCTCTAAATGAGATTACATGTCCCAAAATTATTCCTTGTTCAACCAATAAATGACATTTTTTAGAATTTAGAATAAGATTAGTTTCGATACATCGTTCAAGTATGCAATTCAAATTATCCAATCATGCATCAAATGAATCTCCATACATAGTAAAATCATCCATAAAAACCTCAATAATGTGCTCAACATACTTGGAGAAAATACTTACCATGCATCTTTGAAAGGTCGTTGGGCATTGCAAAGTCCAAATGACATCCTTCTATAGGCAAATGTACTAAATGGGTATATGAAGGTTGTTTTCTCCTGATACTCTATAGCCATAACAATTTGGATATAACTTAAATATCCATCAAGAAAATAATAGTGAGATTATCCAGCAAGTTATTTAAGTACTTGATCAATGAATGTGAGTGGAAAATGATCAATAGGTGTAGTAGCATTTAACTTCTTATAATCGATGCATACTCGCCATCCATTTTGAATTCTTGTAGGGAAAAACTCATTATTCTCATTTTTCACCACTATAATCCCAGTCTTCTTCGGTACCCCTTGGACTAGACTTACCTATTTACTATTTGAAGTTCAATAAACAATAACAACATCAAGCAACTTTAAGATCTCTGTCTTTACCACTTTCATAATTTGAGGACTCAATCTTCTTTGTGATTCTCTTGATGGTTTGGATCCTTCTTCCAAAATAATTCAGTACATGCATGTCGAAGGGCTAATACCTTTAATGTGAGTTATGGTCCACCCTATAGCTATGATGTGGTCCTTAAGCACCCAAATGAGCTTTTCCTCTTGAAACTTGGTTAGGTTCCTTGCTATGATTACCGTAAGTGTTTCTCCTTCTCCCAAAAAATACATATTTCAAGTGCTTTAGCCATTGCTTCAGTTCAATTGTAGGTGCCTACACAATCGAAGGTAGAGATTTGGCATGAGATATTGGCAGTTTAATCTTTGGAAATACATACTTTTTGGCATTGGTTGTAGTGAATGCAATGCTAGCACGATTTCTTCTATCTCATCTGGAATGAATAAGTTAGAATTTTTCAAAGTGTTTTCCTCTAAGCTCATGCAAAGAATAACTTCTAACTCATCTTTACCTTCCGTATCAAAAACTTCTTAAGACAATCAATCAATAACATCAATTGAAAAAACAGAATTAACATCACCAAGGTACCTTATTGCTTCAAAAATATTAAAGCATCTTTGTCTTTGATGTTTTTAAAAATGGTCTTCCCAAAAGGATTGGTGCAAAATTAGAAGAAGGTTCTCCCTCCATGTGTGATACATAAAAGTTAGCTCAGAAAACTAATTCGTTAACCTACACTAAGACATTCTCTACAACCCCTTTAGGATCAGCATTAGATCTATTTACCAATTGAATTATGTCATATGTTTCTTTCAAAAACCCAAAATTCAATGAAGTGTAAATGGAATATGGCATGACATTAATTGAAGCTCCTAGATCTAATATTGCCTTTTCAAATCTAGTATCACCTATTTTGTAGGGAATTGTAAACATACCTAGATCCTTACACTTTGGTGAAAGTTTGCTTTGAATGATTGCAGATGCATTTTCTCCCACATTCACTTTCTCTTCTCCTTTTAATTTCCATTTGGACGTATATAATTCCTTGAGAAATTTATCGTATCTTGGAACTTGTTTAATGACATCAATTAGAGGTATGTTCACATTTACCTTCTGAACATTTCCAAAATCTCCTTATCTTGCTTCTCTTTCTTTGATTTAGCAAACCTGCTAGGAAAATGAGGCAAAGTATTAGTAAAATTTTTAATCAAAGGAGATTGAGAATTTACCTTAGTTCCCATTTTAGCTTCTTTTGGAGACACTTTAAGTTCCTTTTCAAGTTCTTCATCATCGCCAATAACAGGAGTCCTATATGGTGCCTCTATTTCTTTACCACTTTACCACTTCTTAAGGTGATAGCACTTGCACTCTCTTTTATGTTTATAATCGTTTCAGAGGGAAGTTTACCTGAACTTTGATTTTCCAATCGACTAACAGTAGTACCTATATGACTTAATTGATTCTCCATATTCTAAATGCTAGCTCTTGTTTATTGATGGAATTGTGTGGTATTATGATTCAATATTTTCATCATGTCTTCCAATAAAGGTCCAGAGCTTGATGGTTGAGCTTGTCTTTGATATGGTTATTGGTAAGAGCTTTTTTGTTGTCCTTGTTGCCTATAATTGTTTAATGGAGGATTCTTCCATCCTGAATTGTGTGTATAGGAGTAGCTAAGTTCATACTTCTTTCAAAGTTGACTCGAAAAACTTCTAAAAGCATTCACTTGTTCCATGGATGTCTCTAGCAAAGTTGGACAAATATCAGTTGGATGTCCTACCATTGTGCAAATTCCGTATGCTTTGACTTGTTGAGCATCATTTGTAGCCCTTTGTCTCATTAGATATGTTAACCTAGCTATTTATTGCCCCAATGTGGCAGCACTAGCTTCACTGATTTTTAATGGTCTGTGATCCTATTAAATGTTGAATTGTTGAAAGTCAGCAGTTATGTTGGAAATTAGATTTCTAACTTCAGTATTAGCTTGCTGCATTTATCATACTTCCTTCGTGTGGTAAAAGACTTTTATAGAAGTATTGGATCAAAAGTTGTTCATTGATTTAATAGAAAGGGCAGCTAGTATACAACCTCTTGAAACGCTCCTAGTACTCATATAATATCTCTCCATGGTGTTATCAAATTGCACATATGTCCTTCTAAATATTCGTAACTTGAGGGAAGGGAAGTAATTCTCTAATTAAATCTTTGCATCTCATTTCAAGTAGTGAATGATCTAGAGGATACGTAGTAAAACCAATCCTTAGCAGTGTCCCCCAATGAGAATGGGAATGCCCTTAACTTAATTTGCTCTTTTTATATCCTGACTGGCTTCATGCTAGAAAAGACTACGTAGAACACCTTAAGGTGCTTATGAGGATCTTTACCTGGCATACCACGAAAAGTAGGCAAAAGATGAATTAGACCATATTTAAGCTTAAAAGCAACATCAATAATAGGAAAATCAACGCACAAAGGTTGATGGTTTAAATCAAGAGCAACCAACTGCTTAAGAGTGTGATCATTATTTTGTTCTGCCATGTTATAATATTTTTAGAAATGGATTCACTAGAAGAATTAGATATCAAATCTAAAACTATTTGAATTCCTAGTGAAGAATCAAGTCTCCTGTCAGATAGTGATGGATCCTCGAAACTTTTTGTAACTTGTCTTCTCGATCAGCGTATCATTCTTTTAATTTTTGGATTAAATTTCAATTCACCAGAGTGAGAAGATCGTATCATGCACTATAACTAACCAAACAAGAAAAAAATTTAATTAAAAATAAAACAAATAAATTCAAAAAGCAAAGGATATTAATCCCAAACCACAACACCAAAATTGACTTAGCATGTTATAACATTACTCAAAATAACTAGACCTACAACTATAGCAGTGATGAGTCTAGGTCGATCCTACAGAGATTAAATCCAATTACTTTCCTAAATTAGATGTATATGTAAAACTGGGGGGTTAGGTTTGATGCAATTTAGAAAACAAAGTAAGATTGTATATATATATATATAAGCAACTCAAATTAAATAGTAGAAAAGTGAGAAAATTGATAAATGGTTTGAAATTAGGTTCTTTAGTTTAATCCTGGCTTACACATATTTTAGCATACATCATTGCATTATCGTCTTCACACCTCTCTTTGAACTAGTGATCGTAGATTAATAATAAGTTGTGATAATCCTGGTTTTTCCTTAGGTTGTAGTTAATTAAGATCAGCTCGTTAATTAACTTTAACTATCGGACAACCTAGAACAAGCTCTCTAAGTTTAATTAGATAGCTGCGTTATGAGTGAGAAAAACAAATCAATATAAACAATAACCATGCAAGCTTGGGTTATTTAACCTATATTACATTATCCCTAATGATTTAATACCATTAGTTGCCACATACAAATTCAAACATGACTATTACATATCGTATTCAAATTCTAGCAATAGGTTTTCATAAAAAACAATCTAATAGAGTATTAAGATCATTCTTATACAATACTCAATCAATAAACACAAGATAGCGAAAACAATCCGAAAAGAGGGAAAGAACATGATACACAAAGACGATATGCTTAAATGCGCTCCTTGGCTTCAACTTCACCTCCGAACTGGTGTCGAAAAGTTAGCCCTATATTTCTCCATGAATTACCAAGAAATAGCCATGAATCGCCTCTTTCTTCTTTTCTACTCCTAAAACCCCAAAAATGAAGAATAATCAAGTCTGGAATGTTTCTGATGTTAGTATAATCCATTTATATTAAAAACTAGGTTTTTAGGGACAGGTGGCACAAAAGTCATGGGCGTGACTTGGAATGTCATGGCTGTGAATGGCACAAAAGAGGGTCACGGTCATGCAACATCTTTGCATGTCATGGTTAATGGGTGGTCACGCCCATGCGAAGATGTTGCATGACCATGACCCTCTTTTGTGCCAT
>JAOTAY010000005.1:14451334-14461585 GCA_025629805.1 Erythroxylum baracoense
GATGGGCCAACCATGGACGATACAAGAAGAAGTTAAGTCAGTATGATTGAACAGTCACTTAGTTGGAATTAAACACATAATTCACTAATCAAGGATTAAAAAGTGATTATCAAGGATCAAAAAGCAGTTAGAGACTTAGGCTCTAAATACAAGTCAAGGGACAAAATGTTGAAGAGATTAAGATGAAAATCCACCATGATCAAGGATTGTGCGTGAGGGCACTCCACCCTTGTGGGGTGCGCATCCAGATGTCCCTCAGGACGTCGGACACGTGTCTCGCAGGGGTGGGGTCTCAACAGGGTGATGTGATATACTTGTTGAATTGGGTTACGTACTTGTTTTATATTTTAACTGGAGTGAGCACATCGATGAAGGTTCACTCACTAAGTTCGTAAACTTATCAAAATTGCAATGTTGACTTTTAGGTTCAAGGGAGTTCTAGCTCCTACAGTGATAGAGTAGAAGTATAGTACTTGCGTTTTTAGGGATAAGAATGGCTCAAAGGTCTGGTCAGCTGATATTGAGGAGTCTAGTTAGAATATTTTGGTATGGCATCCCATTTTATGTGGCACATTTTGTAACTGAGGTTAAACACTCAAATTTTATGTAATGTATATACATAAATTGTGAGTTATAATGACACCGTGTAAGTTTATGTTTGTGAATGAAATGGGAAGTGTTGATCTTTTTGAAACTTTGTGATACATTTGATGCCTTAAATAAGTTAATGTGAATGCTCTAACATGCCATTATCATTGGGTATGTTCTCAATTATCTTCTGGTATATTTGGTCATATACTCTATGGGTGTGATATGTTACATTCCACCCTCAACTTCATCTTGTTTTGATTAACTATGACCTAAGAGAAAACTGGGGCTAACAAAGCTTATTTTTAATCTACAATTAAATAGTTTTCAAGAAAGGTATAAGAATAACATAACAATCAAGTATGCTCATTTGTGAGCAGGCTGAGATTAAACTGGGAACCGAATTCTAAAATCATTCACCAATCTTATCACTTTTTTACTTTTTAATTTAATTTACTTTCATTAGTTTAATTTTACTTTATTTTTTGTCAATTTCAACCAAACCCACCCCCCACATCCTAAACACTAATTATTTCATTACAAAAGCGACATATACACTCCCTGTAGATACGATTCTTACTCACCACTAGTTTAATTTTAGTGTGAAGATTTAGGTTTTATTTTTTGGTGCGTGCTACATACATCATTAATTAAGCATGACCCAATCAATTTAAGTTTAATGAATTATTAAGACCTATCAATAGCAAGGAATTTGATGAAAAGAGAGCCAAGAGGCTTTGTTTCTAATGTGATAAAAGATATGTTCCAAGTTAAAATTGTAAGAAGAAGTAACTTCACTTATATTCAGTGGAAGGGGAAGAGAATGCCTCAAATATAATTAATAGGGTAGAAGAAGAGTGAGTTTTGCTTAAGCTATAATACTACAAACATCATTTGTAATATAGGAGGGTTAACCAAAAGTTGTCGCCATCATATTATTGTCCTTATAAGATTGTGAAGAAAGAATAAGGTAGAAGAAGAGTGAGTTTTGCTTAAGCTATAATACTACAAACAACACTTGTTATATAGGAGGGTTAACCAAAAGCTATCGCCATTGTATTATTGTCCTTACAAGATTATGAAGAAAGCATTATTAGAAGAAAATACTATACGCCCTGTCTTTTGTATGTCCCAATTGAAAAGAGTGTATGAGGAGTGAAGAGCTACTTTTGTAAAGCTTCTTTTAACCTTAGTCATTATAAAACATGTTCTACTAACAAATTTAGGAAAAGGATGGTTAAAAAGACTGGTGTTAGTGCATTGGTTCGATGTCACCAGTGAGAGTGCACTTGTGAGTGCCTATTTAAACTCTATAAGCAGCTTCTATAAACTAACCTTGTGGATAAGAAATTAAAGGAGAGGAAATAGTTTCAAATTGAAAATGAGGATGGAGTTGTTGTGGGAGATTTAAAAGGAGGAAAACAACAAATTCAATGTCATTATTTTGTATTGTCAATACTTAAAAATGAGTTGTTTAAATAACAGTTAAGCCTAATAGCTTAGATAGGAGTGGCAATATGTCAGGTCGTGGATGCTCCCACCTAGGTCCAAGACCTGATTAGGCTGGACGCATCCAAGCTCGAGCTAGAGCCAGAGCCTGATTGAGCCTTGACAGCCCAAGACTCGACTTGGCCCGACCCAACCTGAATTTTTGTTTTTAAATTAAAAATAAAAAATGACATCATTTTGTTAAAAACAACTTCTTTTTTCCTATAAGCTTTGGGCTTTAGACAGGGACGAGTCAGGCCTAGACAGCTAGAGTCTGACTTGATTTTTCAAAAAGAAAAGAAATAAGGCTTGCCTTGAGACACAATCAAACTAGGCCTAACCCATTCACTTGAGGATTGATTGGACCCGAATTTATTTGCCACCATTAAGCTTATAAGATGCATGTCTATCCTATATTGGTTATCCTTGTATTAAAAATATTATACATAGAATTTTTTTGAAAATAAATATTTTCAGAAGTTGTTACTCTCATTTTCTCTCTATAATTTGTTGGGGTTTCTTCCCTCCTTCTACTTTCTCTATCTGAGTGTGATTGATTTCCTTAAGTCAAATTTCTGAAATAGTGTCCTGTATAATTTACGAACGAATACATACTATATAAACACATATACATGTATATGCAAAGTATGACACCCAGAACATTGTGTAAGAAATGCAAGATAAAGATGGGACTCTAAGTGTGGAGGTGGCATTTTGCAGTGCAGATATCGAGCATAAGATGGTAATTACAATGATAACATTTCTGTAGACAAGTGTTGGGAATGGTGGGGTTAGCTGCTGTTGTCACTGTGATTCTCGTGAATAAGTCAGCAAACTCACAAAAGTTTTCTGGGCCACATTTACTTCTATTAAGTGCTGCCATCAAACCGCTCTATGCTATTAGTGGTCGTATTCCAATTTATGTGAGTGAGCTGGACGGCCTGTGTACTTTTCCAATCTGAGACTGAGTACCATTCACCACTCATAACTGAGGTTAGCCCAGAAACTATTTGTTACTGCATAGGAAGAACTTAAATAACATTGAATCCATAAAAATGATGGTTATATGGTCGACTCCACACCCTAAATTCAATTTTTCAATTATTTCATCTCTTGCTTCTTTAACAAAGTTGCTTTACAGAGATGGAGGGATATCTTCATGTTTTCATTAAATCAACTATAAACACCTTTATTTTTCAACTTTGATGTGAGGTTTCAGTTTTAACTTTTTAACAATTCAGCTGATGAGTTATTTATTTGAAGCAATCAACAGTAAACAGATACCATTAAATAAATAAAATGATTATCTTCTCAAATTCTTTTTCTTAAACCAGTACAACAAAGTTGACCATTGGCTATGAAAAAATCGTATTTAAAGGTACAAAAACCATCGCTAATAATAATTGGTGACGATCTAGTTTCGTCGCCCAAAATGTCACTAAATCTCTTTAGCTGAAAACTATAGGCGACGTTTTGTGCTAATTGTCGCTAATAGTTTTTGGTTAAGTTTTATTTTCGTAGCAAAAAACTATTAGCAACTTTTTGGGAAATCATTGCTAATTGGTTTGGCTACGCTTCTTTTTTTTACCTAAAAACTATTTGCTACATTTTTAGAAACATAGACACTATTTTTTAGCTACGTTTTCAAGATTTTAGCTACATTTTAAAAAATATAGCCTAATGTTTCTAGTTATATTTTCAAAAATGTAACTAAAAAATGTATTCAAATTTTTTATCTATATTTTAACAAAATGTTATACCATTTTGGAATAAATTATTTGTTACATTTTAATCCATATTATTGTATACAATGGATTGATATATTTTTATTGTTAATTTACAAAAAGTTAATTTGAAGCATTGTATATAAAAATATCATTAAATTTCTTCGCAAAAAAGATTTTAATTACAAGTTCATCAATTCTTATATATAAAATAATAAATATAGAGACTAGTTTACAAATTATAAATGTTGAGATTACAAAAAAATTCACAACATGTCGATAAGCCTGTAATAATCCAAAAAGCTTAATTAAAGTTAAAATATTGTGATTATTAAAACAATATTGCATAATTAAAGTAAACACCAAATAACTTTACCATTTAGATATAATCACTCAACTGTTGCATCTTCTTCAATTCTATAATCCAAGAAACAAGTATTAAATTTAAATTATAATACAAATAAGAATTAAAAGAAAAAAGTATAAGAGATGTGATTAATACCATTCACTTTCATAGTCACTGCTATTATAATTCAGACCAAGTACTTTTCTAAGGTACTTATCATACTTGGCTAACTTTTTTCAAGTATATTGTAATTCAACCTTCAACGTCTTGTTTTCCTCTTGAAGTTGTTGAAGGTATGTGGATCTTGATGAGGTTGAAACATTTGGCTTAGGGCCAAATCCAAGACTTTTGATATGACTAGAACATGTACCAACCACGATATTGTAAATGTCTTATACATTGACCTCATTCCCCTCAGGCATTGATTTCTGCAACAAATCTTGCCTTTTATTCTAAAATTACAAAAACAAAACCAATATTCAATGCCTCTTATATTTATATAGTTATTTTCCGCTTCTTCTGACATCCACCTTTGACCTTTCTTATAGTAAGTGACTTTGTATAATGTAATCCTACAATACTCTTGTCCTTGTAGTTCTCGCTCTGTTTTATGAAAGTCAAGGCACAATAAATAATATAGTTTTTATTGATATAATTATAACTTGTAAACAAAATGTATGTTCAATATTGATACTTTACAGATAAGATAGTGAATTTAACAATTATTGTGGATAATAATCCTTTGAGGATCAATGTGACAATTGTTTATATAACTAACATAGTTTTCTAAAGAAAGATTTTATGGAATAAATTGCCAAGAAATTTGATGTATTTATGGTCAATGATGAATAGATAAAGCAATTTCCTTATAGTTTAGCTTATTTTGGTAACTCAATCAGTTCTTGTCACTCTTATATAGAGGTTAATAATTTTCTCAAAGACAAAACTATTAAAGCCCCTTTTAGATTCAATAATTATTTGCTCAATGTTTTAGATTATACAACAACTATTAATTATGAAAGGAATGTAAAAGGAATTTTAGGGTTATCAAGCATTCATATTCATGCAAAGAATTAAAGGTATCAAAGAGGAACTTAAGCTTCTTAATAAGTCTCTCTTTCTACGTACTAAAGCATCTATAAGACAAAATGAAGTAGGGATGAGGACGTCTGTAACAGAACTTTCATCGAACACTAGATAGGCTAACCTCAAACAAGCATGCATGGTGGTAAAAAAAAGTCAATCCATTCTGGACCAAGAAAGAAGAAGCAAAACCCATTTTCGAAACAACAAAATGAAGGAAAGTAAAACATAAAAACCCACTTAGAGAATCTCTAGAATGCTAAAATCTACATAATCCATTTGCTTTATATCTCCATAGAATGCAAGTGGAACACAAACAGTACATAAGGTGGATGATTTACTTAGACGGACGAACAACTGGAGATGAAGTTGACGAAGATGGACGACATGCTAGGCTTCTAGAATGCAAAAAGTAGAGGGAAAATTACGAACATGAAGACAATTTTGTCATTAGGTTAAAAATGACATGAAACGCGGTTAAATTATGAAGATCTATGACCAACATTTAGCAATGATTCTAGAAAAACATCACTAAATTGATAGAAACATCGCCAAAGGGTTGACAATTGGCAATTATTTATGAAAAGCCTCGCCAAAGAAATACGTATATGGAGACAATTTACAACAACACTTTGCGATGATTACATCATTCGTCACTAATGGTTTTCCAATTATGACGATTTAGAAAGTGTTGCAAAATTCTAACCAAATCGTTGTAAAAGGCTATCCATTTTGCAAAGATATAGTATATGCATCACAAAAGACTAGCCATTTGGTGACATTTTTCCTAAAGTGTTGCCAAATTCTAAGGCTTTGGCGATGATTTATAGAATTGTCGGCAAATCTTATCATATATATATATATATACACATATTTAACAAATTTTATGTAATATAGAAACTCTATAAAATAGTATACAATTTGTATATAATAAATAGAGTTTTGTGACATCACATAAATTTCTTAAATCATATATTTTAAAATAGAAAAATAAAAAGTATAAATCTATGTAATATTAATTAATTTTGAGTTTATAGTTTTATAAATTATTAAAATGATATTGCTGTTAGCTAAATTTATTTTTAGACTTACAATCATTGCCAATAATATTAAATTTGATTTTTATGAATTTGATATTAATATTTAATATTCATTTCCATTTTTTACTATGTTGTAATTATTTTCAAAATATATTGTAATTAATATAATGATATATAAATTTATAGATAATAATTGTAATTAATATTATAGACATATAAACGTTTCCTCTTTTGTCGATGGTTTTAAAAATCGTCACAAAAGGTTGACCTTTCTTGATAGTTTTTGTATTCTTCGCTAAAGGTGAAGCCAAAACCACATCGTTTTAACAAATTGAAAACCTAATTACCCAAAGACAGGATGAAATCGTCGTTGTCATCCTATCTTCCTCTTCCTAGCTGCAATTAAGTTTTTAGTAGCTACATTGCCTGAGTTCCCAGCTTGGTCTTTGTCTCCAGTATACGTCTTCATCTTGATCACCAGTTTGCATCTTCGTTTCATCTCCACACGAGGTTTTGGTTTTCCAAGTAATTCATTTCCACAATACCTATACGTAGTGTCTTAGACTTGATATGGGTGAGTTTAAACCTTACTTGTCTCTACATATGTGACTATTTTTCATTTAATTTTCATCAAGTTGTCTCAGTTAATAAACAAAATTAACATTGTTAAAATATTGGAAAAACCTTTTTGAATTAAAAAAATGAAAACCAAAGTATATATTGATAGTGATATGGGGATCAAGGAATTTGATGTTGAAAATTTGTAGGGAAGTGGGATGTTTATGTGCATGAATGATTAGTCTAGATTTGCACGATCATTTCCTCACCGTTACTTCTTATTCCAATGTTTTTATTGTTTGTTATAAGTTCAGGTTTAAGATGTTCTCTCTAGCTGATGCTTCTGGTCAGAAATAAGCATTATATTTATACCCATGTTCAAAATTAATACATTGATTGATCACAACCATAAAGATAAGTAGTGACTTTTGCCTTAATTGATAAGCATCTTTGTATTAAATTTGATGATGGAAGACTTAAAAAAGATATATGCTCTGTGTTATATAATTTGGTAGTGTATTTATGTAAGCTATATTTAGAATAGACAATGTTTAAAAGTACTGATTATGTGTGTAATAGAAACTTTCTTTTCTTATGTGAGTAGGTTATAAATTAAACTTCAACTAGTTATACTGACTTATTGATATCCATCAATAATCTTAGAAGTATGTCAAATGTGAAAAAAACATTCATATAAGAAGTCTTGTATTCTTAAAGATGTCAAATCATTTATCAATATGTGGCATGTGCTCTGGGTTTTATTAATCTTTAAAGATGAGTGGCAAATTTAGAATGTTCTTGTGTAGAGGACTTTTAGTTGGCTAAAAAATTAAGTTTCAATGATCTTTGCTTCTTCTGTGAATATTTTGTTAATTGTATATAACGTCATACAATTTTTTGTTTCCTTATTTAATTGTACACTCTTATTTTGTACTGATTATATCTATAACCTGTTTTTATTTCTATTTCATTTTCAGAATAAAACTATTAACATAAAATCATCACAAAATGTCGATGTGTCAAATAATTTTTGATGGTGAAAATGAGCTCTGATGGGAGGTATCAAGCAGAATTCTCCCCATTGAACAACAAATCAATGCACAACAAATATGCTCACCAAAGTTTAATCACCACTCGCCTTCAATGACCGATCTTCTTCTTCAAGTTCTTTAGTATCATTCGAGTTAGGTCTCTTTCTTTATTATTTGTATCTCATTTTCTATTAAGAAGCTATTAGATGAACGTGTGATTGTATATACTAATCTAAACGTGTGATTATATATATTATGTGTTGTGTAAAGCTTGCTCAAATCTTGAAGAGAACATAAATGAAAATAAAGGCAGTGGCTATATCCCAATGGTCCATATAGGATTAGGCAAATTGGTAGTTTTGAAATAGTCATCAATTGTGAAAACTATGCCTGTTTGTTTTGATGATGATGGAGTCATTCAATCAGGTATGCATGTGTTGGAATTTGGGTTCCTTATATCATTTGATTTAGCTTTTTAATTTTTTAGGATTTAATTTTGAAAAGAATTGTTAAGAAATTAAAGTGATTGTTCTATACTATTTGTTCCTTAGGTGAAACACATGGTACATGCGGTTCATATAATTCACTATTTATATTACTGGAAAATTGTTTAATGTATCTTTTGCTAGTTTAGTTAAAGCTAAGAAGTTATTGGAAGAGGGTGTTAATAAACCAATTGTTGGGGAAAGATCTTTGCTGTTTCAATTGATGTCTTCAAATGTGCAAGAAGCCTTCTTGAGAATCCAGACATAGAAAATTCCTTTGCCTTATCTATAGACATTTCACTTGGAATCTAGAAAATAATCATATCTTTTTCTCTTCGATAAGATATGCATGAAATTCATTATCCTTTTCACTTTATTTATTTTTTTATGTAAGAATTGTTAAAGTTGTCATTAAAATGTTGTATTACTTACCATATATCATTATATTATATTAGTTACCATATATCATTATTTATTGTTTTCTTAAGAATCATATATCATTATATTAAAAACTTCATGTTAAAACAATTTGAAAATTTTGTGACATCATATAAAATTATCAAATCATATAATTTGAAAGAGAAAAATAAAAAGTATAATCCTATTTAATATTAATTAATTTTGACTTTATAGTTTTAAAAAATTTTGAAATGATTTGACATTGTTAGCTAAATTTATTTTTAGACTTAGAATTATTGTCAATAATATTAAAATTTTCTTTTACTAATATGATACTAAGTTATAATTATAAATAAGAGAGATAATTTTGTCATTTAAGCATTTGATGATGAATTTTATAATCGTCTTTACTGAATCGTTGCCAAAAGCTTGTCATTTAGAGACAATTTTTACAAACTTCGCCGAGGATTAACCCATTGACGATGATTTTCAAAAATGGTCGCCAAGAAAAACTTAGTCAAATGGTTACCTTGTTGTTGTAGTGAACAAAATTTAAACTTGGAATGGTGTGCTTGATTTAGGTCAATTTTTATTCAACTATAGATTTCAACGAAATGACGCAACTTCTATCCCATACTCCGATAATTTTGTGGGCCCTGATGATTATGTCATTTAAATTGTTTAACAATTAATCTAGAATAACTTTAAACATTTTTGCTGGGAGCGTTATTAGTTAACAGATATTAACTGATCTTGTATCTAATTTCCTTCAACACGAAATGTTTCAATAACATATTCCCTTTTCTGCATAGATTATACGTTATAAAAACAAACATAATATATTTTTCAGTAAATAACTGTTTTAGGAGAATGATATTATAATTAATGTTAATATTTCATAAAGACAAGAGGAAGAACGTAATATTATCTTGAAAAAATTATTTCTTTGTAATCATAAGATTACAAGTTTGAACACATAAATGACTTTTTTTTTTAAATTATAAAAGGAAGGTTGTATATTAATATCCCTCCATCAACTCTAAGAAAGTAGGGAATTTTCATTAAATAAAGAAAGTTTAATTTTACACAAATAATGTATTTAATTATTAAATTTCAAAAAAAATGTATTTAATTATTTATAATAATATATTATTTTCATTAAATAATATCCTTTACCTCACAAGAAATGGCGGGAAGTAATCCAAGAGGATATGTCAAAATTGGCACTAAACGAAGTAGTGGCTAACTATAGAAAAGTTTGAAGGGAACAAATTAAGGTAAAGGATTAACCGGGTAACGGATTAACTGTACCAGATATTCAACATTAGTACAGTAGTTCCTAGGAGCTACTGGGGCACGTTGTTCAGTTTATAAGACAGGTGCAAGAGGTCACTGAGGGGTCACCCCGTTAGGGGTTCAGAGGATGGCCACTTTACCTACTGCGAGACAAGGAGGGATTGAATTTGGTAGCCTTTTCGACTCGTGCAGCCTGACCCCCTTCAGGTATTT
>JAOTAY010000005.1:14464192-14481746 GCA_025629805.1 Erythroxylum baracoense
TTATCATATACATCTAAACATGTACAAGATAAATAATGCCTTTAAATAATTTGTCACTAACTACAACCAAATCGATTGGCTATAGGGCATAAACCAACATGTTGAACATTACAAGCAAAATTCCATTCACCTAACAACTTTCTATTTAATGATGTATTGATAGAGAAGAAAATTAGTAACAATAACAAGCATACAGTCAGGTTACTTGATAGAGTAAAGTCTATCATCTCCAGTCATAATTGTGCACATAAACCTTCTTTTTATTTAGGCGTAATAGTACGAAATTTGAATTCTTATTCTAATTCGAGCCATAACTGTCCAAGGAATCTATTGATCCTGCTAAATTCAACCATCATCAAGGTATTGGAAGAATATCGAGCGTGGACACTATAACACTTAAGTTAGTTACGTATCTTCATATATAGGGTATGCTTAAGAAAGGATAAATTATATTTTAATTTGAAACTTTCAATTTTATAATAATATTCAAAATTATAAATTATATAAATAACAAATAGACAAATTGGATTGCAAATATAGTCTATTGTTCACTTTACCATTGACGTTACTTACGTGGAGTGCCACATAATTTATCCAATACTGATTTGTTACACATCTGTTATAAATTAATTGAAAATGATTGAATAATGATTTGATTTTCTATTAAATACAACTAGTTTAATTGGAGCAACAAGTTTCAAGAACTGTTGGAACATTTCATTTTTTAAGTAGAGGAGTCATTTTCTTTTTTCTAGTAGTGTTCGCTCAATTATGTATTAATCAATAGGGTTAAATTTGTTGGATCTCCTATGGTTTTACATACTATCAAAATGATTTCTGACATTTTGAAAACTATCAATAACTTCTCTATGATTTTGTTTTTGTAACATCCATAACTATAAAGCGTAGTAACCTTCTCACTCATACTTGTCTATGCCACGCATGTACCTACTACAACTACTACTGATGAAACCATGACCCCCTCTTCCCCTAAGCAAGCTAATGGGCCACCTCCTAAGCCTTGTTTAATTTAGAAGTAGGTTGTGAGTGATGCCACTAAAATCAACTTAGAATATTGCCCTCCTTTAATGAAAGGTGACAACTTGTTTAATTTGAAATGTTAAATCATTGTCATAATTCTACTTATGGAAGGCATTATGAAGCAAACTAGGTGGCAACTTGAGTATTAGAATATGGATTGTATTGTCCTAACTTGTTTAAGGATGCCTATGAGTATGTAATGCAATTCTGATAGATGCCAAAGAGTAAGGAATATTTCAAAAAGAGATAAGATGTCCCTTTCTAACATCTTAAAGGTTAAAGTCTTTGATGTATAGGGCTTGGATTTCATAGGACCTTTCCCATCTTCCATAGGGAATACTTACATACTTATTAGGGTAGATTACGTCTTAAGATGGGATAAAGCAACAAAAAGTCCAACTAATGATAGTAAAGTGGTGTAAAAATTTATCAAACAGATATTTAATAGATTTTGAGATTCGAGAGTGATCATAAGTGATGAAGGAGCACACTTTTGTAGTAAATCATTTGAAGCTCTTCTTAGGGTGTATAGAGTCTATCATTGATTGCTTTTATATTGATGTTCCTTATGGTATTATAAGCTGATTAGGATATAAATTTGGGTCGGTAAAACCTAGGTTGTGATATCCTTCAATTCATTGTTTGAATTAGGAAATTTTTGTTTTTTGTAGTTTATTCATTATTTTATATTTATTAAATTTTATACGCAAAAGTGTGAGATTCCATACATGATTTATGAATCAAAATTCATGAGATGATGTATATTTTGGTCATAATGTGAATAAAGAGGGTTGAGTGTGAGCTATTTGAGAGAAAGTTAAAAAATCTTCCTACATTAGGGTAAAACCAATCAGGAGAGTTCACAAAGTGAATTAAATATTTGAGTAAGGAACTGTTATTGGTCTAAAATGTAATTCGTTAACAGAGATGAAAGTGAATATAGTAAAGTTCTAAAGGAACCTGACCTAAATTTAGTTAATTTATAGTTTGGTACATGCTTAATTGATGCTTTGCATTAGTATTTAGATTTATTTATTTATTTATTTTATCTACCAATAAGGATTTAATCTTATTAAGTTTATGAGTAGTGGGTAGGTAACCAATAATCCTTGTAGGATGTACCTACACTTTCTAATGTTAGTTACGACAATACCATGTACTTATGGCAAAACATGGACCAATAGGTCACCTAAATCATCTGATACTTCAGGGTTAGCTTTAGTGGTTCTTGGAATGGGTGAATCTAAGGGTTCATCTAAGGGAACATTTGGTGATGGATCTATGACTATTGGAATGGGTATACATGTGGATGCCAGAATCGGTGGACCTATGACTTACTCTAAGCCTACCTCATCATAATCATCATCAATTACCTCAATTGGAATATATATTGCAGGGTTAGTAAGAGCCCAATTTTGGATAATTCTCCCCATCCATATAGGCTTTTACTGTCTTTATTTTCTATCTGCAATTTCACCTATCAAATTCCTAACATCTTTATCATTTCATTATAGCCATAAACCATCTTCAAATGAATAATATAATAATTTATAGTTGTAATTACTGTAAGATTTCGATTATGCATCACAAATCAAAACATATGCAACAAAATATAAAATGAAACCCAGAAAATACATAATCCAACATGTACCATTAGATGTAGTAAATCAAAACATGAATAAGATGTGTGTACCTTTCTTAATAATCTCGTTCATTCTTTAATCTCTTCACCACATTGGGTTATCGTAAGCCACAACAAAAAAGCTAGATTGTCTCTAATGTAGTCCACACAAAGATAGAAGAAATAAAACTTCAAGGAAATGGTAGAACACACACAAAAGTGCTAGCTATTGATGTGTGTTCTTAGGAAAATGTTTGTAGAGAGCGAGAGAAGATGATAAACACTTCACCAAAAGTCTCTTAATTTTCACACAACATTTACACAAAAATTGTTGTTTTTTCACCCTTTGGCCTTCCTCTAATCCCTAACATCAACGGAGAGAGTTAGTGGGATTAAATGGTCATTGATCTAACTTAATATGCGTGAATATGTTCACCCTTTCTTGAAAGGATAATTTTGTCAACTTGCTTATTAAAAGGTAATTTTGTCATCTTACCTAATAAGCAAGATTCACATGTGTCATATGATTCACAATCAAATGACCATAAACTACCACACTTGTGTAGCTTATTCATGCATCTCTCATATCTTGGATCCTCATCCAAAACCATTTTACGCATTCTTCGCATCTCTAATGAGTGTGACCCATTAGGTTCCTAGTTATATTTTCCACTTGAATTAACACTTAATTCAAGCAAGTCATGAGCGGTATCTAGTAACACATCTTGACCCCCAATTGACTGGAAAGTCAGTGGTTTGACTATGATCCCTTCCATAGATAATGTTCCTGTGCAATTCTTCCTTTCACTATCTATACCCTAATTGGTTCAGAGTATGGTTAAAGTGTCAATTCTCACTAGACTAACACACATAGCCCTTAGTGATTTTAGTTCTTATCTCGAGGCTCATTACTCAATTGGATATGTCACTGAAGACTACCTTCATGACATTTCCACTCTGGCTAGAGATTTTCAAGTAATGACCTTGACAAGAATCCGTGGTTATCATCTCCTTTTATAAGAAATAGTGAATTCTTTATTAGCTACTCAATTAGATTCGAATACCTTAAGTTATACCCAATCACCACCCTCTGAGCAATCTCTGAAAGGCAACAAGGAATGGAGTCAAAGTATAGGATCAGTATCCAAGATATCCTTGAGCCCCTCAAGTTTAAGGATATTTTCACCATTGCCATGATGAGATTATCATTGACATTATAATAGATTATCCATATGATTTTCTTAAAGCAGATCATTCAATGTACTTACTACTCAAAGTAAGCATCCACATGTTAACTCTAAACAACTCATACTTACAGCTTATGAGATCTGCTGCTTGATCCAATCAAGGAGTATAATATGTGCTAGTCTGTCCAGATTAATAATGTCCTGTCTCATTAATCCTATGACTAGGGATAATTTAGATACTAATATAATTACATATGATAGGGATCTCATTTTCATGATCTCATTATGATTTCCTTCATGCTATGTAATGTATAAAGGACTTCATTAGTTCGACTTAAGATCATTATAAATTCATAAAGAACATGAACATAAAATTAACGAAAATGTCTCTTTATTAATCATAAAGATTTGTACAATAAGTGTTAAAGGCGATTGCCTTTAGAGCACTTCTCTAACAATTACATGCTTCTTCATACCTTAACCGCTTAACATTATGCATAAAATTGACCGATGTAATCTCATCTAACTTAGAACCTAAATAATCTTACTTTCAACTTTTATATATCATTTTTGGTTTAAGTTTAAGAATCCACTATAAAAGCACTAAAACCTAATTATTGGGTTGGAAGTACTAGCCAATACTCAAATAAAACATGCAATAAGAATATATACCACAATATGTAATAATATTAATAAATATATGAAATTTTATATACTACTAAGTAGATACAATTATACATAATGTATAATGGAATTATGTCACACGTTTCTATTTTATGAATCATGTAACATGTTACTTAGAAGATTTTATATCCTTGAACTTTATTCATGAACGTATAATGTAGCCATTAAAGGAAACTTGAGGATTATGGGATGTAGTTTAGTGTGTTTGACATAAACATGTATACTAGTATATATAAAGTCACCTTTTAGATGAATACAACCTAACAAATTCTTTTAGGCTTTAATATTTTTCTCATTTAAGAGGATGTACTATCATTGCAACTCTCTCTAACTCAGCTCTTTCTTCCCATTCTTGTATCTTGTACTTCCTCTTATCCACTGTCTACCTTTGTACGAAGTTCATACATTGATGAGAATAATTCATTTCCATATCAATTTTATCTCGTTTAAACCCTTTACTCTCATAAGTTCATGGTTTTTTGCTCCTTTTCCTTTCCTTGTGACTACTATTTATTATCTTTGTTTGCTGGATAAATGGTAAGATTCAGCATTGACTTTCTACTTTTGTCTCAATATCCTCAAATAGCCTCTTTTTCCATTCCTTCCACAGATCCTCAACCTTCACTTCAAAAATCACTTCATCCAGTTGATATAAGAGGCCTAACTTTTTTAAACGTAAAGAAAATAGGGGTGCATGTCACAAAAGACAACTACTTTGATGAGCAGCCTTTGGTTTCTCCTCTTATTGGAATATTAATGAGCAGACTTTGGTTTCTCCTACTATTGGGGTATTAAAGGATAAGGTTCAAAGTTGGTGTATAACTTTAATATATACTTTCTTCATAAGATGGTAGCCTTCCTAGAAAGGAAGTAGTGGGCACCAAATCTGTAGGATATACTAGTGAACAACAATGATCCTTTTTTCTTCAAGTTTTCCTAAAATGAAAATGCCTCTAAAATTCTTAAAGCTAGACATTGACATGTACAGAATAAACTTCCATTACTTCAAGCATCGAGACTAGAAATATTTAAGAGATCAAGTAGGAAAACATACCAATATGGATTTGTATTTATGGTGTACTATAAGAGTACTAGAATAGTAATGGCTTAAACTATCTTGCTAGATACATTAGTAAACCAATTTGTATAGATCAGGCAATTATAGAGACTTCAAGGATAAAATTTGCATGTTTCTGTATATTGGTAAACTCTACGACATACCTTCTTGATACGATTCCTATTATCAATTTGAATGAAAAATTTTACACTATAAAGGACAATTTGAAAGTAACGTATGGTTAGAAGCTAAAGCAATAAAATTCCAAATGGAATGGATACCTACTAGTAGGAATTTTAAGAAATGATTATTTAATGAGCTCAAGCAAAGTATTAAAGCAAAATTTGAAATTATTGAGACTCAAAATATTCCACTTATTGTAATGGAGGAGAATGAAAACAACATTATGGTGAGTCACTGTTTAGACAAGCAAGATATGCATATGGGTGAATTGAATGAAATTGATGGGAATTATGACTCACCAATGATTAATAAATCTAATAGGCATGTGAACAAAGAAAAAAAAATCAAAATAGTAGTAGCTATCACAATATTGATAGAAAATTTGAAACAGTGGTGAAAAGAAGATCTAACAGGAAGGAAAAAAAACCTCCTCTAATTAACAAAGCATGAGGATCATTGTGTGGAACATTAAAGGGGATAATTCTTCCTTTAATTTTTTTTACTAAAATACTTCTTTGTGGAAAATAAACCTAACATTGTAGCTATTTTGGAATCTAGAATGAAAATTGGAAAATGTAACTTTTTGAAGATGCTTTAAACGTAGTGTAGAGTGATTACAAATCATACTCAATATCCTAGTGGTAAAATCTTGATCAACTACAATAAGTCATTTGTGGAACTGTCCACTATTAGAATCACCAATCAGTTGACACATGTTGAGGCGATGTGTAAAGTAAATAAGACTTCATATCTAGTCTCCTTTATATATACATATAACAATGTTTAGCAGAGATCTCAATTGTGGAACCACATTAGAAGATTAACCTCCAACATACAAAGAAAAAGAATATTACCTAGTGATTTTAACACCATTATTCATCAAAAGAGGTTAAAGGACTTAGTGCATCAAAACTTACTTTTCAAAATCTAAGAAAGTGCTTCACTGATATTCAATTTTCTGATTTTCCGTATGGGGGAAATTTTTTCACCTGGAATAATAAGCAAAAAGATGATGTCTTCATTAAAAAGAAGTTAAAACTCAATTTAGCCAAACTAGAATGGTTTCAACATTCTCTAAATAGATTTTCAATAATTCTCTCTTCAGGCTTATCTGATCATTCACCAGCTATCACCCATATGAATTTTGTAATTTTTAGAATACCTTTTATATAAGAACTTTCTTATTAGTGTACCAAATTTTGAGGAAGCTATATGAAATGGTGTCAGAGCTGAGATTCATGGATCTAAGAAACACATATATGTCACAAGGATGAAGATATTTAGAAATCTCCTTAAATAGTTACATAAGGAAAATGTTGGTAATATGCTTCATCTTTCACTTACTACTAAATCAGCATTATGTGTAATTTAACTAGAACAATATAGGAATCCCACATTTATACATTTTATCAAAAGGGAAAAGCAAGATATTCCAAATCTCTCAAGGGCCTTATGTTATGATCACTCCTTAATGAAGTGAAGCAAAGATCCAGGATAACATTGCTAAAAGTGGGGAGATATGAGCCTTTTATTCTTCAATAATCAATGCTAATAAAGAGTTATCTTAATAAAATTTCTAGTATTAAGTTGGGAGAACACACAATCTCTGAACATAATCTTCTTATTAAAGAAGCCTTTAACTACTTTTTAATTATTGTGAACACTTCCATTAATGATCACTTTTTAGTTGATCTAATAAGGAACATTATGAGAGGGTGCATTTTTAAACAAGAAGCTGAAATTCTATTGAAGCTAGTGACAATACATGAAATTGTTGATGTTGTCAAAGCTTTAAATCCTCATAAATCACTAAGACCTAATGGTTTCAACATGCCATTCTTCATCAAGACTCAGCTAATCACCAAGAGAATGGCTTATGAAGCTATCTTAGAATTATTTATAAAGAATAAATTGCATCAAAAGTTCGATAGGAATTTTATTAAACTGATTTCTAAAGGTGGTGAGCATAAGTATTTCAATGATTCTAGGCCCATTATATGTTACAACTCCATCTAAAAATTAGTTCCAAGATTTTGACAAATAGACTTAAGAAGGTTTTCATCAAGCATGTTGACATAGCACAATATGCTTACATTCTGGGAAGAGTGATGGGTGGTAATATACAACTAGAATGTGAATTTATGAGAGGATATTCCAATAGGAAAGGAGCAAATTGTTTGTGGACTTTAAGAACGCTAATGATAATATGGATTGATCCTTTCTAATAAACATCATGAACGCAATATAATTCCCGGATGTGTTTATAAAATGGATGCAACTCTATATCACAACTCCTTCCTTCAACATTACAAATGGTGAGCCTACAAAATCTTTTAAAAGTAGTAAAGGCATTAGAAAAGAGATCCAACTTCACTATATATCTTTTCCCTTATCATGCAAGTTGTCAAAATACTTTTAAGTATATTAATGGAGAAAACCAAAAACCTCAAGTTTTTTTCAAAATGCAAAAGGCTACGCATAACAAAGTTTGTCTTCACAAATGATTTGATCATCTTAGCCAGAGCTGACAAAACTTCAATCACTGCCTTGATGACAGCAATTAAAATGTTTGCAAAGTTGTCTAGACTTTAAGTGAACTTTGATAAGAGCTCTTTCTATATTTTTAATAATGCTAGTGATCAAGAACATATAATTAAAAGCATTAGTGGTTTTAAGAGACTTCGGTTACCTTTCACATATCTTGGGATTACAATATCTACTACTATAACAAATTATGGTCACTTTAAACCCCTTGTTAACAAAATATAGGCTAGAATTTTTTATTGCAGTATAAAAGCACTATCTTTAGCTAGTGAAACTTAACTAATTTCAGTTTTCCTAAATTCTATGAATATGTATTGGGTAATTGACTTGGCTATACCTATGATTGTGATTCAAAAAATTAACAAAATGATTAAGAGATTCCTATTGTTTGGAAACAAAATTGAAGAGTATAATGCCCTATGAAATGGTTAGAGATTTGTACTTCTATGATATATGAAGGTTTGAATGTAATTCCCTTAAGAATGCTGAACTTATGTATACTCACTAAAAGGCTATGAAGACTAGTTAAGGATAAACAATCTCTCCAGTCTAAATGGGTATATGAATATTACATAAAAGGGTACAAATTATGGAATTTAGACTTGTCAAAAAATGTCTTTGCTACTTTAAAAGCCAACATTAAAATCAAAAGAAGAGTCAACCCACACTTTGTTAATAAAATTGGAAATGAAGTTAGAAAATTCTTTTAGTATGATAAATGGCTAGCTAGAGGTCCTTTGGAAAATGTTATTAAGCTTAATCCATTGAGAAATATTATTTATGATAATCAAAATGTTGCAACAACTATTGCAGATAAAGATTCTATACTATCCAGAATTTTTGATCCCAGCCTCTAAAATGAGATTAATAATCTAGTTTTGTATGATAACATGGAGGATAAAAACTAATGGCTAGCTTCCTCCAAATGAAATTATACTAATTTGTCATGTGGGTGACTTTTTTAAGAGAATATCAGTTGCGTGCCATAGTATGACATGGTTTGGTGTAAGTTTACACTTTTTAGAGCTTTAACAACTTTATAAAGAGAAATTAAGAACAAGTTACCTAATATAGAGAGGTTGAGCAAGTTTTCATTTATGACTGATTGGTGAATACTTTGTAAATGTCAAATGGGTAGTGCAACTCATTTACCTTTTAGATGTGGCTTCATGAGGGCTTCTTGGAGGGTGATCTTATATAAATATAGTCTTACTATTGCTTACACTAATTGGCAACATATAATTGTGTGGTGTTCAAATTTAACTCATATCAACAAAGGAAAAAGATGATGTCTCTATATTGTTCTATCCTATTTAGTTCAGGTCATATGGGATGAAAGAAATATGAGGATTTTTAGCACTAAAGAAAGAAGTTTAGGGGTTTTTTCAAGAGAGATGTTCACAGCCAAAAAATTACACATCAATTGTTTTAGTGACAAAATCTATTTAAACTTTAATTTTATCGTTATGTGGGGCTAGTAGGTAGCTTTACAAAATTAAGAGTTGTACCTTTGTTCCTTACAGATTTCCTATTTTGAGTATGGAATTCTTATATTAGTTTGATGAGATTATATATGTTTTGTAACCATCTTATTGATGCCTTACTTATCTTAACTCAATTCATATTTTTTTTTAAAAACCTAACAACTTATCTCAAAATCCATAAGATAAAAGTATGAGGAAGATCATAACTTCAGTGTTTGCAAATCACATAAGCTTATTGAATTAATTTGTAAAATATCATAAACTAGTAGTAAAAACTAACCAATAACTTAAAATTATTTAAAACCATCATATAAAGTGAAAAAACTAACTAGTAACTTAAACTAGTTTATAATAGAAAAGAAACTATCATTTATGTTTTATTAAACTGCACATACATCCTTATGAAAAATATCTATATATAGTTTAGGACAAAATAGAAATATATAGCATAAAAGAAGTTCAATATGTCAACCAAGATTAGATTGGTAAAGAGAGTACTTCCTATCTTGTTGACACATTGATCAATTATATAAAAAAAGAACTCATGTAATCAAGTTTATAAGTTATATAAATAAAAATTAACTTATGGGCCTATTCGTAGTATAAATTGATCCATTCCATAAAAAGAGGACTTTAGAACTAAACAATTATAGGTTCTTTTAAGTACATTCCATTAATAAGTGCGTTATGATCCAAAAGAAAACCTAATCAATCATGAATGCACAAAATCAATAAAGGGCAATAAAAATTCTCACTAGTAAGAGGGATTATTGAAATAAAGACAAACCTTAGCTTTTTTTGTTTCCTCTATACTTTTTTAATCCTCTCTAGTGTATGCAATTTCTCATCTAATTGTTCAATTGATATCTCCTTTCTAATATGTGTGATTTCTCTAGTGATTTAATTACCTTTCTAATATGTGTGATTTTTCAACTGATTTAATTAATAAACCTTAGCTTTTCCTTTGATGTTTTTACCCTTCTACCATCAATTGTCGATTGATTTCTCTATAATGCCGCTTCAAGCTAGATATCATGTAGGTTGTTAGTTAAATGGCATGGTAATTATAATCATGATTCCATTTTTGTGTTTTAAATGAGGGTTTTTAGAAACTGTGGATAGTAGGGGAATAAGAGTTACAAAAATAAACCATAGGGAGGTTATTAATAGATTTTAAAAGGAATGTGGCAATTTGATAATCTATTAAAAAAAAGTAGGGTTTAGTGAATTTAAACCTACTCAATATTCAATTCATTAGTTTAAGGTTATTGAGAAAAAAAAGATTTCGCTCAATCACTTCCTTTCTTTTTTTCCAAATTTCTTCTTTTTTAAGACACATTTTTTTGTCAAACTCACTATATTTTTTAATCTTAAATTTAGAAATATGGCATTCGAAGGTCTATGATTCATATCAATGAATTGAAATATTTGGATGATCAACTCTAAAATAAGTTGTTAGAACTAATAGATCTTCAATTTGTTTGTTTGTAAATTTAAAGCCTTCTTTCTGAATGATCATGATTAGGGATGGCAAAACTGGCCTAGCCCACTTTTGGCACCATGGTCTGCCCGGGTAAGCAATGGGCTCGTGGCCCATCCAATACTTCCAAAATGACGTCATTTTGTAAAAAAAATGTAATTTTGGAAGTTTTTGCTTTAAAAAATAAATGGCAGTTTTGAGTGGCCCAACCCAGCCCATTGACATTCCTAATCATGATACTTATAAAAATTCAAAACTTTTAGATCATTGGAGGAAAAATATCATTATTTTTGTTTAATAAGATACTAAATTAAAGTTGACGATTGACTCATTTCATATTAGAGATAATCATAAAAAATATTTGGATAATAAAATTTCTATTTCTTAGTTATATCCCTACCCTTAGTAAGTAGTGATTTAATTACATTTTTAGTCTTATATCTAATGCATTTTTTCTTGTTTATTTGAGTATTTTTATTGAATTTGGTACTAAATTTTTTATATTTTGTTCTAGGCCTAATTCTTTCAAAGAATAAAGGAATGAATTATGACAATTTTGAAGTAATTTAGAGATGTTTTTTTATGAAGTGCTCGAAAGTATATATGTCTATATACTAGAATTTAGAGACACGTTAAGTATTTCCTACAAAACACACTATATTGATTAACAACACGTTTTTGATGATTTATAAGAAGACCATATTGGCGATATAAACTTATCTATGCATGTTTTAGCTATGAATAATGTTACGTGTTAATTTGAACAACATGGTCCTTAACACACCTATCTGATGCTTGTGTAACTCACTATATCCCATTTTTAAAATTTAAAATATAAGATTGAGCTAAAGTTAAGGGGAGGAAGTAGAAAAAAATGAAGGGAGGAATACTATAACCACTTAAGGAAGGAGAAAAAACCAAACAAACCTTTCTAGAGCAGATTTCATCAATCTAGAATGAAGTTTTTGGAGATTTTAAGGATTGCAGTCATGTTTTCTAGTATTTCCATATTTTTCTTTAGTTTTGATTTCTTTTTCTATTGTCATAAGTTAATTATCTTTTGGCATCTGGATTATACAAACCCTTTAATGGATCTTGTAATGACTTTATTTTAATTTATCTTGTTCCTTGATTTCATAGAGATCTAATTTTGTGTTCAAGTTTATTCTTGAATTACTATTGTCAGCATATTAATTCATGTTCGATTTTTTTGCAATTGAGATTGATAAATCTTATTTATGCATAGATCTAGTATAATTGAAAGGAGTTGCATACAAACTTAGAGATAGGTCAATATAAATCCTTTAGATTAGGGTCAAACCTAATGGTGAAATTTATAAATCAATTAACACAATTTTAGGAATTTTAATTAGAAAGAGATTTCAATTAATCAACCTAAAATTAAGTGTAAAGAAAGATATTAGCATAATTTAGGAAGTATGAGCTTAAAAAGAAATTAATTAATGAAATCATAATTAAGTGGGAAGTCTTACAGGGATTCAAATTCCAGGTAATATTTTTTAATTGGTTTAATACTCACACTTTTACTACTCTAACCTTTTAATTATGTTGACTTATCTTTAGTTTATTTCCTTATACTTTAAATCATAATTATCACCATAATTTTGATTATCTAGTTAAATAATAGGAAAAGACTCATTACTAGTACTCATAGTCTCTGTAGGATTGACACTTGATACTTTAATCCCTATACTATAGAAAAATAGGTGAACTTGCTATAGACATCATATAGATTAAAGAGGTTGAGTTATATACACTGCTTATGAGAGTCCAATAAGTTTTTAGCATTATTACCAAAGAATGGGACATTAGAAAAGCTTAATTACTATTATTATAGCCAACTATTTTATTTACATTTATTCTATTTATTTTGATATCTTAGTTTTGATTTTTAATATTTCTTTTTCTTATTTTTATGAGTGGGATTTGTTTATGACCTGAAGCAATTTGTCTAAACTAGTTGATGGAGATCTTAAAATTGTAAGAGCATCTTTGTAGAATGTTATAAGGTAATGGAGTGAGAGTTTAAGAATTTGCAACTAGAACCTACAATGAAACAACAAAGAACTATATCTGAGTATATGAGTCCATCATTAACTAGAATGAAATTTGACATCATTAGACTAACTGTTACAACCAATAACTTTGAGAATAAGCAAAATGTCATTCAATAGGTGCAATAATTTATTCAACTTAATGTACTGTAAGATAAGGATCCAAAAGCTCATATCGCTAATTTCTTAGAGACTTGTGATACTTTTAAGATAAACTAGACCATTGAAGATGTAACTAGGCTGAGATTGTTCCATTTTTCATTGAGAACCAAGATATCTAGTGGCTAAACTTTCTTCCTAGAAGATTGATCACGACTTGGTATCATATAGTGGAAAACTTTTTAATGAAATATTTCCCACCAGCTAAGATGCCAAAGATGAGGAATGATATCTCTTGTTACACCTATATTGAATCAAAAACCTTTTATCATACACCTATATAGCAATATGTTCAAACAAAGATAGAGGAACTACCCAAAATTTTCTTGGGGAAATAAGGATAGGAAAGACAAACCCTTCACTATTATTTTAATAACAATATTCTTTATAAGAAAAAAAGTATAGCCTAAAAGATATCATGGCTAAATTTATTCAGGCAACTAAAATTCAGTCCCAAGCCATTGAATATTCACCAAGAAACTAGGATTATTCTATCTACAACTTAGAGAATCAAATAGGATGGCTTACTAGGTTGACTTCCAAGAGGATATAAATAGGCATATCTAGTAATGCCAAGACAAGCCTAAAAGAGAATATGAAAGTAGTCACTTTTATAAGCGACAGTGAGCTTATTGTGGGGAGAAAAAAGTAGAGGAAGAGAAAGTTGAAACAGAGGAAAAGGATAAAGAAGGAGATAAGAAGGCAAGCGAGCCAAATTGGTGAAGGATTTTAAGCCTTCTACTTTGTATCTAACAAAGTTGAAGAAGGATTGCATGGACAAGTAGTTTGATAAGTTCCTATAAATCTTTAAACAATTACATATTAACTTACCTTTTATTGAAGCTTTTTTGCATATGCTAAAGTATGCCAAATTTTTGGAGGAGTTACTATCCAACAAAAGGAAGTTAGAGGAACTATCCACATTGACTCTTATTGAGGAGTGTTCAGCCATCCTTCAGAAAAACAATTTAAGCAGCTTAAAGATCTAGGGAGTTTCACTGTCTTTTGTTAAATTGGTAGCTTATCAATTAAAAGAGCATTACCAGACTTAGGGGGGCTTTCATTAATGCCTTATAATTTATTTAAAAAATTAGTATTAGGAGAACCAATACGAATAAAGATGAGAAAATAATTATCTAATAAGTTAATTAAGTACCTTAGAGGCATTATAGAAGATAGTTTAGTTTAAGTTTAAAAATTCATAGTTCTATATGAATTTTTCATATTAGATATGAATAAGGACATTGAAGTACCTTGATACCCTCTCATGTGTAATATATATATATATATATATATATATAACTGAATTCCTTTAATCTACAAACTGTTAAAGTGAAGTGCACCTTTTCTTTTATAGTATAGGGCCTAGAGTACTAGGGCTATGTTTTGTTGGAGATAAAGTTTTTAATGGAATGGAATGTAATAGAATGGATGTAATATTAGAAAATTGTTGAATTTGGGAGGGATGGAAGGATTCATAATGTAATATAGTAAAATATTGTTTGGACGAAGGGTTTATAATGTAATATAGTGTAAAGTTATTTATCATTTTACATTCCATCCTAAGTCCCCAAAATTGGAGGTTTTTCATTTTTACTGTTTAGGATAGAATGAGATGTAATATGAAACCCTCCACTTCCATCCCATCCCGTTCCATTCCATAATAAACCCTCCTTCCAAAAGATGGAATAATATTACCTTCCATTCAATTCTATTAATAAACCCTCAACCAAACATACCTTAAGTGTCAATCCCACAAAGACTATGAGTGCTAGTAATAACTCTTTTCCTAATATATAATTGGCAATCAAAGTTATAGTGATAATTTATATTTGAAATTAAAACAATATATCAAAGATAAATCAACACATTTAAAAGAAACTAAGATAACAAAAATATTGGAAAATCAAGCAAGTAAATAAATGGTAATTAGAATTTGAGTCCCCTTAACACCCTGTTTGGAACTATAGGAATTGAATTCAATGTTGGAATTGATTTCAATTCCTATGTTTGGAACAAAAAAAATAAGAATTGAATTAATAAACTTAATTGAAACCAACCATCCTTGTGAATTTAATTCTTCCTAAAAATCAGAAGAATTGAATTACCATTCATTTCAACGCTGCTTTTTAACCGTTGAAAATAACACTTCCCATAATACCCTAACGCAGCCCTCACTTCTCTTCTTCAACTAATGCAGCACTTTTCTCAGCCCTCCCATATCTCACGCAGCCCTCACTTCTCTTCTTCAACTGATGTAGCACTCTTCTCAGCGCTCCCATATCTAACGCAACCCTCACTTTACTGATCTGTGAAAGAGAAACTCAGTTGCGTACTCCACCGTCTCATCTTTCTGTTTTAGTTTTTATGCAACCGATCTCCTATCTTTGCGTCCCCTCTTTCTTTTTCCAATAACCTTTTGTTGTTATTGACACTGAGCTTTTTGATTCCAGTGCCTAAACAGAAGAGAAGGGGAAGAGGTTTGCTGACTTCTTCTGGCTGAATAGAGAGGTATTGCATTATCTATTTTTATGATTTTTTTCTCTTTTCAATTTCTAGTTCTGATTCTGGCTTTTGAGTGTTGGTGCTTCTTGGAATCTGGTTCACATAATCCATTTCCTGGCATTTAGTTTCTCACTGGGATTTAAGTGAGAAAACCCATCTGGGAGTTTCTTAATTTGCTTCTTGATTTTTGATTTTTAATTGTAATGATGATGGGTGAGATCCAATTAGGAGCTACCAGATAGAAAGGTGCTATTCTGGTTATAAGAGGAGGGCCCATAGGAGCTATGTTCTTGATCTCTTAAAATAATAGTAATTGTTTTCATCTTAGAAATACTTGTAAACTTCCCCAAAAGTTCAATATTTGTTCTTGTCCTTTTGCTTTGATAGAAGATAGATTAGAGAACCTTGTTTTTCTTTTTCGGAAAATTATCTTGTCATTATCTTTGAAATCTATTAACCAGTCCATGTTGACAAATATTGATGGGTTTTTGGGCTAAGAAGTAAGGATAATAGCTTGAGTTATGCTAATTAGTTCTCTCTACTACCTTAAAACATTAATTTATACTATAGATAACTTGTTCTTGTTGTTTACTCTATATAGGAAAGGCACTGAAGATACTCATTGCAATATTAGATTTGTGATTGAATTCTCTTTGCTCAACTTTTAGTTCTTGACCCTGAAATATGCTTCGGTGTATTTTAGATTTTGCATCAGTTCCTAATCAACTAGCTAATGTAAGCATAGGATTCAGACTCATTTTATTCTTTGTCAATTATAGGCCTCCTTCACTTGTTCTCTTCTTTACATTAAACCTTATGGTCACTAATTTGCCGAATTGTCTCTCATTTACCAATGCCTTGTTACAGATAACTGTACAAATATATTTCAGATAGTTATATAAATCTGTTTATAATTGTGTACTGGATCAGTTGAAATACAATCTGACATTTTCATTTGACAATTGTGATTAAGTTTAGCTATAGATATCACCCAATGTTCTCCATGTTCATAAACTTTTGAATAAAGAACTACATGACCATATATAAAGAACTACATGTGTAGCTTATCTCACTTTTAGACTATTATATATTATATTACTTTTATTAAGCAATTAATAAAATGATGTTAGCCAATATCAATATTTTGTTCTACTTGTTTTGTGACAATAAATAAAATTTAAATGTAGGAGATATGAGAGGATTTGAAAGAAATGCTCTACTTACTATGGTAGCTTATGCGAGTTATTTGGTTTGCTTTAGTCATATATATCAATATATGTCTCGAGCTAATAGACAACTAGTGCATCCAAAAAGAGGTCATAGACAAATTGTACGTCAAGAATTCCTAACCACAATAGAGACACATTATAATGAACGTAGCATTTTATGCATGAGTTATGATGCATTTATTCACTTATGTTCAAGTTTTAGTGGGAGGGGACTGTTAAGAGATAACTAATATAGTTTGGTTGAGGAACAAGTTGGAACATTTTTACATATTTTAAGTGGTAGAGCTAGCACTCGTTCACAAAGT
>JAOTAY010000005.1:14481846-14504463 GCA_025629805.1 Erythroxylum baracoense
GCGGAAAAACAAAACCGTGAGAGCGCGAGGCCCGAGAGGCCGAGGCTCAAAGCGGACAATATCTGCAAGCGGGTGGTATGGGCTGTTACAGTAATCCACCATTCAAAAGTCCAGGACCGATACCGTATTAACTTAAAAGTAATCATGTTAGTATTTGATAATATGATAAATCCCCCTTCTCCTAATTAGTGAATCTTCCTTGTGTGATTTCCATTGTGAATTTGGTGGTGTTAATTTTGATTCTTTTGTGTTAATTTTACTTTTTAATTCCAATTAATCATCTTTATGTGTTAACTTTTCTGTGCAATTTTTATTTTCTTTTTAATAATTCTTTAGGCCTTAGATAAATAAGAATTAGATTAGTTCAACAACTCCTCAAGGGATCAACAACTCATATACTACACCCATAAACTATGCGCTTGCAATATTTTGAGGGTTTTAAATAAATTAAAACTTGCCTCAACAAGTTTTTGGCGTTGTTGTTGGGCAGTAATAGGACTAGTTTAGTTATTGTAGTCTAATGCGTTCTCGTCACTCTTGTGTTCGTGCATTTTCATGATCATAAGAGTCACTCGAAGTTCAAGTCAGATCATTGAAACCCTAGCACTCGACATCGCTCGCCTAAAACGAGCCATTCAAAGATCCAAACGTTAAGAAGAAGAAGTTGAAAAATCGATGGTTGAGGAATTTCATCAAGAGTTTTAACAAAGAGGTACCTAAAAGAACCAACCTTGGATCCTCATGGATTTCATGAGATCGGGATTGAATACAACCAATTAAGGTGTTACTAAACCTCTTGTTCAAACACCTTCATTCAAAATTAAGATGGCCCTATTGAATATGTTGTAAACAAATGTGAAATTCTATAGACTGACCAACGAGGATCCTAATGCACATATAGTGAATTTCCTCAAAATATGTGATACCTTTAGATATCATATGACGTTAGAAGACATGGTTAGGATGAGGCTTTTCCCTTTTACGTTAAGGGATAGAGCCAAAGTTTGGTATCACTCTCTCAGTCCCTCAAATGGCACAACTTGTGAGCAATTAGTACATACATTCCTAGACAAGTATTTTCCCCTTACTAAAACTATGAAGATGATAAAAGAAATCACGAAATTCTAACAGAGTGATGGGGAATCATTTTACAAGGTGTGGAAGAGCTATAAGGATTTACAAAAGAGGTGTCCACACCACAACCTATCAAAAGAATTTCTTTTGCAAACCTTCTACAATAGAGTCATTCCAAGTTAATCCACCCACGAGAGGTACCATAGATGCAGCATCAGGTGGATCGCTTATGTAAAAAACTGTTGACAAGGTGGAGGAGTTATTAAAGAAATAGCCAGTAACATCTGTTTATGGACGAATGAAAGGAGTAGACAACCCACAACCCTTTGTGAGAAAAAAGGAGTTTTAATAATTAACCCAATTATAGAAATGCAAGCTAAGATTGACAATTTGACTTAACAGTTGAACAACAAGAAAGCTTCTTCTTCAGCCCCTGTTAAGGTCATTCAACAAAGATGCGAGCTATGTGGCTAGGATAATCATAATACCATCGACTGGTTCTTGATGCAAGATAATGAAACAAAGCAAGCTAAATATATGGGAGCATAGTTTGGTAGTGGTGGAGGGAACAACCCTATTCAAACACGTACAATCTTGGGTAGAAGAATCATTCAAACTTTTCGTGGTCAAACAATGTTGGAGGTCAATTCTGACCTCAAGTGCCACTCGATTTCCAATAGGAGAAACCAAATTCCATATAAGCTATATTGGATAAAATCTTGGAGCAGCTTAGAAGCTTAGATGATGCTTAAAAGAGTTTGGAAGGTAAATTTAAACAACTAACCAAGAATCATGCTTCATCCATCCACAATTTAGAGGTTCAATTAAGCCAATTGTCAAATGTTGTGTTTGCATAAAGTGCAGGAAGCCTCCCAAACAGTTTTGCCTCAATATTGAGGGAGCAACTAACAATTATCACACTTCTAAGTGGAAAGGAACTTGAACAACCCACAAAGACAAAAGTTGCAAACCCTCCTCCTATTGAGAAAGACCAAGAAAAAGGGAAAGATGTGGACATGAGCAAATAACCCTCCTTATGTTGTTCCTCTGCCATATCCACCCAAAGTTCCATATCCTTAATGATTACAAAAGACTAAATTAGATTCACAATTTGCAAAATTCGTGGAGAAATTAAAGACATTGCAGATTAATCTTTCATTCATCGAGGCTTTAAAATACATGCCCAAATATGCTAAGTTTTTTAAGGATATATTATCGAAGATGCGTACTTAGGAAGATAACCAAACGGTAGCTTTAATAGGCACTTGTAGTTCAATAGTAACTAGCCAGATGCCATCCAAGCTGAAAGATCTAAGGAGTTTCATAATACCCTCTGTAATTGGTGAATTTGAATTAACAAAGTGTCATTAAGATTTAGGGGTAAGTATTAATCGTATGCTCTTTTCGATCTTCCAAAAATTGGGGTTTGTCGAGGTCAAGCCAATGTCAATGCAAAGCTAATCAATCTATTAAAAGACCATTTAGAGTGGTGGAAGATTTTTTAATGCAAGTGAACATGTTCATTATTTATGTGGACTTAGTGGCTTTAGACTTTGAGGAGGACAAGAACTGTCCACTGATTCTTAGGCGACCTTTCATAAACACGAGAATATCATTAATCGATGTTCATGAAGGAAAATTGACACTTCAGATTGGTAAAGATCAAGTGAAATTTAATATGAACAAGGCTTTAAAGAATATAAAGGAAAGCAGCACATGTATGAAAATTTCCATTATGGATAAAAGTATGCAAGAATAAATAAAGAATTACGATACAGAGGTGAAATCAATAGAAGTGGAGATAAACTATGTAATAGAAAAGGAGAATAAGGATGAGTCTGAAGTAGCTGATGAGATGGAGGAGTTAGATGTTCAAACTCATCAAGACATATTAGTCCAAACCAAAGCACCTATACCACCCTCCACAAAGAAACCACCCTCTTTAGAGCTTAAACCTTTGCCTACACATCTCAGATATACATTCCTAGGTGAAGTTCAAACTTTACCCATCATCATTTCTAACCAACTGGATAGAGTAGGGTGCTAACTATTGTTAGGAAGCAGATGAAAATCATAGGATGGAAAATATTTGATATTCGAGGTATAAACCCAAATGTTTGTATGCACTGAATAAAGCTTGAAGAAGGATGTAGGGCAGTGTGGGAATGTCAAGGGGTCTCCACCTCAACAGCTAAGGCAATGCAAGCACATTGTAAGCTGTGTGGGGAGAACAACCACAGCTTAACAAACTATTTCTTATTGAGAACTAGTGGGATTGAACAGGTAAGTTATATAGGCCAACCACAGCGAGGTAATAACCCATACTCAAACACATATAATCTGGGTTGGAAAAACTACCAGAATTTTTCTTAGAGTAATAATAATGCAGGTGGCCAACAAAGACCATAAGGACCGCCAGGATTCCAGCAAGATCAAATCAGATCATTGAAAAGTAGAATGGAGAAGATGATGGAGGTTTTAGGAGCCAAACTGGCAGCACAAGAAGAGAATCACAAAAGGACGTACAAGCTAAGAGGATAATCAAAAGAGAATGGAAGCAAAGTTTGATCAAATTTTGAAGAATCATGCCTCATCCATCCACAACCTAGAAGTACAGGTAGGACGATTAGCTAACGCATTATCTTCACAAAATGTAGGTAGTCTACCAAGCAACGCTGAGGCAAACCCGAAGGAGAGAATCATGGCCATTACTTGAATAAAGAACGAAGAAAGCAAGCATGGGGAGAAAGATGGAAAAAAGGAAGAAGAGTAAATAGTATTGGAAGTCCTTCCTAGGGGACCAGTAAGTGAGCCGAATAAGGAATTTTAGCTTGGACTTTCGCATCAATGTTTCGCTTAGTGGAAGCCATCTTCAAGTGAAATAACTTGGAATTCTAAGTAAGCGGAGTTAAGCCAAATAACAAATATAACAAATCAACTCCAAATAAAGCTTACGTTAAAGGAGGCGTTGAATGAAGAGGTTATCAATCACATATCAAGAGAAAATCTGCATTTAGCACAGAAGAAAGAAAACCCATGAGACTTTTTCATTCCGTGTAGTATAAATGGAGTTAAGATAGAGCGCGCATTTATAGATTTGGGAGTAGGTATCAATATGATGCTGTATTTATTTGGTTAGAAGTTGGGTCTAGACGAGCTAGTACCAACTAAGACATTAGTAAAGACGGCTAACAGGACGGTACATTTACCGAAGGAGATCATTAGGAATGTGAAGTTACACATTGACAACTTTATTTTTTCGGTGGACTTTTACATATTGGATATTAGTGAAGATGAGGAAAGTCCAATAGTTCTCGGGCGACCGTTCCTACCTACCGCCCATGCAATTATTGATGTTGATGGGGGTGAGTTACTATTGAGAGTAGGGAAAGAGCAGTTAACATTCGAGATGGCAAAGAAGAAGTATGGCTCCACTTTACCCTCGACCAATATCAAGGAATCTAAACCTTAAGGAGGATGGGAAAATATTGAGGACCTTGGAAATGCATTCAGAATGAAACGAACATGTAGGAGAAGGCAAAGAAAGGAAAACAAAAATGAAAGTGGAGTCCAGAATAAGGCAGCCCCGGTACAAAGTTTGAGATCAGTTTGTACACCATTATCATTCCTGCCATTTGATCCACCATGAGCAAGAAGAAGAGTCAAGCTACCGAAAATAACAGAAGCGCTGCATGGGAGGCAACCCATAGACATTAATTATCTTTTTATTTTTTTGTTCACTTATTTGTTTGTTTGAATTCTCGAGTTATGTTTATGGTTGAATTGGTTTTGATAGATGTCTATGCTGATTTTTGTTTGATTTCAATTGTTCTACTTTAAAAGTTCTTATGGATGGTATGATCTTTATGTTTTTGTAGGTGTTGGAATCATGGAGAATGAAATTACACTTGTTGAAGGTTTGGAATCTGGAGGATCACCAACGTGGAGTGATTCCCACGGATGTGGGAATCCTCTCCAGAAAGTTTCTGGAGAGGAAACCAACGCCTGTGGGAATTGGATGGATTCCCACGGAAGTGGCGCGCATGGGAATTCCATCTGAAGGGGGTTTAAAATTTGGCCCCCCTTCTTTATCTCCTTATCCTTAAATTTTTGCACTCTCTCTCTCTCTCTAACCCACGACCTTCTCTCTTCTTCCTCTTAAAAAACTCTTCATTTCTCATCTAGATTTTGGGTATTTTCCTTATGCCCATCCATTCATCTTACATTTCTTCACTCTTTTCATACATCAATCATTCAAAAACACCAAGATTTAGGTGGGATTTGATTTTCTCTCTCTAAAATACAAATTTCACTCTCTTTCTCTCTCGTTTGTGCAGATTTTATTCTAACAATGGCTCCACCAAGGACAAGGAGGGTTAGACAACTAGTTGATGAGCTCCACCTTCAAGTTTTCGGTGAAGGAAAACCCAATTTAGCAGCCGCTTATCGAGCCCCATTTTCAATTTACTCAGAAGAAGAAGGTGCACGTTTTCATGATTTTAAAAATAAAGCACATATTACTCCTAGGTATTTTAATTTTGAAGTCTTAGAGAATATAAGAGTGAGACGCCGACTTGAACAATTAGCTGCGAATATAGGGTGGAATAGATTTGTTCGGTTTGATGTGCCCATTTCTGCCACTCTATCCATAGAGTTCTTTACAACAGTTAGATATAATTATAAGATGGATTTGTTTTGGTTGAGGCTCGGTGGCAATGTCTTTAAACTCGATTATTCTGTCATGCTAAACTATTTAACTTGTCAAATACAAAAGTTTTGATGATCATCCTGATTTTGATGTGGATTCTTTTTGGACTACTCTCACGAGTGATTTCAATTCACGTAATGCACCAAACTCTCTGATCAGGAGTACTGAACATTTGTTGTTACATAAATTTATATGCTTGACTGTGTTTAACAAAACGGAAGTCAATAAATGTTCAGCTGAAGAACTCTTCTTTTTATGATGTATGGACAGAAAGCTTAAAATCAACACACCGTATAGGATTTTTTGATCATTAGTGAGTGTGATTACTAAACAGAATACATCTTTTGGGATGGCCCATATTGCCTCTGCTTTAGGTACATTCTATAATGTGAATATGACGCATCTGCATATTACTCCTCATAACATGTTTGATATAGTTTATTTGAGACGTGTTGAGATTGTGGAAGTCCAATCCATAGAACTTCGCAATCCTCAGATGTGCACTATAGTAAAGATCAGGAGAGACGCCAAGGTAGATGTAGACCAACCCTCCACATCCAGAACAGCTACAGAACCAGAGGAGGAAATGGTAGCAGAGGAAGCAGGGGAACAAACGGCAATTGATCGTTATCAATCGATTCTCGACCAAATAGTTGCAAATCATCAACAAATAACCTCTTAGCTCGATGAATTCGGCACTCAAATGAGGTAGGTTCACAAGGAGCAACGGAGCTTTAAGAAAAGGTTCCTCAATGGAACAATTTTGAAGCCCCTTTGCCAACACCTTCTCCACCACCATCGGAATAAGCTTTTCTTTTCCCTCAATCTTTTAGTTTTTAGTTTTTTATTTGTTACTTCGTGTATGTGAATGCATTTTCCTTCATGTGTATTTGATTTCATATTAGTTGTTAGCATGCTGTATCTTTTGTTTAGTTTCAACTTCCTTCATTGTGCTTTGACTTCAGTATTTTCTATTTATTCTCATACCAGTCGTTGTTTAATTTCTCTTATTTGAATTTCATTTTTTTGTATGGCTTGATGTTATTTCCCTTTTGTTTGGTTCTTGCTTTGTCACATTGAGGAAAATGTGAAATCTTAAGTGTGAGGAGGTGACATTAACTTGCTCAATTACATTGTTTGCATTTTTGTTAAATAGGATGCATATTTAGGCATATTATATGTGTTTTGTGTTAGCAATGGAACCATATTTAAATCACTCTATTAAATACTGCCATGAAAATTATGTCATGTAGCTGGAATTAGAGTGAATGGATGCTTGGACTCAAATTAGGCCCTTTAAGTAGAAAGTAGAAAGTGAACCATATAGAGTGATAAAACATAGTTTGTTGCATAAGCTTAGTGACAAATTGTCATATGAACAATGAGGTAGTGTAGAGATGCGTAATGAGTTTTCAATAGAGCCAAAGAGAGGATTGAGCCATATGACTCCATTTATAGTCATTTCATTTCTTTGTTAAATGTTACTTCCTTAGATTACTACCTTTAGAACTTTCTTTGAATCGGTTTGAGTCTACTGAATGCAAGCTTAGTAGAGATGATCTATGCCCTTTTTGTGTTAACCCTTGGCTTAAACAACCTACCCGTTATTATCCCTTGCTACACCTATTGAGCCTTAACCTTTTGTTTCTTAAAAACATCCGAAATTTTGAAAAAAAGAACCTTAGACCCCATTATCCAATCCTTTCACAAGCTTAGTAAAGTATTAAGTAAAATATTAGCTGGGACTGTGTGAAATTTTTACCGAGACAAATTGAGTATATTTCTGCATGTGGACTACAGTATATATAGTGCTAGTTTTGATCCATATTTCTTCCATATATGAAGGAAAATAAAGAAAGAAAAAAAGAAAAAAGAAAAAAGAAAAGAAAAAGGAAGAACAAGTGAATAGCATTAATAAGTGCAGAATATCAGTTATATTTGTATGTCTCGTAGTTATGTGTACTTATCCCATTTTTTATCCGCTTTGTACTTTACTTATGCTTGTGCTTAACTCTTTTCCGTTTCTTTTGACCCACCTTAACCTTTACCACATTACAACCCTAAACAAGTCCTTTTGATCTATTTATGCATGCAATCATTGTAGAGGAGAATTGGTGTATTAGCAAGCCTATGATAGTGTAGTTTTCTATTGGAAGTTTGAGTGAAACACTAACTCTTAAACACTTGAGCAAAATGAGTGAAAATTTTGAGGAAGATTCATTTATGTATCTTTACTTATCTTTGAGTGATTATGTCAATTATGAGTTTGCTTATATACACCAATGAAACAGTAGTCATGACATATGTATTAACTTGATATTTGAGTTGGGTTGAATTTGAGGGATTGTGTGTTTTGATGTTTGCAAAAATGAAGTGGTTGAATTGATTGGTTGTATTTATTTTTCTTGAGGACAAGCAAAGATTCAAGTGTTGGGATGTTGATAGGTGTGCATTAGGATATGTTTTTTATAGGTAATTAGCATATGTTTTCTTGCATAATGGTTGCTTATTGCTCTAGTTTTGTAGCACCCCACTTCCACCGAGCACGTATCCTTACTTCTTGAGGACATTCGGACACACACCCTATGAAAGCGGTGCGTTAGAGCAGTCAAACAGAACTCATTACAAAATTTTTCCTCAAACATTGCATGCATTTTTCCAAAAACCAAAAATCATTAATGGCCTATTTTATTTATAACAATTTAAATCACAATTGTCACAAACAATATGCACATCGTAGAATTCCAGTAATCATTTGGGCGCAATACAAATTCAAAACATTTTTGATCATAAGATTATTACATATCAGAATTATTCATATATACATGGTACAGTATTTACGGAATACATACTTTAATGCAAAAATTAATAGAAAATGTATGCAGACGCCAACTGATCCCGACCTCTATCTCTTACTCAAATGCAGTGGTTAGACTCTAATTGGTCTAAATGGGTGTCTCCTCTTAGCCTGAAAAATATGTTGCAAATTTTGCGTTGAGTTTTGCTAACTTAGTGAGTGGACCATCCTCGATGGCTCACTTAATCACATAACACATTAATTTATGTAATCACGTAATTCACATCATTTCACTTATCAACATGTTGAATCACAGATACTTCATATTCATTTAATTCATATTTCACATTCAGAAATCATTTAAATCATACATATCAAATGTATATATAATGCTTATGAGACTCACTTTCAATTGTTATTGTTGTGACCGAGTGCCTGTAACTGTCCCGTATCTATTGTGGATACCGGACTCATTAATAACTGTCCCTTATCTGTTGGAGATACAAAGCTCATTTTATACAGTGAGCTAGAGGCTCTTACCATATTCTGAGCTTTAAGCTCTTTTCCATTTCTAAGCTTTAAGCTCTTTTTCAGTGGCTACTCCGATCACAACTACCTGTATCTTTCATGCATTCATGTAATGGAATGCATCAATCACATATTTCCTCAATTCACATGCAAGGAGCAGTTTAATGTTCCCACATATTTCAAAATCCTCAGATATTCAATGTCTGGAATCAGAACAATCACATTCACATTGCATACTCATTCAATACATAACACAAATAGAACAATCAGTAAGTAAGACCATCTAGGTTGACTCATAGTACGCTCCAGATTAGCATTAGCTTCCATGTTCTGGAATTGTCTGGGTATCGACATTCAATCTAGTGTATCAACTTCATGCAATACACATTACTAATTGCATAATCATATAGACATTCAGTTATACACATATGTATATATGTAATGTATAATGCATGCTCATGTTGACTATTCCGAGTATTTATCCTTAATCATATCACTTAACTTTTAACAACATCATCTGTGCATGTTAAGCTTACTCTTAGGTTCATACCTTAAGAACCTAGTCATTCAATTAGCATAATTCAATCTTTCATCATTTCTTTTCTAGCATTATAAGTTCACAAAATATCTCATCTATCATTCATCTTTACTTAATACTCCTCATTCATCTTAATGGGATCTCATTAGCCATTATAGGTTCACCTTCATTCTTATAACATTCAAAAATTCTATATTTGGACACTTGATATACAACAATCCATTCTTATTTTATCCTCAATCATTACCCTAAACATATCACTCATTTTTATCTCTTATTTCCACATCAAACTCGGTACATGTCAAGCTCCATTCAAGCCTAAATGTATTATAGGAAATCATTGATAAGTCCAAAATTTATATATGTACATGTCTTGGAACATTAAGCATAACTTTTGTTGTGGATTTCAGATTAATGTCATTCTAAGACAGTTTCAAAGAGGACTTCAAGTTCTACAACTTCGATGAAGACCCTGAAGAGATATTTTGCCTTCAAAAGGGTCAAAATTGCATATTTCTATAGCTATCCCTTGAATGTCTGCTAAGCGGACATGTATGTCCGTTAAATGGACATGAATGGGGCTGGGACACTGAAAAACCCTAGAAGGTCCGTTTAGTGGACAAGAAGTCCATCCAGCAGACATCTACAGGCTATTTTCTAGATTTTAAACCCCTTCAATCACACCTAACACTTCTTATACATATCCTAGAATTCGTCATTCAATTTCTTGTCATTCCTACCTCCATTCCAATTCAAAACATCCACAAAACACATCGTCCACAAAACACATCATACAAGAGTATTGATCATACCTAACAAAACAAACATTCCAATTTATACACATTCATCATAAATTTCTGCACATGTTCAACTCCCTTTATCACCTTTATTTCATCTCTAACTTATCACACTAATTTTTCCCATTACAAGACACTATATTACTCTTTTTCTTTAGCTCTAAACTGATTCTTTCTCATCTCTAAAACAACCAAAGAGATACACATTATTATACTAGAAAAATAGAACAAGTAAATACCCATTTACATGTCTAAATTTTCTGCACACACTTAACTCCATTTCCAACTTTACTTTGTCTCTAAATTATCATCTTACTTCTTCTCATTTTAAGACAATACACTAACCTTTCCTGTGGCTTTAAATGCATTCTAGTTCACCTCTATAACATTTAAAGAAATCCATGTAAATATAAGGAAAACAGAGTATAAAAACATCCATTCACTAATCAAATTTTTGCACTTCTTTATACACCATTTTCATAATCAATTTAAACCTAAAGCATCACTATATCAATTTATGAATCATTACTCATTATTTATGTAAAAGCAAGACATTTACATGATCCTTTCACCACTCACGTTTTACACAAATAATTTCATGATCATAATCATCAATCTCAAATTACTTATCAAATTAGTTAGATTTAATATTACCCATAAAGATTAAAGCATAACTTACTTGATTTAACTCCAAAATCTTCAAGATTTCACCTAGCCCTAGCTTTCCACATAACCCATGTTCATCATCATTTCAAGGGAGGAAAGGTTGGGCTTTCATCAACAAAGTGAAGATACAAATATATGGAGTGGCAAGGTAAAGAAAAATAACAAAGCTTAACATTGATGGGTAAAAAGAAGAAAGTGTCGTGTAGAGAAGAAAGAAGGGCTGAAGAAAGGGAGAGCATTTCATGAGAGTGAAAGACAATGGAGAGATAAGGATGGTCTTTCAAAAATGAAAATATCTTGGTTAAAGTTGTGGCAAGGCAAGTGACAGTCAGATGGCAGTAGAATTTTTATAAATGACATTGGGATTTAATGATATATGTCATCAAAAATTTGGGAGACAATTGGAGTAGAAATTATAGACAAATGGACTAGTTAATAAAGATGACCCATTAGAAACCTTAAGATGGTGACATTTGGCAAGTGACATAAAAATTCTACTGCCATCTGACACTTATTTCTGCCACTATTAATTAATTGTCTCGTCACTTGGTATTTTTCCTAGTCCAAAATACCCTTAATTCCAGAAAATTATCAAATTCACCAAAAATTCTAAATAAATAATTTAATACACCAAATAAATTTTCAGAACAAAATATTCACTATCCACAACATAATTACATTAAATCAATCATTTATACCCGAAAATGTCAAATGAGTGCATGTATAAATTATTGTCATGTGTGCAATAATCAATGTCACGTACATGATGCTATTTTATGCATGAGTATGAAATGTAATTTTCTAATCTCTGTGGTTTTTAATATACGGTATTCTCAAGGGGAATGGGATGTTACATTAAGAGACATTTCATCAAACAATTCATAGGTAACTCGAATTATCTCTAACTAATAACAAAACCACTGCATTTTTTCATTATTTACCAATAACAACACATTCAAACAACAAATAGACCGACAATTCAATGTAAAAATGCATAAATAACTTTGTTTAACACATCAAAACAAAACCCACCAACCCACTAAGAGTCATATATATAACCATTTAACAGCTTCATTTTTTGGAGACAAAATAAACCCAATAGTTTTATTACCTGAAAATGATGCATGATGGACTAAAGAAAGCCAAAATCGATGGTGGAAGCTTGGGAGGAAAAGGGACCAACGATGTTGATGGTGGGAATAAGAGAAAAAATAACAGAGGGGAGGGAGAAGGGGGGCCTTCGGGATGGTTAAGATCGAGATTAAAACGATGTCATTTGGATTAAAACCAAACAACATCATTTTAATTTATGAACAATTTGATAGTTATCGACAGAATCTGTTGGTATTTAAAATTGTTGGCTACTTTTAAGATGGACTTTACTTTTCTGTCGCTATATTCCATCAAAAAAGTTGCGGGGATAATTTTCATCCACGTTTACCGACAAATATTTTGGTGGTTGGAAAAAATAATTTTTTAGACAATTTTATCGACTAAAAATCAATTTCCGTGGCTAATTTACTATGGAATATTTTTCGCCAGTAATTTTCCGTCGGTAATGTGCTATTTGACTTATATTCACATCAATATATGCAAATTCAAAGGAAAAAGAGAGTGATTTCAAGTAATAAAGAGAAATTATATGTTAAAAGTACAACAAGATTTGATACCACATTTAAGTGAATAACATTAAAGGGAATATGGCTTGATGATCTAAAAGAAAATGTTAATTGCATAATCTTAAACATATAATTCTCAAAAGATAATACGTAAATACATACCTATAGTATTTCTTTAAATCGTTAGGTCACAAACCTATTTCTGAATAAATTACTTTTTATTCCTTAACCCTTTTGTTTACAGATGCTTTGATTAATTTTTATCCCTTAACCCTTTTGTTTGTAGATGCTTGGATGAATGAATCAGTATATGTTGATTGTAAACCCTAAATGGTAATGAAAGAACCAATTCATATATTTTATAATTTAATCTGATACATATATCACATAACTGAACAAATGGTCATGATTGTTAAGCTACTTAATTTTTAATTGGGTTTAAGCATAACTAGCTAACTCAATATTGGGCCATATTACATCAAATTTCATGATAAAATGATTATTACTTAGAACATAATTTTTATGTAATTTAGCGATAAAATAAAAGATGATATCAAAATTTTAAAGATCATTAATCTATTTTAGGTTATAATAAAATAAAATTTATGTCTTCACAAAACTTATTCATAAGTGGAGTTAAAATGTATAACATCATTATTAATTAGATTAAAAGATATAAACCTCTTATATGGTTAAGAAAAAAAGGTAAACCTCATAGTCTTTAAAATTCTTTAAAATATTTCTTATAGTTTTTAAATTTTCAAAAAAAAAGTTCTCTTAAACTTCGGTTATAAACAACACCAAAATACATATTATCGTATATGGACTAATTAAATGTTGCTAATATAGTAATCAACTTAACTCTTAAACCCTACATGAACCAATTAAACTCAAAATTGAATTAATAATTTAAGATAATTATAATAATTTATTATTTTGGATCATGTTTAATTAATTTATTTAAGTTGATTGTTTTGTAAATAATTTTTAATTGGTCCACATATGTAATATTTATATCGCATGTGTTTTATCATTATTTTTAACCAAAATCCAAGAAAAGGAGTTTTTTTTGAAAAATTAGAAGTTATGAGTTTGTTTTTGAGAAATTTAAAGATTAAGAGATCTTTTAAAAAGATTTTAAACCACATATAAGTCTCATAGACCTTGTTTGGTAAATGGTGAATCAGTTATGTTTTGGTAGGTTGAGAGGTATTTGGATGTTTAATCATGTCAAATCGTTGATAATCATGCTTGATAATCAACTGATTAGGTTGGCGAATTGAACTCAATTTGTTATTTTTGAAAATGCTCCTATAAGTAACGTTTTGCTCTAGCAATTGAAAAATTAGGGGATTAAAAAAATTATGCCCAAAAGTTATTATAAAATATTCAAGTTGTCATCTTCTATTATTGTTTTCCCTTCACTAAACTTCAACTTTATTAATATGGAGAAAGAAAGCAACAACAATAATAATAATAATTTATTATTATTATTATTATTGTTATTATTATTATTATTGTTATTATTATTGTTGTTATTATTATTATTATTGTTATTATTATTATTATTATTATTATTAATAATTTATTATTAATAATAATAAAATATGAAAAAGCATGTTTAGTTAAATGAAAATTATACTCAATTTTGTAATAAAGTTGAATTTTACCATTACATGTGAAAATTGCCTCATTTACTATGTAAAACAAATAAAAGGCCGCAGCGGGTGCTAGATAGCGGATGCTCACTTTAGTAATTTTTACAATTTTTGCTTGTATTGGAAAACTCAATAAAGCAACTAGTATTATAAATGCATGACATGCAGTAGTAGGTACCCAGTTCTCTATTTTAGAGCATCATTTATTCATACAAACATACTGAAATTTATCTTCCATCAGTGAAATAACAGACCGAAAGATTCAGTCAAGTGGATAGTACTGTTCCCATTTTAATGATATAATTTTGATTTTGTTTTTTTCCGTAAGAATTGTTCCATTTATTTCTTAAAATTTAATATTATGTTCATAAAGTTCTGTTTCATTCTCGTAATGTTACAAACTCGAATATATTTGTTTCGACCTCGTGAAGTAATAAGCTCAACAGACTATAGTCTCGTGTACATCCAATAACTCGACGGGGTTAAATCTAAAAACAATCCCATTTAACTCGTCATTGTTTCAGTAGATGCAAAGTTTTAAGGCAACAAATTAATTCTTTTTTGGTTAAAAGTGGATTCTACACGACAAGCTATATATACTCATGCTTAATCATCAGTGAACGAAAAGATTCCAAAGTAATTTTAAACAATCTTCAAAATGAGGGTATAACAGTAAGACCCGAGAAACAAGAAGTGTCAATAATCAATGTCCAAACCCATACATTCGTTTCATGATTTTTCTAGGAGAACGGAAAAATGAAACACACTGCTTATGTGCCAACACGCTTTGAATTAACTTGCAAATCTCCTATTAATTCATTAATTAGGGAATGAGATTATTATGTTGAACTCGGGAGAATTAGGAACCGCAATCGCCAAAGCAAGTCCGTCTTTAATGGAACCAATCCAATACGAAACACAAGCAGGTTTGTTCTTTTGATGGAAAGCTACCCCGTTGATGCCAAGAACATCCCAACTTGAAGAAACCAATTTAGGTCTGAGTTTGGAAGGGAGCATTTCAAGGTCATGTTTCTTGCAATTTCGTACTTTGGTGACCATGGTTGATTCTTTGACGAGCAGAAAGAACTCTGAAGGCATTTCAGCACCCAGTTTGGATTCAGCTTCCTCGATGGAAAGCCGCAATGCGTTCTTAAAATCAACGCTTTCGCTTTCCGTCCTGAAGATCATAGTTTGGCCAGAGTTCTTACTTGGGGTTGTGGTAATGATGCAATCTGGAGAGAAACTCGCAGGTTTGAGATTTGGTAGATAAAATATAGGTAGCTTGACGACTTCACTTTTGGAGACTACTTCTCTGTGCATTTCTGCCCATTCTGAAATGAAGTTTTGTTCGATAAAAAGGTCTGCTAAAAGAAGGCTACAGCTTATTCCGATGGAGTATCCCCCGCACTGGAAATTAGTCACCTGCAAAACGCACACCACAAGGAATAATTAAGAAGTTGATGTACCCTTTAAACTAAGCTGAACTTGTGTTAGGGTTGTAGTAATACCTCAGTATTTTGCAAGTTCTGAATATTTATATATTTATTTTTAAAAATTAAAAAAACAGTGAATCTGCATGGAATGTTCATAAAATTTATGCAAAAACGTGTAGTTCACAGACCTGAACATAGAATAGGGGAGAAAATTGAGGATCTTCTTCATCAATGTTCTTCCAGAGAATAAGCTCAGCTTCTAACTTCTCTCTGTCCTCCGAGTCCAGAAACTCTTGTAGCTTGATTGGAATCTTTGCCTCAATAAGCCTAGCACCACTATCATTGGAAACAATCTCTAGCTCTCTGTTACCATGTTCAACCCGCCGTAGACGTCCACTGAGTATAGGGTACTCCACCAAAGTTCTCATTAATGACTCCTTAAACCACCCAGCAACTACCCAACCAGAATTCTCCTTCACAGCCCCATTATAGTAAAGGACTATGTTGAGACAACCCTGGAAAACGTTAGTGGTGTCGGTGTCCACGACGGAGACTTGCCGTGTCTGCCGTGGCTCGGTGACCCTGAGGGGTGGCACACTTTGAATAGCCTCAATTTGGGATTTATGTACATCATTGCAACTAATGCCATTGAGCATTGCCATATTTAGGGGCACAAGAACAACTCTAATTGATAGTTACATATTTATAGGGATTTGCTATAATGTTTTGCCTCTTCTTTCCCAGTTGACTATAGGATAATTGACGAAAAAGAAAATGTAAGCAAGGAAAAAATGGAAAGAAAAATTCTAACTTCATACTACGTTGACAAGGACATATCCATGTTATGATCTAGCTAGCTCCATTTATTAACAGGGATGTGTCGATTCAGCATTGGTTGATCAATAAAGTTTATACAGGATTGGTTTGCTGTTACACCTAACTTGCCTCGCTTGAGTTATGAGAGATAAGAGAATTGGTTACCAGAATAGGAGGACTATTAGGACTGGGCCTCATACTATTCCTTGACGTTTTCTTTCTGTCCTAACCTTAACATGTCATCACACCAGTTGGTTCTTAGACTACATCTTGGGGTTATCAGATCCAAGAATATATTCAATCTAGGGCTCATTTATCGATTCTTTTGCCTACTTGATCACGTTCCCTTCTGCATCTTATTCTTGCTCGCATACTATTAATCACAATCCTAATTTCCTTCGACCTTTGTCAATGAATAACCATTTATCTAAATCAATCGTGGTTGCAACTATCATATCAGAACATGTTTGAGAATGTTAGATTAATCAATGGCAAAGTGTTTAATAGGATTCCCATCTGCCCAATCAATGAATAGTTGTACGCTCTTGATGTTTCTCTTATCAGGTACTAATTACCAAGGTTTCGTTATTTCCTATGCGTACTGAATTTTTTGTTTAATAGTTCTTAGGTAAGAAAAGGATAATATTATATATATACAAGCCGAATTCATAAATGGTGTGATCGGTATTATAATTTGCAAGAGAAAAAAGATAACTGGGGAAATGAAAACTTGTAAAAGAAGATTTGTACAAAGGAAATCTTCCTTCATTTTTTCAATTGAAGTGACAGTAATTTGAATACAAATTTGACAAAAATATCTCTCCAATAAAGGATAGAAATGGAACTTATGTATTTAAATATGATACAGTGCTATTAATATCAATGATATAAATACAGGACGAGGCTGTCTAATTGACCGGATTAAATACGAATAAGACTGATTTTCGGTTCAGCTTTTACTTTTAACCATTGAGAATAAAAACTGTCTGTTTAACCATGAATCAGACTAGTTTTCTGTCATTCACCTTTCTCCTTTGGTTTATAAAAATACTTAGGCTATCTTACTCTTAAGTATATGAGGTAGTTGTAGTTGATTACCTAAGGTCATCTCTTAAGGAGGTAAAATTGGTTCATTCAAATTAATCTTAAAGAAAAATAAAAACAAATGCAGTCCTAAACATTTTATCCCAATTAATTGAGTAAAGACTTTAAAGAACATTATGCAATTAGACTAAAAAGTATACTAACTTCACTAGAAGCAAAAATGAATTGATTAATCGATATGAAAACTCTTGATAATTAACTTCACTAATTTACTCTCCTATGCATGACGAAGGTGAATTAATTAGATAATTATCTTGCAAAATTACCAATTGAGTTCTAAAATTAATTGAAATAACAAACTAATCTGACGTACGTATTCAACAAGTTTATCCTCCAAATTAATTATTAAACTCAACTAATAATAACCCATTTAAGTTAATATATTTCTAATTTATAACTTAAGCGTCTATAATAAAATTTTGTGTCTACTAGTATTTTAATTGAATGTCCTATTTTATCTAATTTGTCATCTATGGATGATATATTTTTGACTATTTTTTCATAACATTGGAGCAATTAAAGATTCTAATAGTTTATAAATGTTTTTTATTTCATTAATTTCATTAACTTGTTGTAATTGATAATTTTGATTTAATAATTGTATTATTTCTTTTTATTGATTTTCAATATTAAGTTGTTTATCAAACAATTCAGATAATTGTTTAATAATACTCATAGTGTATTCTGTAGATGAGTTTTTAACTCATAAAGTTGTTTTTTAATATCTAACAGTTCAGTAGCTAATTTTTTTGAATTTTTATCTATTCCCTTATTAGAATTTCCTAGTTCCATAAATCTAATAGGTTTTTCTAGTCTTGTGGAATAAGATCGTAAAAGGGTAATTTTTGATTTAGGTAATCTATTTTCACTTAAAGAAAAACGAGGTAAATCTTGAAAGTTTTGTATTTTTATTGGATAATTAATATTTGGTAGTTCACTTAAACTATTTCTTAAATTTATTCCTACTTTAGCTACATCAGTGAATAGTTAATCTATATAAATATGATACATATTTTTTAATGTAATACTATGATGACAATTAGTTAAAGCATAACTAATTTGATAAGTAATTGAGAAAGGATATTGTTTAGTAGTCATTAAATTATCTCGGTAAAATTTGTATGTGACGGTAATTGTTTCAGACAGTAATTGTTTCATCTAATTTTTGGGATTGTAAAGGAATTCCTAGCTTAAGGTGGGTATTGAATTTAAATTTTCTGTAAGCTAAATTTCTACTCATGATTTCTATTACTTTATCCTTTAAATCAATCATTCTTTCGTCTATTATAGCCATTCGTATAGGAGAATCTATTCTTTCTTGAAATGTTGATTTTAATAAAATTTGGATGGTAGAAAGATGTATATATCCAATTTTATGTCTTTTCTCTTTAGAAATATTTTGTAATTGTTTATAAATTTGTTCTTGGTCTGTTAAACTGATGCGAATATATCCATTACATTGATCAATTCAAATAGGTGTTTCATATACAATTTTTCCATAATAAATTATATTTTTTCTATTAATTAAAATTTTGAAAGGATGGTGTGTAATATCTTGACCATCTTTAAGATTTAATTGTGTTTTTGCTATTTGTTTTTGTTTCTCTTGTGATAGGAGTGTATTAATATGAAATATACCGGTAGATTCTGTTAATTCTAAGTTATCAATATCTAAAATATTAGTTTGTGTGTTATCAATCGATTCAGAGTCTTGAATTATTTCGATCATGAATATCGTGGAAGTGTTCAGTAAGCTGGTTATGGTTATGAAATAAGTTTTGTTTATGTAAATTATAATATTGAGTTGCTAGATCTATTCTGTCTTGAATAGGGGTTAAACCATAGTTATAAAGGGAAAATTGTAGATAATTATAGTGGTTTTCATAATATTCTTTTTCTAATTTGTATTGAAAAATTAAAGTTTCACAATGAATACTATTTGTTACCAATTTATTACAAAGGGTACAATTAGGCATTACAGAAATATTTGACATAACTTAATTAAAAATATGAATTTTATAATGTTTGTGAAACTGTTTATAGAGTTGTTTTACTTCTAATTATTCCTGATTATAGACCTCTGTGTGTCGTTGTAATATTTCATTAATCTTATGAAGGGTTGTTTGAGATGCATTGATTTGTTCTAACTGATAATACGGATTTTTGAAGGTTTTAACCAACTTTTTACTAAGTGTCAGTTTCTTTTCAATATGTACAATGACTAGATGAAGATTATGACAAGTAGTACAAATAGGCATGATAATATGAATGAAGACAATATTAAAAAGAATAAAACAAACATAAGTAATATTTTTAAGCATAAAGAATAATGATGATTTTAGGTAAAAGGATGAAAAAAATTAGAAACACAATTGTTTATACCTTCTGTGTTGCTCTTCGTCTCCTCTTCTTCAAAGCCAATCCATAGGCTATGATCACAGAGAATTTGGAGAGCAGGATACAAAAGATAATAAACAAAAGCTATTTTATTTTTTCATAGAGCAGAAGGCTCATTTCTTCTTACATTATATAGACCGTAGATGTTGGCCCCGGGTCTGCATATAGATTTTATGGCGACTATGTGTCACCATTGAGATTTATTTGAAATAATATAATTAAAGTCTAGACAAGGAAAATTTATGGTGGGACCTTTCTGATATAAGCAAATAGTAATTAAAATGTCATAGAACGATTTTAGACATAAAATTAAATTATTTTTAAAAAATGATTTAATATAAACAATTAATTATTAATAAGATACACAATTAATAGATAATATCAAAATAAAATAAATAGATAATAATTGTATTAAATAAATAAAAATTCATAGGAGAAGTAAAAATAATACCCAACAATTTAATGACAAATTTTCCATAGCAAAAGTGAACAAAGAATAAATGATTTGGGTGTTAAAAGAATTAATTTGTAATTTGATTTAAGAAGTTAAAAGCAAAATGTAAAAGGGAGAGGGTTATAGGCGTGACTCTCCATAGTCACGCCTGTGACAACTGACTTGGAGAGGAAAAAGTCACGGGCGTGACTTTTTCTCTCATGCCCGGGAGAAAATTCTGAGACTTTCACGATCGCAATTTTCTGGCACTGTCACGATCGCGATTGTTATGAAATTCTGGGACTATCACGATCGCGCTTCGTCGTGATCGCGATTTTCTAGCACTGTCGCGATCGCGATTATCGTGAAATTCTGGGACTGTCGCAATCATACTGTGTCGCAATCGCGACTTCCCAATTATACATCCTTACTTTTAGACAACATAACTTTCAATCCAGAAGTCCAAAAATTACAAGAAAAAGATCTACAACTTTCATGAAGAAATTTAGTCTAATTCAGCCTGTATCGTTACAGTTTAATCATTTAAGTAATGATTACCATTTCAGTCAAATATTTGTACACCAATACTGCTATCTTATAATGGCCATAACTCTTCCGTCTGAAGTCCAAAAATTTCAATCTTTATACCATTAGAAAGCTAAAAGAATAATCTACAACTTTTATGAAGATCACTTAGCCTAAATCTACCTATATCAGTGCAGTTTATTCCTCAAAGTTTCAGATTACATTTTTATCCTATTCTCTGTTTTCATTCATCTGTACACAAACAGTTCTCATACAAATTTCAAAGGACCCGAACCAACATTCAATTTCCTACATACCAAAACTCTTTTGATACACAATTTACTTCAAACAAGTCCATCCAATATCTCCCAACATTCAACACAGAACACAGAGCCCATTCAACAGAAAAAGAGAATCTGCATATATATATATATATATATATATATACATACATACATACATATACATATATCAGTAATATTGCTGCAGTTCCACTGTCAACTCTCACTGTCAAGTTGCAACATACATATTGTCTGTTAGCAAACACAGAAACTGATCTCGTCAACAACCAAATGATATTCTAGGAGACTAAAAAACTGACATTGCTTCATGAAGTAGTTAAGAACATGTGTCAGAAATTTTCTAACTCTGCTTCAGGTTTTTCTCTTCAGTTGATGTAGTATCAGCTCTAAGCTTGCTGAACATCTTCTAATTCTTCATTGTTCAATCTTTCTTTGCATGTACCATCATTTGTCTCACTTGTCTTGCTTTGATCTTCATTCCTACACTGTACCATCATTCCTACACTGCATGTACACATGTGTTGATCTTCATTTCTAGCTTCCTCTTAAACACTACAAATTTACTCTTTATTCAGGAATTAGAGCATGAAGAGGAACAAAACAAATGAAGAAATGCAGAGCAGAATTACGGCAGACTAGTATATAGTGCTTCGTACTTACATTATTATCATAATCATCTTGTACACACACAGAACTTTTTCGTACGAAGGCAACTACGACAGTTGTCAATGGAAATACCAACCCTTGAATTGTTTACTTCATCCAGATTTGCAATACCAAATGTCTGTTGTGCCTGTAAATCAAAATGCATGCTAAATAATTCAAACAAAACAAAACATGTAATGCAATTATAAAACATAATTGAAATTAAGATAAATACTTTCTTTAAATTACCATAAGTAAATCAATCATGTGCATTGAAGATGGGATAAAAATGCTAACATTTTGTTGACTTCTCCCTATATCATTTACCTAACATCATAAATGATTTAAAGTTTAATAACACATTTCAGACATAAAATATTTAAAACAATAGAAGCAAATAGTTTAACAAAGAATTCCAGAGGAGTTGTTGCATAATGATGATGACTGTATAACATTGTTGACTTACCCATATGAACACCTATTGGCTGCAATTCCTATTATCATAACCAATTGGTTGATAAATAAAAGATTACGTTGATTCAAATTATTATACCAATAAGACAATATTAGAAATTGA
>JAOTAY010000005.1:14504563-14520764 GCA_025629805.1 Erythroxylum baracoense
TTGGACTGTAAAGGACAAGAATTTAAGGAAACGAGAGTTTATAATGATAAGAAGAATTGATGACACCAGCAGTTTTGGAAGTCTGCCTTACTTGTTAATCATCAAAACATTTCATCAATCTTCCCCTACTCTATTCTCTCTTTACTGTTCTCTTATAAATGATGCATAACCTACTCAGCCTTATCTGGCATAACAACTTGACACAAAATAACAACTTGACACCAAATAGACTCTGCCTACAATGTAACAGACTCAACAATCGTAACTGCACTCCTTGGTGATCACGCACAGAGCATGCCACCTCAGCCTCTATTCTCACATTTTATTCATGCATCCCATCGGATTCCTTTTACTCACTATTGTTGGATCCTGCCCTTGTAAAGCCTCTCAGCCTTTTTCTCTTATAAATAATCTAGATCGCAGGACGTGGCCTATCATTACCCCCTCCTTTAACATTCACCTTGTCCCCAAGGTGGAAATCAGGAAAAACATCCCTTAAAAGCTGAAGTGGTTCCCATGTGGCTTCAAAAGGTGGAAGGTTCTTCAATTTAACTAACAACTCTAGCTAATCTCCCTAACCACGAGTCTCCAAAATTTCTTCAGGTTCCACTGTCCACTCCATAGCAGAAGATAAAGATGCTGGAAGTGGCAGCACTTGATCAGATTTTCGCATGGCCCTCTTTAATTGCAAAATGTGAAACATTGGGTGAATTCTAGCATTGTCTGGAAGCTGCAACTTATAAGCCACCTCACCAATACGTTGAATAACTGGAAATGGTCCAAAATAGCTTGGTGCTAATTTCTCGTTAGAACGTGAAGCTAAGGAGCTTTATCGATAAGGACGTAGCTTGAGATAGACTGAATCCCCTACCTCAAAAGTCAAGTCACGCCTATCTTTATTGGCAGCTTGTTTCATATGATTTTGAGCAATCAACAACTGTTCTTTGAGCTCATCCAGCATCAAATCTCGCTGCAACAACTGTGTTTCCAAAGTGGAATTTGTAGTGTCATGATGATTATATCGTATCAGAGTTAGAGGATCACTCATATAAACAATTTTGAAGGGAGTAAGCTTAGTGGTCATATGGTATGAAGTATTATAGGAGTACTCAGCCCATGGAAGCCACTTAGACCATTGGCGCGGCTGTGGCTAGCAAAACATCGCAAGTATGTCTCAAGACAACAATTGACCACCTCACTTTGTCCATCCGTTTGAGGATGATAAGCTGTGCTCCTCTTCAAGGAAGTGCGTTGGATACAAAATAACTCAGTCCAAAAATGACTAAGAAAAACTCGATCTCTGTCCATGACAATACTGCAGGGAAACCCATGCAATTTCACAACACAATCAATGAACGCCTCCACAACTACCTTGGCTGTATAAGAATGTTTGAGGGGAACAAAATCTGCATACTTGCTCAATCGATCTACCACAATCAGAATAGAATCAACCCCATAAGATTTTGGAAGACCATCAATAAAGTCCATGATAATATCCTCCTATATGGCTTGGGGAATAGGAAGTGGCTGTAACAAACCCACCGAAGAAATGGTCTAATATTTGTATTACTGGCAGACCTAACATTCTTTGACAAAATGCTTAATAGCTACATGCATACCTTGCCAAAATAACTCTCCTGATATGTGTTTAAATGTGTGAAGAAATCCTCCATGTCCTGCTGCCAGACTGTAGTGAAATTCCTGCAGAATTTGTGGAATAAGAGATGAGGAGTGAGGAATTACTAGCTTGCCATAGTAGTGAAGCACTCCATGCACCAGAGACCACCCAGGTTTAGATAATGGGTCCTCCTCCAAGGCTGTCTTAATAGCACAAAGATAGGGATCAGCAGCAATCTCCTTATACAAGAGGGGCCAATCAATCCAAGAAAGTACTGAAATAGCCATTAGTTCTTTATGATGGAGAATTCTAAATAACGAATCCGCCACTTTATTCTCTGGGCCCGGATGATATTGAACCTCAAAATCATATCCCATAATCCTCGTAAGCCACCATTGATATTCAGAAGCAATCAAACGTTGCTCCAACAGAAATTTGAATGATTTTTGATCCGTTCGCACTACAAAATGCTGACCCAGCAAATAATGTCTCCACTTTTGAATCACCATCACAATTGCCATTAATTCACGTTCGTAAACTGATTTAAAATATGGTCTTCGTTGTAACGCATGGCTTTAAAATGCAATTGGCTGCCCTTTTAATGACAACACAGCTCCAAGGCAAATTCCCGAAGCATCAATTTCCACAATAAATTATGTTGAAAAATATGGTAAAGCGAGCACTGACACAGTTTTCATGGAATGCTGTAGAGTGTTGATAGCTGCGGAAGCTTCTTCTGTCTACTGAAAAGAGTCTTTCTTAAGCAAGCTTATTAGTGGAGTAGTGATTTTGTCATAGTTGCGCACAAATCGCCTATAATACCCCCCTCAAACCAAGGAATCCTCGCAGCTCCTTTGGGTTAGAAGGCATGGGCCAATGATCTATGATATTGACTTTATTGGGATCTGCTACAACTCCTTAGGCAGAGATATTATGCCCAAGATACTCCACGTTAGGCTGGCAAAAACAACATTTCTTGGCATTTGCATAAAGACATTGCTCTCTCAAAACAGTTAGAACAGATCATAAATGCTCCATATGTTCTTCAAAAGATGAACTGTAAATCAGGATATCATCAAAGAATATGAGCATATACTGACGTAGAAACGGGCAGAATATATTGTTCATTAATGCTTAGAACGTTATCGGGGAATTTGTCAATTCGAACGGCATCACTAAAAATTCGTAGTGGCCGTCATAAGTGCTAAAGGCAGTCTTATGAACATCCTCCTTCTTGACATAGATTTGGTGGTATCCAGATTTAAGATCTAGTTTAGTAAACAACTTGGCCCCATGAAGCTCGTCTATTAACTCATTGATGTTAGGGATTGGGAATCAGTCTAGAATCGTAACACGATTCAATACTGTATAATTCATGCAAAATCACCACCCACCATCTTTCTTATGGATCAAAAGCACGGGACTAACGTTTGGCTGTATAATGCCTGCCGATAATATTTCTGTCTAACTTTTTAATCTCTGCCTTTTGAAAATGAGGATAACGGTATGGCCGAACGTTGACAAGACTCGCGCCTTCTTTCAATAAAAGTGCATGTTCATTACCAGGCACTAGAGGTAATCCCTTCGGGCTCTCAAAAATAGCCTTAAATTCTTGCAGTACTTCTTTGACTCTCGGATCATCACACTCCCTAGCAGTGTTACTCTGGACTGCTATATGCATTAACTCCAACATCAGCCCCGATTTCTCTTGTTGTAATTCCTTAGCTATGGTCTTCAAGGAAACCAATGCCTTAGTAAGGCTTGGGTCTCCCTTAAGTTGAACAGTTTGACCTCCTACCTCAAAAGTCATAATGAGCTTTTTCCAATCATCCCTGGTTTCTCCCAGAGTGGATAACCATTTTAGTCCCAAAATCAAATCGGTACCCCCTAATGGTAAAGGAAGAAAATCTTCCACAATAGTCAATTCTTGCAACCTAGGAACCACCCTTTTGCACACCCCCATACCCTTCAATTGTTTCCCAAACCCAATCACAACTCCATATTGGGAAGTCTCATGAATGGGAATTTGAAGAGTTTCCACTAGACTAGTGGAGATGAAGTTGTGGGTAGCCCCACAATCGATGAGCACTACAACCTCCTAGCCATGTACTTCGCCTCTTAACTTCCGGTTTCTAGGTTCTGACAATCTATCCAACAAATTTAAAGAGAGCTCCACACTATTCACAGCTTCTTCTATTGCTGTTACTCCTTCCTCCTCTGGTCCTTCATCTTCATCACCTTCACTGACTAGCATCACATTTACTTCTCGCTGCAGACAGTGATGGCCAAAGAGCCATTTCTCATCACAACAAAACATAAGCCTTGAACTCGTTTAGTTTGAGCCTCGACAGGAGTTAATTTTTAGAACTTTGGTGGTGCAGGTAAGACTGGTGTTTTAGTGGTTTCTGGGGTGTTTTGTTTGTAAGGTGGGTTCAATGTCATAATTGGATAAGGTGTTTTGTTTATTGATGGGTTGTAGTTTTTATTTGGGGTCTATGTGATAGTTTTGTTATCATTTTTGTATTATATTGAAGGGGGTTCTTTGTGGGCTTTGGAGTTAGGCGTTAGACCCAAGATCTGATTCTTTCGTTCGATTCGACCCACCGTATCTATGGTGTCTTTTAATGATCATGGGTTCAAGACTAATAATTCAGCCTTGATTTTCTCTTGCAATCCATTTACAAAGACAACAGCCATTGTTTCCTCTTCTAAAGCTCCCACAAACGCTGCCAAGTACTCTAATTAAGCACGATATTCTGCCACCGTTCCTTCCTATCTCATAGCAAAAAATCGATGGAGTAAATTCCCATCATGTAGTCCTGCAAAACGTTGCAATATCTGGCCTTTTAGTTCTTCCCATAAAGAAAATGACTTGTTACGCTCCTCAAATTGTAACCATGCCTACGCTTCACCCTCAAAACATATGCCCACTACCTCTAACTTGTCACTCTCCGTCAACCGATTGATAGCAAAGTATCGTTCTGCTCAAAAAATCCATGAATTTTCTCCTTCACCATCGAACACCGGAAGCTCTAACTTTCTTGGGTATTTGTCTTTTTCCAACACTTTTTCAGCAATATCAAGGGTTTGGTTTCGTATGTCAATGGGGTTTATGGTATTGGTTTGGGTATTTGTTTTTGATTTAGTTTTGCTGGGTGTTTGGGTTTTGGAAGTGCTTAAATCTCCAGGTTGTTGCTGGTTAACTTGGTTTTGTAGAAGAAGTTATAGGTTGGTTTTGGTTTCTTGTAGCTGGGCTATAATGAGAGCAAAGTTGGTATTCATGCCTTTGAAATTTTCTTCCAATTACTCTACCTGTGTTTCTATCCGAGTTTTTAGGTGTGTTGATTCCATGTCAATGTGGTCAGATTATCACAGGAAGATTGTGATGCTCTAATACCAAATTTGATAGAACATTGACTTAGTAAACTGTAAAGACAAAGCACTGTTATATTGGACTATAAAGGATAAGAATTTATAGAAATGAGAGTTTATAATGATAAGAAGAATTAATGACACCAGCAGTTTTGTGAAGTCTACCTTACTTCTCAATCATCAAAACATTTCATCAATCTTCCCCTACTCTATTCTCTCTTTCTTTTTCTCTTATAAATGACGCATAACCAACTCAGCCTTATCTGGCACAACAACTTGACACAAAATAACAACTTGAAACCAAATGGACTCTGCCTATAGCATAATAGACTCAACAATCGTAACTGCACTCCTTGGTGATCAAGCACAGAGCATGCCACCTCAGCCTCTATTCTCACACTTTATTCGTGCATCCCATTAGATTCCTTTTACTCATTATTTTTGGATCCTGCCCTTGTAAAGCCTCTCAGTGTTTTTCTCTTGTAAACAATCTGGATCGTAGGACGTGGCCTATCAGTTTATTGGGCTACTCATATGGCCTTCCCAGCATGAGTAATAAAGAACATTGACAAGATCTTTAAAGCTTTCATATGGTTAGGATCCAATGTATCTACACGTAAAGTGGTAGGGTACTATTTGATGAATTAATTTGAGTCAATTGTGTAATGCTATGGGGTTGTGCTAAATTGCTATTTTTATATTATATTTAGATGTAAGAAGCTATTTTCGAAAAAATGGAGCAAAAATAAAAAAATAAAAACAACAGCAACTAGTGGACAACAAAAACGACACCAACAAGCAAGCAGAACGCACATCATCTGAAAGTTAAAAACACGTAAGCCATCAGTAATAAGAAGAACAAAACGACTATAAAAGCAGTGGCAAAATGTAGCAGAGGAGATAAAATGTAGAGAGCAAGGAGAAACACGACAACAAACCCAAAACACCATCAGCAAAGGCAGCCAAAATGACACAGCGGTGGGATGTAAAGAAGGGCAAAAAATGCACAACCAAAATGAGCCATAACAAAAAGACCTAATGTGAGCTTTTTGTTATGGATTATTATGTTGAACAGACTAAGTACCTTGGATAGGTTGAACTTCCTATCCATCTCCAAGCTCTGTTTACTATGTAAGCAAGATAATGAATCGAGATATCATTTATTTTTTGATTGTTCTTTCTCCAAAGAAGTTTGGAAAAAGATCTTAAATCGATGTTCCCCTGACTACTCTTATGACAGACTTACAGATGTTCTACTGGATATCCCACAGTTGCAGAAGACACAACATAAAAAGGATATCCTGTTACTATCGGTTGCTATATGTGCTCAGAGCATTTGAAAGGAAAGGAATAGCAGAAGTTTTAGAGATAAGGCAAACTCTCTAAGCTCTATTATTGACCTCACTACTATAAGCATATGAGAACAATTGGTTATCAACCAGTTTAATCGATACTGTAGCAGGAGATTGATACATATAAGGAGATTATAAACTAAATCCTATGCTTCCCTAAAACTCCTCTACTCATATAGGCAGAGGAACTCAACACAACTCAATAGATCAATATATGCAGATATACACGCAGAGGAACCCAACATAACTCAAGAGTTCAACATATGCAGTTATCCCATCAAAGTATAAAGAAATGAAGAGAACACGTACATGCTTGGTTAAACATTAGGGGACATCAGGACATTATGCTCCACACTACTCCAAGGAAGACCCCTGCAGAGATCAGAGCAAGTTAGCAAGAAAATGTTCGGATTGCAAAGGACATAACAGAAAACTTAAATCACCAGAAAGAATAGACTCACCTGAAATAGACCCCTCAAGGGCCAGCCTCCTCCTTGACGGATATTGACATATTTGGCAAAGAACAACTCGAAAGTTAATTCTCAAATTTGGCTGAAGCGTTAGATAGTAGAAGAAGTAGTGAAGGGTATGAAAATGGAATAACTAACCTCATTGGTGCGCTCTGATCTGGCATGGAAACGTTATATCAAACTTGAGTTGAGCCTTCTCACCACTGGGGAAGATGCAAAGGATAAATGTCTATGGAAAGCATAATCCCCTGTAAGAGGACTGAAGGTAGAGGGTACCTTTCAAGGCTCGCAGTTGCGAATCGATTGGAGAGCTTCCGGGCGTCATTAGCGGATTCAGCTCGCCATCACTAGCCCTAATAAGGGGTCGTCTAGCAGATTTGCAAAAGGGGAAGTTGGTTTTGCTTTATTAGGTTAGCGTTAGTTACTATAACATGGCGTCATTTGTCCTTTTGCATTGTTTAGCCATCAGATGTTTTAACTCTCACCGATGTCATTTGTCCATTTACATTGTTAGAACACGATGTTTTTTTGTCCATATGCTTAACACTAGCTGGTGTACTTCAAACTATTCAATGAAAATTTTAAATTTCTTAAAAAACATGAGGCGCATGGACAAAATAAGAAAAAGCAAAACGTAGACGTTGAAAGGATGAGACCAAAATGCACAATAGCAAGAGATAATAGGCAGACAACGAAGAATGGTTATATGCGTTGTTTTTTAGAAAAGAAGGTGTCTTCATGCCTATTTGGTTGAGCATTTGGAGAGTGAATAAGCATTTTTTTCCATAGCAAAAGTTGTTTTTAAGAAAAATGAGTGTTTGGTTGTAAAATGAAAAAAGCACTTTTGTAATAGATATAACTTTTTTGGCAGCTAAAATACAGTTTTTAAGAAACTCAAATTTGAAGCTTCTCAAAACAAGCACTTTTTCAGGTAGATTTTTCAAATCAATTAATGAGCCTGTTTTTTGCTCCCTTGTATCCTTATGTTTTTCCCACAATTCCCACAATACCCACAAACACATCTTCACGTTTATTTTGAGATTTATATAATATTATTCGACTTTTTTTATATGTTTTAATATTTATTTTTCATATTAGTTTTAGTTATGTTATAATCCATAAAAACAATTTAGTTTGATATATTTTTATTTATGTTTCATATGATTTAAAATTATATAATAACTAATATATTGTGTTTTGCATATTGCTTAACATATTTTAAACAATATTTATATGCATAAATAACTTTATTACAAAATAAAATATATTTAAAATTAAAAGTGCTTTTTATTTTTATGTTGTTAAATAGTTTATTATATAAAGCTCTTTCAAAAAAGCTCTTTTTTAAATGATAGCCAAACAGTCAACTAGTTTTATAGAAAAGTTCTATTGATAAAAGCTCTACTGACAAAAGCTCTATTGATAAAAGCTGATCCAAGCAGGCACTTCGATTGAGAACAATGGACAGCTCTTCAAGGGACGTATCAAATGAAGAAAAGAAAAGAGACATAGGTGGCTGGAGCAAAAAAAGGAAAGCAAGCAGCTGAGGGGAGAATATACGCAAGTTTGGAGCTTTTGGCTCTAAACCTTGGTTTTTCTTCTACTTTTCTTTGGTAAACATAATTTTATCTTTAACAATTCTCATGTGTTCTTTAGTTTTTATGGCTTGTAACAAAATTATTTATTCTAGTTAGAAGATTATATTGAGGCCTTAATTCTATAACATTGTGAAATTTGATTGTTGATATCTGTCTTATATATTCTTGAGTATTTATTTATTCTCTAAATTTATTGTCTATGATTGTTTTAGGATTTATCAAATAAAAGGCCTATATTTGATAATCCTAGAATAGTTGATAAGTAATTAGAACTGCAAATTCGTAATTGTGTTTTTGAACTAATAAAGTGACAATTGACATAATTTTATCACCTCACAAGTAGTTTAATCTGTGTTATGGGAATGAATAATCTAATCTAAATGAACTCAGTTGTGTGTTTATTGGCTAGAACTGTGTCTCTCTAGATCTTAATGTTGTCAAAAAATTAAATCCTGTTAGGCAATTTATGGGGGTTGTCTTTTGATTGGAGAACTAATTAATGGGCATACTTTAATTATCAAAAAATTAAGGAAAGACTGGTTATTTAGAGTATTCGCCAATAACTATAACCAGTTTACTTATGAATATATGAGTTGATTTTTACATCGATGATCAAGTAACGGAATTAAAGTGGAAATACATCAGTTGGCTAGAAGCATTCTCCCTTGTTTAGTTTCTTAAATTTATTTACATCTTTTTTTCTTTTGAATTGAATTATTGTTAGCTTATTTTCATCAGTTAAAACCACCAATTTTACTATTTATTTATGTAAAAGAGATAAATTCACCTGTGGAGATCATCCCTACTCGCTCTATACTCGTATTTAATGAATTAAGGTGATTCATTTTTTTTCATTTGACACCCACCAAAATTTGGCGCTGTTGTTGGGGGCTGGTGTCAATTGATTTATTTCTTTTATTTTTGCTTTTTATATTTTCCTTTATTTCTAGTTTATACCTCATTCTTCTCGCACAGGGGAACTAATTTTTGATTTAGAGGTTGAGAAGACAGCTCGTTAATTAAGAAAGGAAACTCAACAATGAGCCACCCAAGCATCATCTTCATCTCCTCGTTTGAATTTGAAAATTGATTTAACTGACTATCTTAGTGATTCTGATAGTGAGTTTGAAGAATCACCGGTTGAAGAAGAAAGTAAGATGGCAGGAAATCAACCATCATTGAGAGATTTAGCAACTCCCAATGTAGACCAAAACCACTATGCATCACATTCCTTATCATCGAAGGTACTTTTGAATTAAAATATGGTTTAATTCATTTCTCCCTATCTTCCGTGGTCTTGAAGGTGAAGATCCACATAAATACTTAAAGGAATTTTATGTAGATTATTCGACCATGAAACCACATAATATTACATAGGATCAAATCAAGATGTGAGCTTTTCCATTCTCATTAGCTGACAAGGCAAAAGATTAGTTATACTACTTGATGTCTGAGTCCATCACCAGTTGGAACGAAATGAAATGGCAATCTTTGGAAAAAATTTCCTAGCCTTTAGAGCTGCTAATATACGAAAAGACATATGTGACATCAGACAGTACAATGGAGAGAACTTGTATGAATATTGGGAGAGGTTCAAATAGTTGTGCGCTAGTTTCCCACAACATCAAATTCCTAACAGCTCCTCATCCAATATTTTTATGAAGGACTTTCCATTAATGACAGAAACATGATAGATACTATAAGTGGAGGAGCACTAGTGAACAAAGTTATCGATGAGGCTTGTAGTTTGATATCGAACATGGTTGTTAATGCACAATAGTTTGGCACTCAACAGGAAAGTGTCCCACGAAAAGTCAACGAGGTAAATGTTGTTTCTAATGATCCAAGAATTGATGCTCTAACATCTCTAGTTGAAAAGTTAGTTGCAGGATAGTTACAACAAGTGAAGGCATGTGGAATTTGTTTTACTTCAAGCGATCCCATTGATATATATCCTACTCTTCAAGAGGATTTCACTAAATAAGTTAATGCAGTAGTTAGGATTAAGGTGGTTGTTGAAATCTTGGAAGTCTATTTACATAATTGAAATTGGGATGATCCCTCTATCCTAGATTGTATGTGTTGGAGTATGGGTTGTATCTTGTTTATGGTTGTATCTTGTTTATGGTTGTCTAGGAAATCCTCCAACTGTATTAACTTGTTCAATGGAATCCTCTTAGAGTGTAGGATACATATCAGTGAGACGGCCTGAAGTAGAGCAAATTTTACATGCCTTCACTTGTTGTTACTGTCCTACAACCAACTTTTCAATGAGAGATGTTAGAGCATCAATTCTAGGATCATTAGAAATAACATTTACCTCATTGACTTTCCTGGGGACACTTTCCTGTCAAGTGCCAAACTATTGTACATTAACAATCATGTTCCATATCAAAGTGCGTGCCTCATCGAGAGTTTTGTTCACCAGTGCTCCACTTGCAGTATCTATCATGTTTCTGTCATTAACGGAAAGTCCTTTATAAAAATATTAGACAAGAAGCTGTTAGGAATTTGATATTATGGGCATCTAGCACATAGTTATTTGAACCTCTCCCAATATTTATACAAGTTTTCTCCATTGAACTGTCTGATGCCATATATGTCTTTTCATATATTAGCAGCTTTAGAGGTTGGGAATTTTTTTTCTAAAAACTGTCTTTTTATTTCGTTCCAACTAGTGATGGACCCAGACGATAAGTAGTATAACCAATCTTTGGCTTTGTTAGCTAACGAGAATAGAAAAGCTCACATCTTGATTTGATCCTCTGTAATATTCTGGGGTTTCATGGTCGACCAAACTACTTGAAACTCCTTCAAGTGTTTTCTTAGATCTTCACTTGCAAAACCATGGAAGGAAGGGAGTAATTGAATTAAACCAGATTTTAATTCAAAAGTACCTTCTATGGCAGGGAATGTGATGCATAACAATTGTTGGTTCATATTAGGAGTTACGAAATCTCTCAATGTTAGTTGATTTGCTGCCATCTTACTTTCTTCTTCAATCGGTGGTTCTTTAGACTCACTGTCAGAATCACTAAGATAGTCAGTTAAATCAATTTTCAAATTCAAACCAAGAGATGAAAATGATGCTTAAGTGGCTTGTTGTTGAGTTTGCTTTCTTAATCTACAAGCTGTCTGCTCAACCTCTGGATCAAAAATTAGTTCCCTTGTATGAGAAGAATGAAGCATAAACCATAAACAAGGAAAAATATAGAAAGCAAAAATAAAAGAAATAAATCAATTAACACCAGTCCCTGGCAACGATGCCAAATTTTTTTGGTTGTCAAATAAAAAAAATAAATTACCTTAATTCACTAAATATGAGTATAAAGTGAGTAGGGATCGTCTTCAAAAGGAATAGTGAATTTATCTCTTTTGAAAAAAAATAAACAGTAAAATTGGGGGTTTTAACTAATGAAAATAAATTAACAATAATTCAATTATGAAAAACTATAGGAGTGTATTAGTTTCACAAACTCTTTGATTTACTACTGTCATTTCTAGCACAATCAAAAACCAAAAAAATTAAACACATCAAAATAAATTAACATCGATTTTTGTTAATGCAGTTTGGCACACCTTATCTACGTCTATAAGGCCCTCACCTAACTTAATTCTTTTACTAACGACAATAGTTTTATACCGATATCACTCATCCCTTAAAACTATCCCTTGTCTTCACAAACTATGAAAAATTTTGCACCCAATAACATGACTGACTGGTGTTAACCTCAACAAAGGATTTTTCTTAACAATCTTTTAATGAAAGAACACCAAATAAATAACTCAAGTTGTTAAAAAAATTCAACATAAATAAGAACACTTGAGAAAGAACAAAAAAACAACTCCCCTATAGATTCAGTTCCATCGAAACAGGATTGAAAGTTGTCACCATAAACTAAGGGCTGATCTACACAAATATCGGTATTAATTCACAGCTGCAGGATGAAAACACCAAGTATGACAGCCCATGCAAACAACCTACTCTAAGATGTTGTAGTCACAAAGAAATTAGTCAACAATTATCATTCACTTGCGACAAACCCAGACAAGACAAAGATCAAACCAAAACAAGGCAAGGAAGAAATCATGCAAGAACCATCACAAAATCTGCAGTTCATTAACATTTTCCTTCAGCCTAAGACAACACCTTAAAAAAATGATGACTCACGCACACCATAACACACTTTTAACTATCTCCAAATTTTTTTCTCACCCAGCAATGTAATATACTCATTCACCATAAACTAACCCATACCAAGATGAGGACCAAGTCCCACGCAAGCCTCCCTAGAAACAGTAAATAATTAGATTAAAGACAGCACCATTCACTAAACCATTCATCGTTAACATATCCTAGAAAACATCACATGTGTCATTGTTGTGGTCTAAACAAAGTAATACAAATCAAATTATATCTAAACCAAACTAGAGGCAACTGTATCTCGTCAACAAGTAATATAAAACGATAAGAACCGGATATCGTACCCAAGGGATTCCAAAGTACAAGAAAATTAAATTAAACGATGAAAAATTACTCAGACGATCAATAATTGATTGATTTGAAAATAAAATAAAATAAGTGAATTAAGGAAATAAGCTTGATGCAAAATATGAACTAAATGCAAATAAACTGAATCAAATGACCAAAATTGGTTAAGGTGTCAAATTTTAATTGCAATAGGCACTAAACTTGTAACTGTGGATTGATTTAGGAGTTACTTTACTTAAGCAAGTTAAACCTAATATTCATAGGAATTCCTTTCTCTTTTAAATCCAAGTTACCTACTTGGTTCATAGATAATTCGGAATAAAAAGAAAACATTCAATGCAATAAGCCTAAAATTAAGTTCATTAATCTTAGGTATCCTCATACAAGATTCTATGGTTGGTCTACGCATTAATCTCAAATATGTCACTTGATCGATTTTCCAATAAATTAAATCCCAATTGTTATAACATTAAATTATCTAAGGCCTTAATATAGTTGATCAATCTAAATTAGGCTAAATATGCATTCAATCAAACAAATAAAACAATAATTGTCCTAATCCAATATCAATCCTAACCTCAACCAAAGAAAACTTACACATATTCGCCAATGTAACATAAATCATGGTCATGATATATAATTGCATTGATTAAATCCACAAAAATTAAGAAACTATAAGGACATCAAGCTAAGAAGTAAAAAAAACTAGACATAGGATTCTGGTAATTAGCCAAAAGCAAATAAAAGAAAGAAAAAAACAATATCCAAGGCCAATGAAAATTAAACACCAAGAGAACAAAATGAAGGAATAAACTAAAACTAAGAATGTCGAATGAGTGGCCTTCAAGAGCTCCACCGTCCACCATTTCTTTATACTTAAAACCTTGAGTGCCCACTAAAGAGAGATGCCAAACTCAAGGCTGACACCTACACACACAAAACAAACTCCACTTGGTTGTTCTCTAATAGCTTTCTTGGTGCGGCTCTCTCTTATCTTTTCTATTCATTGATGTGATGAATAAGGTTTATTTGTCCACCCTAATTCATGCACAAAACCTCTTTTCTCACTAGCTCTCCTTTCTATCATGCTAAAACTCCTCTTTCACGCTACTCACGCTACCTTTTCTGTATTGCGCTGCCAACTTTTACCTTATGGTACTCTATTTTCTATGTTTCCACCTAACTCTCTTTTCTCTTGTTTAACTTTAACGCTACTCACTCTTCAACGCAGCCACCACTCTATTTTTTCTATCCCTTCTTAATGCAACTCCTTACTCATGCTACCCTCCTTTTTTCTTTCTACGCCATCTCTCCATGTTTTTTCTCTTTTCTCTCTATTCACGCAGCCAGCTCTCTCTCTTTTTGTTATTTATTGATATGACGAATAAGGGTATTCATACTGCTGTCTTTTTCTTAGCTGAAACATTTTTAGATCGTGGGCTGCTTTTTGACATTTTGTGTCTAACTTCCTTGCTTTGTGCTTTTAAATATTTCAAACCCAATATGTTTCTAAAATTAAAACAAATAACTTTTAATTAGTACAATTTAAACATTAAATGGACAAAAGTTTAGCAAATTATGTATCTAAAATCAATATAAAATTCCCATTAACAACACCCCTACACTTGAATTGTTGATTGTCCTTAAGCAACTTACTTAGTTCACAACCAACATATTTTATCATTTCATTTTCAACAAAAATCAAGTATTTGCAATCCCTTCAACTTCGGCAATGCAAGTATCAACCTACTACATATATCATAATCTTTTTGCCCATGCAAACAAACAAAATCAAAGGTAGATGTCCTTGATCAAAAGCAAGCATAAAATTAAAATAGACCTTCCTCACAATATTCACTCATGTCACTCAAGTGTATAAGGGTTATGTTTCACTCAATGCTTCCTCTAAGAAATTACACTACCATAGGCTTACAAATTCACCCATTTCCACTACATAAAGTACATGCCATCAAAGATCAAAAGGGCTTTGACTAAAGGTTGTAATGGGGCTTAAGTTAAGGTAAGGTAAAAAAAGGCAATACTACTCACAAGCATTCACAAAGCACTAAGTAACCAGGGACAATCAAAAAGAAATTATGAGATGTGCAAATAGAAACACGGGACTACGACTACTCGTCAATATCCAATGCTACTGTTTGATTTTTTTCTTTTTTTTCTTTTTGCTTTTTTATTTTTTTGTTTTCTTCATGACACTAAACATAAAAGAAGATAGTAGTAGTATCACAAATCAACAACAACTGAGTAGATGTACCTCTAAAATATTTCAGAATAGTATATAAAACAAAAGTTTCTAAATCAAGGACATCAAATACTTAGTACTTCATTCAACTTGTGAAAGGGTCAGGCTAAAAAGTTTCTGGGTTTTAATGCAGTGGCCTTTATCATGTCCATAAGGCATGTAAGTAGCAGTATTAAATATGTTTAGAGCAAGTTCTGAAGGTAATCTGCATAAAGAAGCATTACTTACAACAAAGAAAATAAATGACTATGAGATGCAGTCATAGAGCTAAAGACCTCACATGTGCTTAAATGAAAGTCCATCAAAACTCCATACATTGTTTCATCACTCAAACATCAGTTATTGACTAAGTTTATGTAATTAACTACTTCTATCAATTCACATGGTTCACTATCCTCTCAAGCTGCCTAATCCAAATTCACACAAACAACTCAATTCTTCTTCCAACTACTTTGAGAAAATAGTATGGTTAAATGGGACCCAAGTTAGCTACCAAAAGAGTTGCAACCTTACAAGTGTGTATCTCTTAACGTCATCATCAATATTATAAGCATCAGCATACCAATAATCTCAATCCCCCCACACTTAATATGAACATTGTCCCTAATGTTCAATTAGTTAACAATCAAACACAAAGAGGGAAAAGAGGAAAAAGAAACTTCCCTGAAAAAAATATCGGCTAAGAACTCGTTGCCACCAATCACGCAAACCCTAAAGAAAACTCAAAACAACTCAAAGAAATGCATTAAACTAGAAAGAAACACAAAGGAAACAATGAGAAAAGAAAAGAAAGAAAACTATAGTCCTACTGAAAGGCATATATTGTGATCAAGGAGGTGAAGTGTCATAAAGAGACAATCGCTCCTCAGAATTATCCACAAACCTGGGCATATACAATTTGGCTCATTATCCATTTACCTTGAAGGGGTTTTCATTTCTCGTTTTACTTCAAGGATCCCAAAAGGAAGGACTTACATCACCTTGAATGGGCCATACCACCTTGACTTAAGCTTCCCTAGAAAAAGACAAAGACAGGAGT
>JAOTAY010000005.1:14525202-14552593 GCA_025629805.1 Erythroxylum baracoense
AATTTAAGATCAATATCAATTCATATATAAACGAATATCAAATTAATGAAAAATGCCTTTCACTTTATTAATCAAAATAAAGTTTATACAAAAGTGCTAAAGGTGATTGCCTTTAAAGCACTACTTTAACAATTACAACCTTGAAAAGTCCTTTAATTCATGATTTTGCATATGACCTTTAGTGGTGGAGAAATGAAATGATTTGTAAAGTTGTGGAATATCATGATCTTGAATGGTGTTGAGTGTAACTATGAATATATCTTATTTAAACACATTTTATCCAATTCTACTAATATGTGTTTAATTGATTATAAATTTATTTCATAACACTTAATTATTATTGCTATAAAAATGCTTAACATACTTACTTTGATTCATATGTAGTTTTAGGCATAATTCGGAAGCGAAAGAGCTAAAGTGAGTCGAAAACACTATATTTGAGCCTTTTTTCGAAGAATCACACTCACTTGTCTTCATGGATAAATAAGAAGAAGATTAGAGTGAGAAGAAGATAAGAAAATAGAAGAAATTTGAAGAACATGAAGAGTGAAGAGTGAAAGAGCATGCTCATGACCATGCATGAAGTTACATAGGCATAAGACAACTTCTCATGCCCATTCAACACCTCAAACGGCCGTAAGAGGTCTCTCATAGTCAAAATTGACGTTAGCGTGTCATAATGCTATGCAAAATAAACTAGACATACTACTATAACATTTGTGAGTCTTGATGATCCCTCAGAGAGTGTTCAATTAGCTTTTGAAATGAAATTAATCAGTGTTTAGGTTTTGGGAGGGGAGTTTGGTTTAAAATAAGAAAATAAAATAAAGCTAACTAACAGAAGCAAATTAAAGAAAACATGCAAAAATGATGAAAGTAGTGAATTTTTTAGGAGTCCGGTTCTTCGGTTTAAATATCAACCTATACCCTAACTAAACATATTTCAATGAATTGTTGCTCTTTTACCTCTCCTTGAAATATTAATTGTAGGTTAATTACAAGCCCTATTAACCTGAGTTTTTCCTTAGGTCGTATTTAATTAAGATACGATCGTTAATTAAACCTAACTACCAAATAACCTAGGATACAACCTCTAGATTCAATTGGGTAGTCGCATCATGAATTAGGAAAACTGATTAATCTAAGCAACAACCATATATGCTTGGGTCATTCAATTTAGGTTATGTTATCCCTAATAATTAAGAACTATTAGTCGCTACAAATGAATTTCAAATATAACAATTACGAATTATATTCAAATTCTAGCTATGGGTTCATACACAAACAATCGAACTATACGATAATATGATCATTCATAAATAAAACCTCCAATTCTTTTTCCACCTTTCCATTTATTGATTCCATCAGTGTAAGTCGTGCTTCTGGTTGCTTGATCAGGTCTACACTTCATTCAGCTCAGCTTCCTTCGATTTCCTAATGGCTTTGATTAGGAATGGAATTAGGGGTTGATAATTTTCTATCTAAGGCCAATTATACCTTGCCAACAGAGAGTCTTCCTTATCTCTTGCACCTCTGCCATAATTTTATCCGTGAATGGTTTCAGCTTTTGGTGTTCCAGAATGGGGAAGAGAATCTTATATTGATGCATCTGAGTTGTTTGTAATTCTGGATCACTTTGAAAAACATTCTTATCAACCTTATTCTTGTCCTTCCCTTCATTATCTTTATCTTGGTGTGATTCCTCCTCCGTTACTTGTGTAACAGCCATGATTCGTTCTTTTAGATTAGACTTGATGTTATTTAGAAGGGTTCCTGCATTTTGGGTCACTATTGCTTCTGCCAATTGACCTATTTGAACCTTTAGGTTATGTATCGAGGAGGCATGATTCTTTGTAACTTGCTCGAACTGCCTTCAAACCTATTATGTGCACCCTCCATACCTCTAATTTTATCTAAAATTTTATGCAGTTTGGATTCTATCGAAATCGGTTTGTCTTGTTGGAAACCTGGTGGCCCTTGAAGTTGGAACTTTCCTCTAGTTTTGTTTGAATAAGTTTGGGTGATTTTTCCACCCAGGGTTATATATGTTGGAGTAGGGATTGTTTCCCCTTCCTCAATCATATTGGATTCCCATGTAGTTTACTTGCTCTGATCCATTATCATTTATCAAGAGCTCACACTTCAGCTGAACAACTTTTACTGTATTTGAGAATGAAGCCTTCATATTGTTTAGCTGTTGAGTTAAATTATCAATTTTAACCCACATTTCTATCATTTGATCGACAACTACAACTTCTTTTTGCTCTCAGAGATTTGTGAGATGTGTACTCCACTGGTTAGACCATAAACAGCTATTACTTGCCATTTCTTCTAACTGCTCTTCTGCTTCATCTACCGTCTTCCTCATAAGTGATCCTCCTGAAGCCTCATCAATTGTGCCTCTCGCGGCGGGGTTACTCTGTTTTAAAACGTTTGCAAAATAAATTCTTTAGGTAGGTTATGGTGTGGACATTTTCTTTGCAAGTCTTCGTATCATTCCCTCGCTTCATAAATCGATTCCTCTCCACTTTGCTAAAAGTTTGTGATCTTTTTAATAATCTTCATAGTCTTGGTAAAGGGAAATTACTTATCTAAAAAGGCACAAACTAATTGGCCCCAAGTGGTGACATTATTCAAGTTGAGGGAATGGTACCAAGCTTTTGCTCTATCCTTTAAGGTAAAAGGGAAGAGTCTAATTCCTACAACGTCCTTCAACATTTGATGATAACGGAAGGTATCGTAGATTTCAAGGAAATTAATAATATGTGCGTTCGGGTCCTCATTTGTTAATCCATAAAATTGCACATTTTGTTGAAGCATATTTAGGAGGACTGGTTTGATTTCAAAGGAAACTACTTGCACGGGTGGCCTAGCTACACCTTGATTAGCTGCATTGAAGCCCGATCTCATAAAGTTTATAAGGGTTCTCAGTTGATGCTCTTGGTTTGCTCCCTAATCCAACTCTTGCTAAAACTCCTCAACCATGTTTTCTTTTGAGCTTTCTTTTTCTTCTTCATACCGAGCTCTTCTAATTGAATGTTCTAGACGATGATGTCAAGATCTACAATTTCAGCTATATGAATCGAACTCCTTGTAACTCTTGTGTTCATGCAAGAGCATGGACAAACACGAAAAGAATGGGAAGAATAGAAAAAATTAAAACTAACTAAAATGCCTTAGACTAAGAGAACTAAACAAATCTTCACCTTCCCCGGAAACGGAGCCAAAAACTTGATCGTATCGTTCAAGCTTTAAAATTTATAAGCCCTCAAATACCACAAGCGCACGAGTCGTCACTGTAATATAAAAGGTGTCGATCCCACGAGAAGGGGGACTAATCTAATTCTATATTATCTAAGGCTAAAAAATTATGAAACTAAAATTAAATAATGCAACAAGAGTAAATATGAGAATTGAGTTTAACCAAATAAATCAGAAATTAAACACAAAAGGAATTATTAATTGAGCAATAAGCACGCAAAATGGAAATCAACTAAAAAGTTAGCAAGTTATGAGAAAGGGGATTTTAACTATCATCAATACTAACCTAGCTGATTTTGTGTTAATGGGATGTCAGTTCTAGATGATCCTAGGGCTGATTACTCTCTCTCGAGTTATAACCATTAAATCCTAAATTATAGACCCTAATTGGATTATGAAAATTGCAATCTCTCAATTCAAAAATTATTCAAAATCCTAATTAGATCTGAAGCACTCTAATAAACTATTAGAAATCACACGGGATCTCTCTCTACACAATTACCAATATGATTTTTCATGGTTTTTATTAAATCGACTAACTCTCATCAATCTGATTTAATCATTTGTATTTTTCATTCAGTTCACCCTCTCAGTTTATTACCAAATTATGCAAGAACACATTTAAATCATGGCAGTCATCCAATAAACACAATCAACTAGATTATCATTAAATCAAAAGGAAAAGTTTAGATCATCATTAATATTCCAAATCCTATCATCACACTATCCATCTCAATTCCATACATAAATAAAATTGAAACGAAAAGGAAATACAATTTGGAATAGACGATGGGAGGCAACTCTGTCAAAAAACCCCCTAATCTGGGAATTACATCTAGTGAGCTTCGTCTTCCTCTTGCTTCCTCTTTATTCTCTCTCTCGGTATTCTCCCTTTAGGGTTACCAAAAGTGGTTACACGAAAAAGCTCTCTTTTCTCTACCTCTTTATGTTTTTGTTATACTCTTTTATGTTTTGGGTAACCTTAGGGTTCCAGGGTTCGAAAGGTCTAAAAAAATCCCTCAAAACATGAAGTTCGTGAGCATCTGTGCCTCTGCCCGACGCAGGCCACAATTGTGGCTCACATCTGAGCCTTCTGTCACCATCATAGTATGCAGACCATGATCGTGGGACATTCCCTAAGCGTCTGTCATGATCGTGACATGTAGGTTATGATCGTGGGCCAAACCTGGAGCTTTTATCATGATCATGGCCTACCTGCCACGATTGTGGGCTTGTGTTATGGCCCAGATTCCCTCCGAAACTCCTACGCTATTTGATATTGACTCTGAAACATTAGCAAACACATCAAGTACCTCAAAAACATAATATTTAAGTTCAAAGACTTGTACTAACCCATAAAACACTTAAAACATAAATAATTAACAGACTAACACAATTCTAACCTAAATAAATACTAAATGATTAAATTAACGACTAAACATATATCAAACTATGCCCTAAAATACAACGCAATTTACACGTATCACAGGGCACGATCGTGGGCCAATCCTGGTGCTTTTGTCATGATCATGGCCTGCCTACCACGATCGTGGGCTTATGTTATAGCCTAGGTTCCCTCCAAAACTCCTCCATTCTTCAATATTGACCCTGAAACATTAGCAAACACATCAAGGTATCTCAAAAACATTATATTTAAGCTCAAAAGCTTGTACTGACCCATAAAACACTTAAAACATAAATAATTAAGAAATTAACATATACTAAATGATCGAATTAACGGCTAAACACATATCAAATTATGTCCTAAAAGACGATGCAATTTACACTTATCACAGACAAAAGGATTTCTCAATCTCAATCATATGAAATCAAATCATGCACTAATATTTGGATATATTAGAATAAGGACAAAACACATAATTAAATCACAATAAGCAATTAAGATATTTGCGTTGGATAAAAGATTGAAACATAATGTGATCATACATAGATGCTAATCACGTTTAATTACCAATCATATGAAATGAAATAAAAATAAATAGGAAGAAAACCTAATAGAAACAAAGGAATGGTAATTTTAAATCTCCCTTTTTCTCCTATTGAATCTTTTTGCAAGTTTGAGGTTTGACGTTGTAATCTAATGGATCTTGTGATGTATTCTTAGTTTTTTTCATGAACCTTGATCAAAACCATCGCATCTTTAAGTGTCTTACGTCCTAAATCTACTGCAAAAGTCAGCTCTCTTTAATTTTCCTCCACTTACGTCCTTTTATGGTAAATTTTAGGGTTTTTGGGATATACACAAACACTTACGCTGGCATGTGAGAGATTGTGTATAATCAGAAAAACTTGAATTTGCGATCTTACATAGGCACAGAGACTTACACGAGTAACATTCATTGAAGTGTATCTTAGTATACATGGGCGTGTAACTGCAAACAACCATAACTTAATTTTTTCAATCTTCACACATTTGCAGAGACTTACACCATCTCTATACACAGGTATGTAGGTCCCTAGTTGCTTTAAAACTTCATCTTATTTCACGGTTTTATCCAAATTCTTCTCCTTTATGACCATAAAGGCAATTATAACCTATAAATGCATTTAGAGCAAATTAAGTACCAAATATATAACAAAACTATAAAATATCAAGCAAAATATGTTAAATATGGATGTATAATTATAGTCAAATATGTATTTATCAAACATCCCCACACTTAAACTTTTTCTTGTCCTCAATTAGCTCATAATCTAAATTATTAACTTTACAACATCCATCATTTATTAATTTCAACTTGTCCATTCATACTCTAAGTGATCATGCCATATCAATCAAATTAACATACAAGTAGAATTAAATTATCCTAAAATTTACGTTATAAGTTGATATTAACAACAATCGTGTTAATAGTCTTATTAAAATCAAAAGCATGAATCTTTACACCCTCACTAAGGTTTTAATCTATGCACTCAGGTGTTTAAGGTGAAAAGTATCAAACTCTCAAATCGTTGCATAGTAGAATTCTTACTATAGGCTTATAATATTATTACATCTTCACCACTTATATGTAAACTAAAAGCAAAAATCAAAAGATCTCCAATCAACTAAATCAAATGCTTTCTTGAATTCCACTTTGACTGCACACGTTTTTCTAGCTCCCTTTCTCATGTAACCTTTGAATAAATCCTAAGAAATCATGATATTATTGCCCACATTTCTACCATGTATTAAAGAACCCTGTGTTGTTAAGGTTGAGGATCCTCAATAAAAACATTTAGGAGATTAGTTTATAAATGTTATTGCAGTAGAAAATTGTTCTGAACTCACCCATTTTACTTAGATTATGTGTGTTGGCCATAATATAGATAAAAGTATGATTGCAGGCTTTCAATATTGTACTCTTCGTAAAGAATTTTTGAATAGCGTTGGAAGTTCAGTCACCAATCCATGTCCAATGAGTTTTGAAAAGTCTGTGCATCTTTATGAATTGTATGTTTAATATGGAACATGTGTTCAACTGATTGATAAATGTCGAATCTTAGATTTGAGGAGTTTGATATATGTGGCATGAGTACACAGAAATGAAAACGTAGCATATGAAATGATGCATCTCATCACATTGAAATGAATGATCAGATAAAGGAGTTGTGACCAAAGTGACAGATGTGCAAAAACGAGCTTTAAGCTCAAGATTATGAAAAACAGCCTCAAGCTCAAATAACTTGGACTCGGTGGGCTTAATTAAGGTATGATTGGGGTAATAAAAATGTGATAAAATTGAAGGAAATTTTCAAAAGAAACATTACAAGAAACTTGTTCACAATATACATATATTTTAATTATAAATCCATTGGTACTATTCTTTTTTTTTCTATGCTGACAAAATTTTTTTAAAATTTTTTCCGAACATTCATCATATACCATAATTAAAGAAATATTAAACCTTTCATAGTTTCAAGTTTCAAGCATTCCATTAATATAAATAACCTTCAGGGTTCAAAACAATAAAAATTCTTTAAAGAAAATAAGATAAAAGTTCATAATGTGGGTATAATCAATGAAACAATTTCAAGCTGAACTTGGGTATTCTTAAAGGAGAAAATAAGGTAAGGTAATTTTCAAATAAATAGGCTCAATGAACTGTTGAATCTAAGTGCCTTTATAACTTCAATGCTTCCAATTTAACAAAATATGATCTGAATATGTATAATATAAGCAAGTTCTAAAATTTTTCAAATATGCATGATAACACACATGAAAGAAATAAAGAGCTTAAATTTTTTAATTTTGCTCTTAGGCTCAAAAGTTCACAAAAAAATTAGTTATATGTGTGTAAAATAATATGCAAGTTTCATTCAGCTTGAGTATTTCGATGATTACTAACAATATGACTTATAAAAGCAATTTTATTCTAATTATCATCCTTTTGCATACTAATTCAAGTCAAAATTCAATAATGAAATAAAATATTGATGGGAAAAAATTTGAAAAATGATTGATGGAAAATTTTAAATTAATTAATAATATAAATTAATAAAATTTAATAACCACGATTATAATAAACGTAAAAAAATCATTAACTCCTTCCCTACACTTAAGAATGTACATTGTCCTTAATTGTACATAATATCAGCATATATGAAAAGTGAGAAAGTGGGATGTGGCACTTCCTTGAATCATAAACTTTCTCCATTATGATTTTTATGCTTTGGGAATGTCCAGTCGATATAATAAATTAATATCCTTGCAAAATATAAAAAAAGGGATACAAAGAGAAAAGTAAGAATAACAATAACAATACTAAGAAAAATTAAGAAATAAAATTAACATTAATGTATATACAAAAAGAGAGAAAAGAAGAAAAATACACAATTAAAGAGAAAAATACAAAATACAAAAGTTAAACATCTCCCTCTATCGTTCTATGACTAAGGCCTGCTTGACCATGGAGAATCCTTGGGTTGATGATCATGAGAAGATGGAGGAGTTGTTGATAAAGTAACCTCACCAGATGATGGAGGACGAAAACCAATGCCTTGACGACTCATCATGAACAACAATAGCTCTCCCATCCATCTGGTACTAGTCTCGAGCTTCCTCATCTGCTTTGCAAGCTCCAACTATTATCTCTCTAATTGAGCTATCATCAACTAGTTCGGGTGTGATGTCCATACTCTTGGCACGGAGCTAACCTCATCCAGTGCAATCCCTCTTATTTGGGATGGTGGTGATTGTGGTTCTAGTGGCTCCTTCCTATATCCTCCCAATGCTACTAGTTTGTCAAGGCACCCAATAAGTCTATATATGTCACCTATGCGTCCCCGATGTATGCAGACCATGCGTATATGCTGCATCACTACGAGGTTTAACGCTATCATGGTACCTATCTACTACATCAGTGGTAATCGATCAAATATCCTTATCCATCGTACAAGTATGGTCATACATAAGCCTGACACAAATTGTTTCGATCTTTCTTTCTTTTCTTTAAAACTTGATGAACTACACAAGTGCATACCCAGGTGGATTGGTATCCTCTCACTTATACTCCATAAGTAAAATATGTCTAGATTTCTTTCGACTCCCCAACTATCACCTTAACCTCTCAACATGTGATTCAAAACACCATAAATGTATTTAAGCACAGGATGTCGTAGTGTGGATGAATTGGATTTGCTTGGATCGTAGTCTTCCTATATCCTAATCGTATGCCAGAAGTTTCAAGGAGATAATCCATATGAAAAGTCTATCTATAGTGTGATGTACTCTGACATTCCCATGAACTCCTGGTCGTAAAGACCTATTGTGATGAAAAATTTTGAATAGCTCATCTGGAATATATATCCCATCATTCAAAACTGGATCGTGTTAGGTCGATCCCCATCATAGCCGCCTCTCTCCACGAAGAATGTAGAGAGTTAGTCTCCAGTTCATATTTAGTCGACCAATCTTTCCTCACATTTTTGTTGAAAGATATGTGGCCATGAAATAGGGATTCAGTGGAACATAATTCACTGAGTGATAGAATCTTGGAAACACCTCTTTCTTTCATATTTTGGACATGGAACAATATGTTACTACAGAAACATAGAAGAATTGTAATCTTAAACGAGGAGTCCCTTAGATATGATGCAAAATTGATCTTGTTTTATCCTTAATCAAAGATTTTTGTATGAAAAATACGTATAGGAGTTCTTAAAAAGAAACTATTTGAAAAAGTTCAATTCTCTGAATTGAATTTTTAGATCTGTGGATTTATCAATATCAAGTTTCTAAAAAGAAAAAAAAAGTGTTGGCAATTTTGTCATTGATGACTACAAGATAAAGTGAGTACAAAGAAGGCTTATTTTTTATATTAGCCTTGATTGCTTCTTTCGCCCTCTTCGTGGCATCAAAAAAAACTCATTATTGCCTTTTCATAACTATCAGCCAAACGAAACACCCTTACTAAAGGCTCACAAACTTGGATAACAAATTAGAATTGGGACTAAAATTCAGTATCTTTTAGTATAATTATGGAAACCTCCAATCCAGCATTAGACCTAGCATACTGAGATGCAACCCAATTATCACTTGTAAACATCTGTCTTAACTCTTTCTTCATCATAACAAAAAGTAAAGTGACAAATCTTATCATAGTAGGACAACAAAAATTCCTACCATTGGTAAAATCCTTTCTCGTTAAATTCAACACCATGCACGATTATAAATGAACTTGGTCACCTTTTTGGCTTTCTGTACAGTCTCATCAATACTAGAAAAATACCTAGCATCCCTTATATTTTCCAACATTAAGTTAATGCAATGTGCAATATAAGGAGTCCAAAAAAAGAATTATACTTACTTTGTTACCTTCTTCCTGGCACTTTACAAGTGGAATCATTGTCAGTAATGAACTAAACAATATTTTCTGGATCTACTTCATTCACAACTTCATCGAATATCTCAAATAAAGTATCGATATTCCTAACAAGGTCATATGCATCAATAGACTTCAAAAACATTGATTCATTTGCAGAATAAATCAAAAAATTAATAATAGGCTCATGTCTCTTATTTGTCCAACTAATGCACATGATTAAATACCCATAAGTAGCCCAATCAATTCTTCTTTCTCCCAAATAATTTTTAGTTTCAGAAACTAAACAACTCAAAAGTTTACCTCTGTAGTCATCCATAGAAGGAGCTTTGTATTCCATACCGTAAGAAGCTATAGCATCCACCATAGGTTTATAATAATAAGATTGGGAACCATTAAATATTGCACCTGTATCATACCACCATCTAGCCACTGTCATATCTACTTTTTGAGAAGCATCTCTTGATTGCATGGCACTACGAATTGAAGGTTGGCTCCAAAAGTTGTTCTTGGTGCAAAAAAATTAGTCTTCTGCCTTCTTTTTTTCCTAATATCAAATCTAGATGCAACATTCACTTCTTTCTGGGAAGAAACACTATGACTACCACTACCACCTTCAACATTTCCACTATCATCATAAATACTAGCAAACGAACGTTCACTATCAATTTCATAATTCAATCTCCCCCTTTATCTTTCCCATGTTAATATTCTTCAAGTAAAGTTTTCATTTTTCACTTCACATCGTGACTTACTTTTTTACAAGATTCCACATCTCCTTTAACCTCAGCTAAATGTTTCTTTAAACAGGTAATTCCTCCACCTTTTAAACGCTTGTTACAAAACAAGCAAATAGTATGATTTTTCATACTCGGGACCGATGTAGCATAAGCTCAAGCTAGATCATCGTATCTTCTTGAAGCGGTTAAATGTTCAGGAGTATTTGAACTTACTTCTATTATCTCTAAAAACGAATGAAGACATATATCAAAATAAAGAATACATAATTTCTTTACACAATACACATGTCCATCTTATATAACATAACTCATTATGTATGATTACATCATATACAATTCAATTTCATCCAACACATTTCAATTTTATCTAACACAATTCATTAATAAGTCAAAACCCAAAAATTCATGTATTCAACCTACAATACTACACAATACGTAAGTCCATCTTATATAATATAAGTCATTTTGTATGATTACATCGTACACAATTCAGTTTTATCCAACACAATTCATTAGTAAGGCAAAAACTAATAATTTAAGTATTCAACATACACAGTTACATAATAAGCATGTCCATCTTATGTAATATAACTCATTTTGTACGATTACATCATACACAATTCAATTTCACCCAACATAATTTAATTTTATCCAACACAATTCATCAACAAGTCAAAAACCAACAATTTAAGTATTCAACATACATAATTATACAATACACACAATATAACTCATTTTGTATTATTACATCATACACAATTCAATTTCATCCAATACAATTCACCAATAAGTCAAAAACCAACAACTCAAGTATTCAACATATTGACCATCAAAATTCAAAACATGAAAAAGTTAACTATACAAAACTTTTAGAGTCCTGTATAAAGAGAGACAATTTTTTTAGTTTAGAGTCAATAAATTTGAAATTTCTTCATTGACTAATAACGAGATAGAGAAGTGTCCACTAAAGGTTTTCCATGTAGCAATACAATTTTTTTTCCTTTACTTCTTAGCTAATGAAAAAAGCTTTTAAAGGATCAAAATAGCACTCTTAATTGTTCAAAAGTTGAATAATTGATTTATAATAATTCAAATATGCAATCTACAAATTAATCAAAATTTTAATCAAAGCATACACCTAAAAAAATACCCATACTTTGTTGTCTTTGTAATTAGGAAATTGAAATAAGAAATCGTTTGTTCTTTAGATGCTCTTAATTCTTATGCATTAGATATTAAAAAATCTGAAATTTATACAAATTATTTATTTCGTTAACTAATTAGGATAACTTTGTTTATTTAGTTATTATGAAATTATTTTATTTTATTGATAAAATTGAAAAATATTCTATTTTATTGATAAAATTCAACATTAAATATCAACATCACAACATATTATCTGATAAATTAATACCCAAATACTCAATACTAATTTAAGAATAACAATGTTGTATCTGTAACAAACTATTATATCAATTAATTATTTATTTTAAACAAAAAACTCCATTCATAACAGTTCCAATGATCCAAATCCAATCCAATCTAACCATATAAACAAAGCACTCTGTGCATTTCATTCAATTTCAAATTTTCAATCCAATCATTCACAACAACTCAATTACAAATTTTAATCATTCACAAAAAGAAACTTGTTTAAAAAATCCAAGATTAACTATACCAAAAGGTATTTTATCAGTATTTCAAATACTAATCAATATTGATTACCAAAAGGCCTATTATCGTTCTATTTTTTTGACCGACATGGTACCTTCTAGTCAGTACTAGCCAATTCAGAACAGTATCTGTATTCCAGCTAGGAACTTAAAGGAATGCTTAAAAAAAACTTTAAAAGGTGGAGAAATAACTCCTTGACCAGCTTCGGAAGAGGGGGGACAAAGTGCAAAGCCGCTAAAGATCTGTCACTTAAAATTTGTTTATAGGAACGAGCAGTGATGGGTTCAGCAGTAACATTCTGGTGGGAAGCAGAAATGGCGGTATGGCCAGAAGAAATCGAGGGATCAAAGAGGGGGAAGGAACAGACAAGTAAGAGAGACAAATGGGGGAAAATCACTCGTGTTACTTACTTGGGCTGGAAAGAAGCAATATGGGCCATAGTTCCATAAAAAGCAGGAAGGAACTAGAAATAGATAAACTGAAATACCGTCAATTGGCGCTAAAGACGGGAAAGTAATTGGCGGGAAAGTAACCAGATCAAGCTAGACAGTGAATGTGGAGGAAACAAATGAAAGTTTGACCATTTCACAAACTGTACATCTCACTTTGTCTTTCTATACCCTTTTTGATCCAGTCAAATTGTTCACTATAGATCGCGCTCTCCGATTTGAGGATAAAGCACTATTTAGATAGGTATCGTTTCTTCTCTGATTTGGTTGTAGTCGATATTGAGGTGGGGTTGTTTTACTTGAGTGAAAATTTGGTGGGTATTGTAAAGGGAAGCATGGGAATTGTTAGGTCCAAAACAGGATAGCTATAAAACCAAACCTGTTATAACTGCGTCTAGGACTGGATTACCATTGCAGAAAATGAGCCAGATTACTTATAGAACAATGTATCTTCATAGTAAATCCTTTTCCTTGGAAACCTTTTCATAGGATTGTAATTTACCAGTAATCACCACAAGAGCAAAGTCCATCTTTGAAATGATGGAATCTAGAAGTATCCCTTACGATGATTTCTCTCCTCTCAATTGCTGATATAAACTTAGTAGCAGTATGACAATCCCCACACACTCTCAAGTTCTTGAAAACTCGGATTGGAGATCCTAGTGGCAAGTTCAAAAGACCATAAGCAATTGCTAACTTTTCACTATGCCGCAGCAAAAGCTGCTCTTTCTGTTCATCATCGACATTGTGCAACGCAAATTCAAGGTCCGGCACATATCCCTTGTGCTTCATTTTCAACTCCAAATCACTCAATTTCTTGTGTATTGATACCAATTCTGGATGAATCCTATCACCCGATCTGAACTCGTGGACTGCGTTCTTAATCTCAATCCAACTGTACCCAGGTGTCTTCAATATCTTTCTATTCTTCATTTGTTGTCGAATCTTAATGACTTGATCCCAACTCTGCATTGTTGCATAAACGTTAGCAAGTTGAACGTAAGCAGTTGCACTTTTTCGATCAAGATCAAGCAAGTTCTTTGCAGCAAACTCAGCAATCTCTATATTTTTGTGTCTCCTACAAGCACCCAGCAGAGTGCCGAAGACAGCCGCATGTGGTTTGAATGGCATTTTCTTGATTAAATCAACGGCCTCAACTAACTTACCAGCTCGTCCAAGAAGGTCAATCATACATGCATAATGATTAGGCTTCAATTCAACTCCAAAATCTCTCTCCATGGAGTAAAAGTATTGAATTCCAAAATCTACCAGTCCTGTATGGTTACATGCAGATAATACCGCAACAAAGGTTATCCAGTCGAGCTTCATTCCTTCCTCTTTCATCTTATCAAACAAGCTTAGAGCTTTCTTGCCCTCTCCATGTTGCGCATAGCCTGAAATCATCGTATTCCATGTAACGACATCCTTCCTTGGAGTCTCTAGAAACAATCTCCAAGCATCCTCCAAATTTCCACACTTGCAGTACATGCTAACTAATGAAGTGGCAGCGGTTGTATCCATTGATAACGTAGACTTACAAACTAGTTGATGAACTTGCCTCCCTAACTGCAGAGCAGACAATTCGCTGCACGCCAGTAACACACTGCTCAAGCTCGACGAGTTCGGCCTAATGCCAAACTGCAGCATTGCTTTAAAAAGCTTTACTCCATCTTCAGCCCTACAAGCGTCGATGTATCCGGAAATCATAGCATTCCAAGTGATCAAATTTTTCATGGGCATCTCTTGAAACAATCTCTCTGCAAATTCGATCTTCTTAAGCTTCATATACCCAGTTATCATCGAGGTCCAAGCAACCACGCTCTTTATTGGCGCTTTTCCAAAAAGTTGTACAGCTGAATTCATATCCCCACAATTCACATACCCTGAGATCATAGCGTTCCAGGTAACAACATTCTTCATTGGCGTTGTAAAGAACAACTCGCACGCTTTCTCCATTTGTCCATTTTCGGCAAACCCAGTTATCATTGTATTCCACGAAGCTGTATCTTTTCTGGGTATTTGGTCAAAGAATGCTCGAGCCTTTGACATGTTAAAGTTGTGAACGTAACAGGCCAACATCGTGTTGTACGAAACAGTATCTGGTTCGGGAATTTTATCAAACAGTCCTTGAGCTTCTCTAATGTAGCCAGGCCTCTTTGCATAGCCAGCCAAGATAGAATTCCAAGTGACTATCGTTTTAACATCCATTTTATCGAAAATGAAAAGGGCAGATTCGAGATCCCCGGATCTGATATAGCTTGTTATTAACTTGTTTGATGGAAGGACATCACTGGAATTATGAAGAACCAGGTGGGATTTAGGTGGTAAACTTGGTTGTTTGTTCGGAGGGACTTGCGAGTGAAAGGAACATGCTTTCTGTTTGTTTCCCTGGAAAGCTTTGAGAGTAAGGTGACCAAGTGAGCGACGTATTTTCTGGAAAGAAAATGGCATGTCTAGCAGCAATTGGTAGAGAGACGATTATAACATTCTTCGCGAAATTACTTAATAGACAAATAATAGAAAGCGTAAAAGATGTGCTCTTCACATTAAAATTTTTCGTGCTTTAAAACCTCTTCATGATTTTCTCACACCTTTTATTACTTTTAACCGCTAAAAATATTGGCCGAGGACACAAGTTGTAAATTTCTTCATATCTAAAGTTAGAAAAATTATGCTAAATGTTGAATAGATTGATTTATCAATTGTATTATATTCATATATTATTAATATATAAAATATTTATTATGTGATATTATATTAAATTAGGTGAAGAATTTCAATTTTCTTATTTATAATTATAATTCATTTTTGTGAATAATTTGATTGTTTTTACAATTAATTAACGATATTATAAAAATTCTTATTATTATATTAATTTATCATTATTTACTTAAAAAATATATTGAACATGTAATGATAATTTGTAATTAATAATATATTAATCAGTTTAAAATGATAATAAATTAAGTCTATCATAAAATTTTTATTCATTATGCAAAGATATTAATAAATAAGATAATTATTTTCTTATTCAGTAACGTGTAATTATTAATATCTGTAATAATTTCATTATATTTATCAAATTTACGTGTTATTATTTTTATAAAATTTTAAATAAATATTTATTACTTATCATATTTAATAATAAGTAACAATGCATTTAGAAAAAAAAAAGGTAAATAACGAAACAACACGATGCGAAGGCCGGGTCATCTACAAGGTCAGGATAAAAAAAGTAAATAGTAGGACTGGCAAGTCATTAGACAGCATTGCAGCAAGTAAAACCGCATTAGACAGCACTGCAGCAAGTAATACCGTATTATATGATAACGGATAACGGACTACATTTTTCTGCACAATTATATTTATTATATAATAAATGAAATTGTAAAAAGTCTTACTAGTTTATTGATTAATTATAATATCATTGCTTAATATTAAAATTTTGCTAATTATTAACTTTAATTTATCATATTTTATTATGCTTAAAAAGAAATTTTTAATTTTGATTACATATTTTATTAAATTTTATTTATTAATTTAGTAACAGTGATAAGTAAGATGATCAAATTGTACATTTTATTTTTAATCCATATATTTCAAATATATATGTAATTGATCTATCGATTATTACTATTAATTAGTAATTATTAGTTCAACTTTTTTGTTATACACGGTACGAAGTCGGTTAATTTTTCTTGTCATATTCGTCTACTAGATTTATTACCAATATTAACTAATTTTTTATGTTTTATCAATCTATTAAATTAAATGTTAATGTTAATTAATTTTTCTTGTCATATTGACCACCCTTATTTTTTGGGTAATTTTCTACTAACCCCACTTGTCCATCTTATCATTTTCACATGGATGAGACTTGGATACATACCATCCTTGGAAGTTGATGTCTTTTACCTTAATAAAAATAAATTATTATTGTTTTAATGTTGCAAATCTATTATTTTTCAAGGCATTTTGAAATCTTTTAAATTTGAATGTTTGCTATATATTCAACTTAAGACTGTACTTTTTAATATAAATAATGATAAGTAAATATAATAAATCAATATGTTAGACAAATACCATCTTTGTAGTTTAGATCAAGGGAACGAAAACTGTTCTGTATCGGCCAGAGATATCGGTCGATACTGATAGTTTTAGTTCGATACCAGCCGGTATCTAAAATACTGGCCACGTACCAGTCGATATCGTAAATTTGAAAAATAGTAAGGACTTATTTGTAATTTTTAAAAATTTAAACCCTAAAAATACCCCCTCTCTGTTGCGTGCCTCACCCTCCAACACCCGAAGCTTCTTTTCATCTTTTTCACTCTCTCTCACTTTCACTCACCGCTGTTCTCTCTCTCGTTCTCCTCTCCCTCTCCAACGGTGCTGCTGCTTCCTCAACGGCTATCATCTTCCTCTCTGATCCATACCAGCATTAGAGATCCTCGACTTCTCCACACAAAGTTCCGAACACACCACCGTCTTTAACCCTCCTCCAGGAGGACCACCGTACCACGCCATCACCACTACTAAATGTCTGAAATAGGAGAGAACGATGCTACTCACCTCAGAACTACACCCGAGTCCTGACCAGACACCCAACCCAAAAACTTGAAGTTGTCAATTGGTTTTTACGTGTGTTTTTTGAGTTTTCGATTTTTTCCGGCTTAATTGCATTTTTGAATGTGAATCGGTTGAAACTTGGATGTTGAAAGTTGGAATTAAATTTTGTAATTCGGTTGGAACTTGGTTTTGTGATTTGCGTGTATCTAGGTTGGATATTGGAGTTCAATGATTCACGATTTTGTGATTTGAATATTGGAGTTGAATGATTCACAGTGTTGTTTTGGTTTTATGATTTGTGTGGGTTGGATTGGATATTGGAGTTGAATGATTTACAGTTTTGTTTCGTTGATTTTTAGTTTGGTTTAACCGATTAAGAGAAATTTATGTTGAGTTTTTTAATGAATAAAACGCACGGCCAGATGTGAATATGTGATGATGTTAATGAATTGAGTTGATTTAATTGAAAGTTTGTAAATTGGAACAACTTAAATTAAAATTTTAAACCGAGAATATTAAAGTTGCAAACTTGCAAAGACTTAAATAATTAATTGACATATTCTTAAAATTTGTGAAATGGTATTTTATTTTTAGTATTTAAGTATTGGCTTTAGGTAAATAATTAATTGAATATAAAATTATGCTATTGTAAATTAATAATAATTCGGTTGTAATTAATGATAGTATTTAGGTATTAGCTTTGGGTAAATAATTAATTAAGTATAAAATATGTTGAATTATATGGTAATATATATGTGTGGGCTACCATAAATATTTATAATAGATAATGTGTGAAAGTAGTGATGTAAATATGTCCAAACGGAACTTTTTTTCAAATTGTGAACATGTTGTAGGCTCCAACCACTTAGACTTATTAATGTCAATTAAAAATTGTAAAAGCAACTTATATATTTAAGAACCAAATATAGAATGGTGTATATAATATTATGGATTGTTAGAAATGAAAAGAAGATTCAAAGCTTTAAATAAGAAAAAAAAAACATTTCCAAAGAAGTTACATCCTTCAACTTGATCCTCATGTTATGAATATATTCTTCAACTTGATTCTCATGTTTGAAACTTTGAATTGAAATTGTTCGAAATTATTGAAAATGGAAATTATTTTTGTATGTTTTGTGGTAATTAGAAATAGAAATTGTTTATGTATGTTTTGTGATTATTAGAAATGAAAATTGTTTATATTTGTTTTGTGTGATTATATATGTTGAATGATTGAATTGTTAGTTTTTTACTTATAGTGAATTGTATTCGATGAAATTGAATTGTGTATAATATAATCATACAAAATGAGTTATTATGTAATGAAATTATATGTTATTTATTTTGATATATGTAAGTTTTGTGATTGTTAGGAATGGAAATTATTTTATGAATATTTTGTGATTATTGGAAATGGAAATTATTGAAAATTATTGGAAATAGAAATTGTTTATGTATGTTTTATGATTGTTGGAAATAGAAATTGTTTTATGAATATTTTGTGATTATTGGAAATGGAATTTGTTGAAAATTATTGGAAATGGAAATTGTTTATGTATGTTTTGTGATTATTGAAAATGGAAATTGTTTTATGAATGTTTTATGATTATTGGAAATAAAAATTATTGAAAATTGTTGGAAATGAACATTGTTTATGTATATTTTGTGATTGTTGGAAATGAAAATTATTTTATGAATATTTTGTGATTATTAGAAATGGAAATTGTTGAAAATTGTTAGAAAAGGAAATTGTTTATGTATGTTTTGTGATTGTTGGAATGAAAATTATTTTATGAATATTTTGTGATTATTGGAAATAGAAATTGTTTTATGCATGTTTTCTGATTATTGTAAATAGAAATTGTTCAAAATTGTTGGAAATATAAATTGTTTATGTATGTTTTGTGATTATTGGAAATGAAAATTGTTTATGTATGTTTTGTGTAATTATATATGTTGAATAATTGAATTGTTAGTTTTTGACTTATATTGAATTGTGTTCGATGAAATTGAATTGTGTATAATGTAATTATACAAAATGAGTTATATTATATAAGATGGACATGCGTATTATGTAAAGAAATTATATGTTATATATTTCGATATATGCATTCATTTATTTTTACAAATAAATGGAAGGAAGTTCAAGTACTTCTGATCAAATCACTTTATAAAGATATAATGATCCGGCTTGGGCTCATGCTATATTAGATCTAGTATGAGAAATCATACTATTTGCTTGTTTTGTAACAAGCATTCAAAAGGTGGAGGAATCACTAGATTAAAGAAACATTTAGCTGGGGTTAAAGGAGACGTGGAATCATGTAAAAAATAAGTCATAATGTGAAGTGACAAATGAAAACATTGCTTGAAGAATATCAACATGAGAAAGATAGAAAGGAAAGGTCGAATTTTGAAATTGGCAGTGGAAGTTCATTTTTTGGCTTCCGTGGTAATTATGGAAATGTTGAATGTGATAGTGGTACTGGTACTGGTAGTGTTTTATCCCTAGCTCAAAAAGAAGTATCCGAACTTGACGTGAGGAAGAGAAGAAGGCAGTTTACTAGTTTTTTTGCACCACGAACAATGTCAATATGGCAGTAGCTAGATGGTGGTATGATAAAGATTCATCATTCAATGCTTCTTAGTCTTATTATTATCAACCTATGATGGATGCAATAGTCTCTTATGGTCTGGGATATAAAGGTCCTTCGATTTATGACTTAAAAGGTAAACTTTTGAGTTGTTCTGTTTCTAACATTAAAAGTTATTTGGTAGAAAGAAGAGTGAATCGAGCTACTTATGGATGTTCAATCATGTATGATGGTTGGACAAATAGGAAACAAGAACTTATTATTAATTTTTTGGTTTATTCGACAAATGACTTTATGTTTTTGAAATCTATTAATACATTTGGTCTTATTAGGAATATTGAGACTTTGTTTGAAATATTTAATGAAGTTGTGAATGAAATAAGGTTAGAAACATTGTTCAGTTTATTACTAACAATGATTCTGCTTATAAAGATGCAGGAAAAAGATTGCAGAATAAGTATAATTCTTTTTTTTTACCCTCTGTATTGTACATTGCGTTAACCTAATGGTAGAGAATATAGGAGATCTTAGGTATTTTTCTATTATTGATAGGACTATTCAGAAACTAAAAAGGTGACCAAGTACATCTATAATCGTGTATGAGTATTGAATTTAATGAGAAAGGAATTTACTAATGGTAGGAATTTGGGTCGTCCTGTTGTAAAAAGATTTGCAACAAATTTCTTATCGCTTCAATCTTTTGTTACGATGAAGAAAAGGTTAAGACAATGTTTACAAGTGATAAATGGATTGCATCTCAGTATGCTAGGTCTAATGTTGGAGTGGAGTTTTGCAAAATTATATTAGAAGATAGAGAATTTTAGTCTTAATGCCAATTTTTTATCCGAGTTTGTGAGCCTTTGGTGAGGGTGCTTCACTTAGCTGATAGTGAAGAAAAGCCAACAATGAGTTATTTTTTTGACGCCATGAAGAGAGCAACGGAAGCAATCAAGGCCAATTTGAAATATAGGCCTTTTTTATGCACACCATATCTTTCAATCGTTAATAAGAGAAAGGAAAGACAACTTTTTTCTTTGTTGTTTGCAGCTGGGGCATTTTTAAATCCTAGTGTCTATTTTAGATTAGAGTTTACTAAGCAGGCTAAAGTTAATAGAGGAATGCTTTTAACTATTACAACAATTGTCGGCATTGACATGATGCAAGATCTTTTAAGCTCATAAATGGAGCTTTATAAGTTGTCTTATGAAGATTTCGGAATGCAGATTGCTATTCGACAAAGAGAAAAACTTTCTCTAGGTATTAATTGTTTCCTTTTTCTTATTTGTTGAAAATTAATTATCACTTTATTTTGTTTATAATGCTACTTTAGTTATCTTACGAATTATAGTTTCTTGGTAAGATTAATTCGAAAATGGTGTTCCAGAATTGAAAAGGTTTGCGATTTAGATTTTAAGTCAATGTGTGAGTGCAACATGTTGTGAATAAAACTGGAGCACATTTGAATTTATCAAATCCAAGAAAAGGAATAGATTGGAGAATAAAAGTTTAAGTGCTTTGGTTTTTGTTCATCATAATTTAAAGCTTCAGGAAAGGTATGTTATTATCATTATTAATTTTTGATATAATTTCTTATAATTTTCTAATAATTAAATTTTATTGTTTACTAGGAGTCTTAATAGCACAAGTAGTTCAACTGATCCAATTTCCATTAATAATATTGATCTTTTGGCAGATTGGGTTTCTAGGAATCGAATTTAGTAAATGTCAGTGACTTGGAAGATAATCTTGGATAGGAAAGCATTGACATGTCATTTGGTGAATTAAATTTGAATGATAATGATGATGAAGCTTCTCTTAAATATGAGAATTTTGTATCAAATGATAACTGAGGTCAGTGAAGTTATAGTGGGTATCCTCTCGTAAATGATTGAATTTCATTCCAAGTTTTTTTTTCTTTTCTTTTAATTTTACTTATATTTGATGTATATGTTAAATTCTATATACGTAATGTAATTGTAAATGTTTTTGTTTCAAGTTTAATTTCTACTTAGTTGTTTCTTCATAAAACTCTTATTGTAAATTGTAATAGTTTGAGAGTTAAGGGTATTTGTTGTTATTTTTATTAGACGTTTTGATGTAATTATTATTTATTATATGATGAAATTGTATTATTGGAATATTTTAAATATTTTGTGTTATTCTTAATTTTATATTTGTATGATGATGATTGCATTTTTTCATATTAATTTTGGTTATTATTTATATGTGAAATATTTAATAATTATTGTTATTTCATATTAATTATGATTATTATTTATTATTATGATTTTTAGAGACATGGTTGATGTAAACTTATAAAGTACAACTGTATAATTTACCAACGAACTATTTTGCAAATTTAAAAAAAATTCAGGGACTATTTCATAAATTTTAAAAATTACCCGAAACGATAGCCGATATTGACTAGTACTGATACAGTGTCATACTAGAATCCAATACGATACCAAATCCGATACAGTATTCACAACTTTACTTCTAGCACGTCGTCTTCTTCTAAATTTTGCTCTTAAGAAAGTAATTATTTTCCATTAACGCTTTCCTTAAAATATCATCAAATTGATTTTGACTTTCAATGTTAAATATTAATTAAAATAATAGTTCTTTCTTTCGAAAGATAAGTAATGGTATTAGTAAGTAACGAGTTTATTAGTAAGTAACGAGTTTAACAGTTATATACACAAAACCTAAAGCAGCAATATAAGATAGCAGAGATCTTCTTAGACAACTAGAACAATTAGGCTTAGCTTGAAACTAATGTAATCGCCACCTTTCCCTCGTTGCTGGAGTGACTTCATACTATAAACATCTAGATAAGGTTACTAATCGATCTGATGTGCACGATGATCCTATGGTATAAAAGATTATAGCTTGTATCATAGTCACCCATGATATGTAGCTTTAACGTCAAGGCCCAATTGATTAGTCCAGGCTAGTCATTAAAGCTACAATTATTATCATCATCATTATTATCACCCAGTCCGAAATTTCGTATACAATGCACTCCTAAAATTGGTGATGAGTATAAATAATTGAAAAATATATGATTGATGCTTGCAATGTTGAGTGAACAAAGCTCACACCACATGCATACAATATTGATCTTGATATTATCCTTTCTAAGGAGGCAACCGCCTATCACTAGCCATAAGACAAAAGAGTGAGCAGGACTAATATTGTAATCCCATACCAAGGTAAACCACTGCTCGATAATGCTAAGAATTTCATTAAGAGGCTATTGCAAGAGCTGGTAGTGAATAAGATGGAGTTATCAACAGACCACTGAACTATATCTGGCTTGTAGGAATTTAGAGAGGAAGGAAGGTTGGGGTTATAATTGGATAGAAGTGATCCCAGGACCTCCTGATTGTTTGGGTGTACAAATTGAAGACCATTTAACTCTTGGAATTTTCCTGTGGCTAGTAGAACCACCCTAAAGAATTTCTCTCAACAACTTGTCAATGGCCTTCAAGGTCCCTTTGGGAAGTGCAATATGAAAACACCAATAAGTTGTTACATTACATATCATAATACACATTAGACAAGAATGCATTTCATATTGTAGAATAGTTAGTGGGTATTAACTTTCTAGTTTAAACTAGTTTGATGTAATTTTATTAGTTTTGGTACGTAGTTTTATCGTTCATTCATTTAGTACGTAGTTTTGTCACCAAGAAAAATATCTTCAAACTGAAAACAACAGAAGAACAAACTCCCATTTCCAGTTAAACGACACCATAAGCCTCTGGCGACAGTCTTGGCTTTGGGTGAACCATCAACGGCACTGCCCGTTGCAGAGTCAACCCATAAGCTTCATCCATGTTGAGCTTATAAGGAGTCAACCCATCAGCCAGTTCCCAGTCAAACGCATGAATGAGAGTGGCAGTCATTAACTGAACCATCCGCAATCCCAAGCTCATGCCTGCGCAGATTCTCCGTCCAGCCCCAAAGGGAATCAACTCGAAATCATTTCCTCTTACGTCCACTGGCGCCTTTTCTCCTCCCAGTAAGAACCTCTCGGGTCGGAATTTCATAGGCTCTGACCACTCGTTTGGGTCGTGAGATATGGCCCAAACATTGACCAAGAGAGTTGATCCTTTAGGGATGTAGTAGTTGTTGATTTCGCAGCTCTCGGCGGCGATCCTTGGAAGAGATAGTGGAGTTGATGGATGGAGGCGGAAGGTCTCTTTGACAACTGCTTGCAGGTAGGTTAGTTGTGGGAGATCCAATTCGCTGATTAGTCGGTCACGCCCTACGAGGGAATTGAGTTCTTCTCGGATCCTAGTTAGTGCTTCTGGGTGTCTAATTAGCTCCGCAATGGCCCACTCTGTCGTGCTTGACGACGTGTCGGTTCCTGCTGTGAACATGTCCTGTCAAAACCATATAGTGCCTTTAAACCTTTATTTGAGTGAGAAGTAAAAACTGAAAAGAGAAATATGAATAAATAGAAAAGAAAAGAAGAATTACCAAAAGCAATGCTTTGATTTCGGTGTCGGTGAGCTTACCACACTCATCATCATCAGACTCAACTTTCAACGAGATCAACTTACTGAGCAAGTCCACATGCTCGGCACCACCATCACCAGTGACGATCTTGTGCTCCTCCAAGATGTTGCTCATGAACGTGTCGAATTTCTTGTGGAGCTTCTTCATTTTAGCAGCCACGCCCTGTAAGTCTAACCATTCCAGAGGGGCAATAAAATCCCCGATGTTGAAGACACCGCCCAAGGTCATTAACTCCACCACCATCGACTTGAACTCATCGGCTTTATGGTCAGCACCGCCGCTGCCATCGCCAAACACCCGGCGACTCATCATGGTGCGCCCAAGGACATTTACCGTGCACACGTTGAGAAGTTGGCCCAAGTTCACCTCCATTGGGCCAGCAGTCGCCAATGCTCGCATGAGGATTGCCACCTCCTCCTGCAGGGTTGATAAACTTTTATTTATAAAAAAAACTATTTAACAAGTTAAGTCACTAATGCTAATCATAACACCTGAACTTAACCGACTTGGTCGTTGTTGGTTATATGCCAACGTCAAGGACCCTACAGTCAGTTATAGGTTGTTATAAGGATTGTTCTCGATGTAACAAACCAGTTTTAAAAAAAAAAGGTTCAAAATTTTTTCTTCTCCCGCTCAACTTTGTTTTCGGGAGCTACATATACAAACATTCTGTACTGTTTCAACACATGAAATAATATTACACCCTCGATATATTTCTGCCTTTTCCTACATGGTATTAGAGCTTTGAGCTCGATCTGACCAGTAGTTATTTTCCTCAATGTGTTTTGTCTAAATAAGCTATGGTTCGGAGGAGCTATGTTCAAGCTTTATAAACACAAGAAGAAGGATCCAAATCCAATGAAGAGGAAAGGAATAGAACTATGGATCAAAGATTAGATCCATATGTTGACGATGGTAATCGAGGACACCACAGTACAATCGGGAATTAACAAATAGCGACAATCCAGGTTTGATCCTAGTAAGTTCTGTGTTAAATGGGAATAATTTTATTTCATGGAAAAGATCTAGGTTACTGGCATTAAGTGAAAAAAGGAAAACCAGTTTTATCCTAAAGGATGATACACCAGATGTTGACTCCGAGGAGTATGCGCAGTGGAAAGAGACTGATGACCTAGTTTTCTCCTGGATTATAAATTCTCTATCAAGGGAATTAGCAGATGTTTTCTTGTTTGCTCCATCTTCTAGGGAGCTGTGGAAAAAGATTGAGCAACGGTATGGAGAAAGTAACGGTCCACTTATTTTTCATCTTCGAAGAGAGATTTGTGCGTCACGATAAGGAACTTTATCCATAGTGGATTTTTTCAACAAAATAAAGAGAATGTGGGATGAGTATGCAGTGCTAAAGCCTACGATAGTATGCAGATGTGGAGGTTCCCGAGCTATAGCACAAGAGATCTGTCAAGAGGAGCAACTCATGCAGTTTCTTTCAGGCTTAAATGCAGAGTTTGATCATGTCAGAGATCAAATTTTACTCATGGATCCTCTTCCATCAGTAAACAAAGCCTATTCGATGCTTCTAAAAATTGAAAAGCAGAGAGATGTAGTTTTGGACACACAAAATGATTTCGTTAACACTGCTGCCTTTATTACCAGATCTCAGAACAATCAATTTGACAGCAGTAATGTAAAGAAAAATGGTAAGGCAAGTAAGAACAAAGAAGACAAGTATTGCACGTTTTGTAAGAAGGGAGGACATGAACGATCTGACTGCTTCAAACTGAATGGTTACCCCGACTGGTATAAAGGTAAGAAGGTCACCAAACCTGGTAAATTTGCAGTACAAGCAAACATGACTCATGAGGCACCAACACCACTGGAAGAATCTGATTCAGAGCTACACGTAGAGCAAGCTCCTAACCCAGATATACAGATGCTGATACAGAAAGAGATTCAGAAAATTCTGAAAGGGAAAATAATACAGGATTGTGGTTCAGGTGGTGCAGAGTTTACGGCATTTGCAGGAGCATGCGCAGGTAAGTCACATTTCATATCTGATTTTATCAGTCTTGAGCCATGGATTATAGATTCAGGAGCAACAACACATATGAGTAATTCCATATCTCATATGAAAAATATTGAGAAATTGCATTTTCCCAAGTGTGTATACTTACCAGATGGCTCGATTAAAACTGTGACTTATATTGGAGATGTGGTTTTCAGTCCAGAATTCAAGATAACACAAGTTCTTTATGTGCCACAGTTTAAGCACAACTTGTTATCAGTCAGCAAATTGCTCAGGGATCAATGCTTGCGTGTTCATTTCTTGCCTAAGCATTGCGTTTTGCAGGACCAGAACTGTGAGAAAGTGGTAGCTGTTGGAAGTTTGAGCAATGGATTATATTGCATCAATCAATCTTCTTTTGATTCTTCAGTATTACAGCAATTTAGCAGCAACTCTTATTCTGTTTTTTCTGTAAGCAATAATCTAGAAGGTAGTATTGAGCTTTGGCATAAACGTTTAGGACACATGTCCAAGGAGAAATTGCAGCGTGTGTCTAAGTTTTCTCATTTCAATCAGATGGTTGCTTGCGATATTTGCCATAAGGCAAAGCAAACAAGAAAACCCTTTTGTAACAGCAGAATTCAATCACAGAAACCTTTTGAGTTGTTGCATATTGATTGTTGGACCCCGATTTGTTTGAGGATTAATTTTATTAATTTTATCGTGATTAGGCTTTAATTATAAAGTTTTTGAGGGGTAGAAAATTTTTTATTAAGATTGATGGATTAAATTT
>JAOTAY010000005.1:14582596-14607069 GCA_025629805.1 Erythroxylum baracoense
TACAATATTTACAAACTTTTAACAAAATACATCATGTTTCATATTATTACATATAACCCAAACATACATTCCTAAAATAAAACACATTCTTTGTTGGCCATTGCGGTTGTCGTAAGCATAAAGCTTAGTGGGGAATAAACTAAACAGGATATAAGCTGACAATTGTTTCAAACAATCATCCAAGCATTCACATATTCAAAATCACATCAGATAATAAGCAGTGTTTACTTATCCATTTCCAAATTGAACCAAAATATAGTGAATCTCAGAACAAAACAGAACATATCAAAATAGGTTACTCATTTGCTTCAGTGCAAATTTCACCAATTTCAAAATTGAATATTACAATATCAGAACAAAAATTGTCTGTAACAAAACAGAATTTGCTTATTTCAGAACAGAGCTTAGATGTTTCAAATCAAAGCTTATTTATATCAGAACTGAGCATATAGCAGAATACAAAAAAAGTTAATTTGTTAATCCTTTATACAGAAGTTGGTAACGGGATTAATACAGGAGATATCGTGATCGATATCACAGAACAGGAGAGATGTCTTAATGACAGGAGAAATCGAAGTATCAGTAACAGGAAACACCGAAGTGTCAGTAACAGGAGATACCAAAGTGTCATAGGAGCAGCTGCAGACCCTTTTAGGCATGCCTATTTACCCACGTCTAGGGCTTCACAGATTTAAAACAAATAGGGTTCTTTTCAGAATTCTCATACGAGGAACATATTGCAACACATACTTCTTTATTCCATTTTGTTCAACTTGACATATTCACTGATTTTCAAACAAACTAACATGTCATACAATTACAAGTATGTGTAATAATGCATCAATAGAGGTATTGAGTCTTCACAAATTGTGTATATTCACACAAATAAAAAGCACTTCCAACACAATCCCAACTATCAAACTCCTCGGATAACTGATGGTCCGGAATTATCACAATATTATCATAAAAATTCCCAATTCATATACATCCATGTTCAATTTATAATATATAAGCCTCTGGAACTCATTCATTCATGATCACACTAAGCAATTCAACATTGTAAACCATACATCCTTTACATTATCATCTCAATTAATAATGCATAATTAAACTAACTATTACTCAATTAACCTTATACAGTCATCAATTGCAAAAAATCTCTTTTTTTTCACCTTCCTAACCATTTCTCATAGTTGTGGGATAAAGGACCCGAAACTTCCAAACAACTGTTTTCACAGGACAGATTTTTGCATCAGTTTTGTATGGCCATTATGACGTAGAAATTGACGTTTTTAGACAATATTTTATTCTAAACAAATGTTTCTCAATGTATTAAGTTTCAAAAGAAATAAAAATAATGCAATTGGGTTCATTATTCTGAGAGTTATACCCAAAATACTACATACTGTTCTCAACCATGGACAACAACCATAACTCAACTTCAATCCAAATTTCCAAACCCTTAGTGACAGAAATAAAATTCTATTCCTACATAAAAGTTTTAGATATATGTTTCTAGTTTAATAGGAATTTAAAATCATCCCATTTTGATGTCTACAAGTCAAGATATGGCTAGTATACCGATACTTGTTCAGTGGAACCACTCCTTCTAAGAAGTATCCAGCATGCATCAAATTTCTAACCTCAATTCTTTCTTAATTTAGTACACATTTTATCCACTTCAAACATCAAACAATACATGTTCTAACATGATACCAAGTTTAGTATTCCTTTACCTCTTTAATTTCAAAGAATAACTCCAAAGATCCAACTATATCAGCCCCTTTCAAGCAACCAAACCCAACTTCAAGATAAAGGTGGAACTAAGATGATCTTCACACTATAAAGATAGAAACATAAAGGATAACATGAAGTAGCTCCCTTAATGAATAGTTTGGCAAAGGACTTCGTGTGATAACATGTAAGATTGATGCAAAAATTTAGAACATAGACAAGGATGATTTCGGTGGAGAAATTGAAAATAAAGTGAGGGCTGCAGAAACTTTCTGACAAGAACGTAACACCTAAGCTACTAGGTGCCTCATTTATTAATTGACACATGTCTCCAATATATGACTCCCATTTTCCCTCCATTTATGTTTCCAATTGCAACACTTCCATTTGGCCACTTTTTAACTTATTAACCATGCCATTTGTCGCATTCTTGCTAAGCCATTTGTCATACAATGGATGATTGCAAATGTCAATGTATTAGCTCTACCAATGTCACTAACTCATAGGTTTAATCATTCTAATTTTCATGCATCAACTTAACTTGCCACTTAGACAATTTTCCTCCTCTAAATATACATTTAAATACCTCAATTCTCTAATGGTATCAATTAGTTCCAATTTACTAACTATAGTCCATCAATACCAAAGTTTAAGTCATATACCTTTCACATTCAAGTCATAACACAATTTTAACTCCTATCTCACATGTACTTTCATGAACATGTATCGTTTTAACTAGGGAATATTTTGGGGCCTTACAAAGTTATTCAATATGCAAATTTGAGAGACAGAATACTAGATATAGCCACAGTTAGATAGGTATTGCATAATAATCTCTATAGTTTTAATTTATACATTATGGATGACATACTTAGACTTGTATCTCTTTTTCACCCCACTGTTACAAATTTATATAAGATTATTTGTTTCGAGCACTTATCAAGTTCATTCACTAACAAATTATATATGGAACTTCTAAGAATTAAGGCCTTTAAAGTTTCTTGGTATAAACTTGTTTGGAGTAAGCAAGTTTCTCTTAGAGTGCTTTTCAATATGCAGTTGGCTATCAGTGTTAAACTATATACTAAAGATAGATTTCATGGTGCAGTTTCCATTTCTACCACTTGTTCTCTTTGCTGCCAAGAACCTGAATATATTGATCATTATTCTTCCAATGTGAGTTCACAAAACCAATTTAGCCAACCATACAAAGAATTAAGGACCTTTTATATTTCGTGAGTATTTGGTTTGATATAATGGATTTGAGCGTTGGTTTGAATTGAAGATGTAAGAATGATGCTAATAATTTTAGAATCTCTTTCGACACTACTATTTATTATATATGAAAAGAAAGGAACTTGAGAGAATTACAGGGCAAATTGAGATTGGAGTAGTAACTATTACATTAGATGTCTAGTTACATTACTGAGCAAATCCTAATTACTTATAATCCCCTTTGTTTGTAATGTCTTAGTTTTATCAAGCTATTATTATGATTCTAATATAGCATAATTAGTTTATTTTTATGGTTGTATCGTGTATTGCTTATAGATTTACTGATTGTAACTCCAATTTATTAATTCATTTTCTTTCCTTGTCTTAATATATATATGTGTGTATGTATATAAAAAAAATTTAACCAAAATCAAATTAATGAGTTTAATTTTATTTATTTATTATAATGATGTGGTTCTAATAGGTTTGATTTAAGCAATTTATATTCAACCCTACTACACAATATTACTACATGTTAAAATCTGAAAATATTGATTCTTGTAGTTATGAAAAAGTATATGTTAGATATTGCACATTAACTAATATAATCGAATTAGATTTTATACTGAGATGTCTAAAGTTTGTGCCCCTAAAATTTTATTTCATTTGAAAATCATTTTAGAAAATACAAATTAAAAAAATCTAATTATTATTATTTAAGTAGTTGATCAAACAATTTATTAAGAACTACAACGTGTGAATTAGATTGGATAGATATATATAAAGATTTTTTAATTTTTTTTATGTTTTAGTTTTTATTGTCAAACGTAAAGTTAACATACAATTTTTTAAAGTTAGTTAAATATGATAAAATGAATCTAACAAATGAATGTAAAATGTGGGTAGTGCATTCCGTCTAAAGCTGTCTAACTTTGAGATTGCTTTATTTTCAAAGTGCATGACAATTTATTTTGACTTAATTTTCAAATTTTGTTAATATCATATAATAAATTCCCAATGTCTAACAAAGCGTGAAAGTTACAAGAACAGAGCATCGGAGACAAATGATACTGTATAACACATATAATGTGAACGTAAAAAATTTTGAAGTGATTCTCCAACAACGAGGAAAAGAAAAAGTTGATTCTTTCATATATATTAGTTATTAGTGTGTTGATTCATCCACATTAGTTTCACATATTTTCGAACCATTTTCAGTTTAACCAACACAGTGAAATTGTACATTGCGTGTAAACTATCACTGTAACTCAATAGTACAGTACAAAATATGGATGCGAGAGTTATACCTCTTTTTTTTCTACCGTTTAAATTTCTAACTTAAAGACAAAGACGAAGGAAATAATATATGCAGATTGGCTTTATAGTGCCATATCGATACACACGAAATGTGATATATTACATTGATTTCTTCTTTTAACAAACTAGTGCTGTGAAATATCTGTTTTGGTTGATTACTTCAAGTTTGAGAAAAATAACCAACAGGAAATTAGAACAAATATATGACTAAATTTCCAGCGGAGTGACTTATAAGTCAGCAAAGTATGGTACAGAAATTTAGAACTATTGAACTCATCTTTGAAATCTGGTTACCTAGGTTGAAGACAAGACAGACCACAGCAGCGGGCTACAGAAATTTAGAACTATTGAACTCATCTTTGAAATCTGGTCACCTAGGTTGAAGACAAGACAGACCACAGCAGCGGGCACCTTAAGGTTTCCAAGTCGGTTTCAATAAGTTTCATCGTATAAAAAAAAATCAATATAAAAGAAAAATCGAGGGTTTATTTGTCACGATGGACTAGGCAAACAGCAAGTTGGCAGACCCTGTCTTTCAAGATTCAAACTCAAGGCTTTTGCCTTACTAGTATACAACTGCTTCACATTGGATCTCTGCTCATTTAACAACTTCACTAAACTTCTCTTGGCATTAGCTCGAAAAGGACAATTTGGTGCGAAGAAGCCGTCAACTAAGTGAAGGTAGGCCTCCAAGTCATGGCAACAAGCCACATCAGCATTAGGTTTCAGGTAAGGTGAGATCTTGGTGTCGACGCGAAGCTCTGTGCCTACGTGTGTGTACGCCAACGGCGTGATGTAATCATCCACCATTGGCAACCCGGGAACTCTAGTTATAACGTCCTGATTATTGACAATACGTAACACCTTAACATTTTTGGCATTGATTTGATTGGCAAACCCTCTATTACCAACTCTCGGTCCTCCAAAAGAAAAGACCGCAATTGGTGGCATGTACGGTGAACATGTACTTAATTCATCGCCAACTAATAGTGCCAAGGCTGCTCCCAGGCTGTGACCCGTGACAGTAATGCTTAGCGCCTCGCCTTTGTAGAGCTCCACGAGTCTTTTGACCTCTTCCTCAACGGACTCAGAGAGGCTTGGGACACGAGCGCCTCTAGTTTTATAAAGGCTCAAGAATCCACATTCCACCTTGGATTCACCTTGGTCGTAGTCCATGTCCTCTGGGTATAGGTATTCCACCAACTGGGCTCTCATATTTTCAGCCCATTCAAGACAAGTCGATGTCCCACGCAAAGCTATCACAATATCTCTCCTTCCCATCCGTTGGATCTCTTGTCGGTCTTCGCAAACGGCGACGTAGCCCATCCAACTTGACCTTTGGGTCACCCAACTCCGATCAGGCGCCAGAGTGTCGACCCACTTTGGAAGTCCGACGGAGGAAGTGGCATAGAGGCTCTTAGTCACTCTATAAGACCTCTCCGGCAATGCGACGCAGCGTGGCAGGGGATGTTCGTCAGTTGACATGGCGGGGTTTGTATGGAAACAATGGTACGCTGCTTGAACCAACTCGCCGTATCTCACCATCTCTCGCCGGAGATTCTCGTCCAGTGGGTCAAGAAGCCCCGACCAATCATTACAACCGTGGTACTCTCTCCACCGGGAACCAAGATTGTTCCTTGGAGAATACTCGGGCGTCTTGGACAAGAGACTTTGAAGTCGGTTCATTTGTCTAGGTGACATTTCTTCTGCTGTTTTCATCTCTGGCCAAATTCTTCCGAGACTAAGGCCTTCAAGTAGAGCTCTTCCTCTGTTTGCAAACGAGCCATTACCGGAAAGTTTAGGAACTGGTCGAGTGTCAGGTTGGTTAGACTGTGGAGATTGCTTTTGAAATAGTTTATCAAGATTGGCTAGATGTTGCTTCGTCAACTCAGTTGATGAAGATTTATAAGAAACATGTTTTACAGATTGAGAAGTTGTTAGAGAAGAAGAAAAAGAAGAAGAAGAATATCTAGTTACTGGTTCAAATGAAGATTGGTGGCATTTGGGACTGTCACCTTTTACCTGAAACAGGTTTAGGTTTTGGGTTGGAAGCGTTGAGCCTATTTGCAACATGTGGATAAATTCAACAGTCTTCACAGAAAACAAAGACACCGAAAAGAGAGTCAATTGATTAATTTATATATAACCGAAAAGAAAACAACTGTAAGTGGAAACCGAGTTGGCTGGATTAGATGTAGATCATATGGGGTGTATATATAGAGCGGATGGTTCTCAAATGCCCTTGTCTTTGCCTCTAATCACAAAAACGATTTCAAAGTGCATGGATTTATGGGAGTGTTATTCGTTAGAAGGGTATACAAGTGGAACGTTTAGCCGGACCATTTTTTCAATTGAAATCCACGACTTTGATGAATGGGGTTGGGGGCATTTAACTTAGGAATGCATTCAGATGGCGGTTGACTTGAATTGAGCATGAATACATGATGGTTAATTGGACTCCAAAGCAGATTGAAGTCATTAACATGATCAATCTTATTTTAGTTGTTATCCTAAAACAATTATCTCTTTTGATGCTTTGTTTTTTCTACATGTATTAGTGGTGGTTCTCCTTTTCAGAAACAAGTAGTTAAGAAGTAATTATTGTAAAGCAAAACAAGAACAATCTTAATTATGGAATTAACGAACGGTGTTATCAATTTTCTTGTGAAATTTTTGTTTCCAGTGAAAATTATGAGATACATGTGCAATATGTCATAAGTTGAAATTTTGACTCCATCAGCTCCCTTCACATTGTTTTAGCCATGACAATGCTCTAATCCGTGGAAATGTTTATTTGCGATGCAGCAACAGAAGAATATAAAGTATGGTGGAACATGTACGGACTAGTAATACTTGCAAACTATGACCTACCTTAAAATGTTAATAATTACAGCAGCATTGGATCTCCGTTTTCTAAAAAAAAAAAGCTAGTCTTAGTCTGTTCAATATTCTCCTCCTTTTCTTTTTTCTTTTTTATTTCCTTTAGATAGGGCCTACCACTGTAATAAACATTTAGGCTATGATCCATTTTTTCATTCAAAACTTTTGCTCCAAGGAAGATGCGTATAATGTCCATGTCAACTCTCTCTCTCTCTCTCCTCTCCCAAACATTTGGACCCTACCCCATTATTTTCAAACTTTGCTCAACATATATCTAGGTTTTTTGGGACTTACTATCCCTAATAAACTCAGTTTAGTGGGCGCTCTTTATTGAAAACAAAACAGAATTAAAATTCCATAACTCAAAGTCTAATTCAATTCTAAAAATGCATGATTATTCTGTAAAATAGTTATAGCACGTCAATATGCTGATGCAAATCTATTACATAAAGTATTTTCGCCTTTTTGTTTTGTGTCAACAGCTGACCCAGTTAGGCGTTGAATTCAATAAGATTAGTCTGTGGCAGTTACATAATTGGCCAAGTTGGATATGGTAAAAGGCTGAAACTTTTTAATATCTAATATTGAACTGAGAGATGACTTTTCAAGGAACAGTAAGAGGACGTATTCAAGTCAAGGAGTTCGCACGTAGTCTAGTAACTGATTAACTCTTGCTGATCAACCAACATGCCATATTCATATATAATGTCTTGTATGGACGTCGGATGTATATATAGTTTTCTTTCTAAATTTTAATGGTATATTGCATAAAGCCTTACGTAATATGATCCTTTAACTTTTCTTGTAACATTGAAGATCAATTGCTGGCTTTTTATGGCTTCAGTGCAGTATGGTAATAGTCCAAAGCGTCACGTAACCTGAGGAGGAAAGCTCCGAGAAACTTTCAACATTTTCAATTCTGGTGTTCACGTGGCATCATACATCCCCCAAACTAGCAAAAGAGTTTCTCCCTACCATCATAGAAATTCAAACCTCGTACAAGTTGGCGTTGAAATTTTAGACTATATAGCAATTACCAGGGTCCTATCTACTATACATACCCAACTTATGTAACTTACAGTTTTGTACTTATTATCTCGCTTTACAACTGAACCTGTTTTGGTTTTCTCTTTTATGGATTCGAGCATTCTCATGAATTAACACAAACGAAAAAGCATTCTCTTCTTCTGACAACAAATTTTGCTATACTATCCTGGACAAGTTAATATAGGAATGATAATAGGCGATTATATTTATAGTCCAATTTTGGTTTAACGTTGGAATCTTTTTAATATACAAAATAATTCATTTTATTTATATAATGAATAAATATATAGTAGTCTTCAACTTCATTCTTCTTTATTATTCTCTCATTCTTTTTTCCGTGTCTTAATTGTCTGCTTAGTGCTTACTTCGACTCTCTTTCCGCTATTATTTGCTGATTTTCTCACCGTCCTCCGTCACGTTGTTTTCGCTCAAGAGTTAAGGCCTTTGAAAGTATTAAAGGACAAGATTCGGGATGCATTCGGAGTGTAGCCTCCAATAAGTATTTAGGATGAGAATTTACTTTTTTGGATTGTTGTGACTTCTTTTTTCTCTTATTATATATGAAAATTTATCGTTAGATATGATAAATAAGTTGACAAATAAACATAGTTATTTATACTAATAAAGTGCTTCCTATGTTAGAAAAGAGTCTCAGCAATTTAAATAAATTTAACAATTTTTTCTTTTAAATAAATTTAATATTTGTTCTTTATAGTTAAAGTTAAAAGAAGAATATTTTATAATAAATGTTAAAAAACTAGTACAAAACTATTAAATCGTAGTCTCAACATGTTTAATATTGGACTAGTGTGTTTTCGATGATGATAAAATAACAATCCAAATATAAGGTAACCCCATTCTTGAGCTAGATATAGTTTGCAAATTGTGAATATATAAAAAGAGCAGTTCTTCGTCATCGTTAAGTGGTCAGCAAAGTATGGGGTGGGTTTATTTTTTATTTTGTTGTAATTTTAGACTCTATGTAAGAGTCTTGGGATGGTATATAACCTCATCTTGTTAGTAAGACATTGATGGAAAATTTTCATACAGTGCATGTAAAATTGCGTTATTTAGGATAAGATATAAATTGGTTTTAATAATTTGCACTTTGATAGACTTTAAATTTAAACTCATTCATTAGATTTGGATTGAGTTAGTTAACAAGATGTCACAATATAAGCAAATCTATTTTATTACAAATAAGGAGTACTTACTTCATTTAATAGAATTTAATGTAAGTTTAAGTAATGGCTATTGATGAACCTGGACTCTTTACGTGATTATACTTTGAAAAGCAAATTTTTGTTTATCATTTGCATTATATGTTAGTAATTGCTAATTTATCAAATTGGTTCGTGTGATCTTCTTTAGACAGAAGCATTTGGATAAGATCAGATGTACTAAATAACTTTGTTCAAATTTAAATTAGAAGATAGTAAAATTTTATTAAAATACATTCGATAATTTTTCTTTTGTAAAATTACGTTAAGTAAAATTTTCCTTGGCATGATCTTATCATTTCAAGGTTGATCTTCTCATTTTTAAAATTACTCACCATTCTAGGAAGTGTATAAATAAGAGATCAATAGTTCAATTTTGTGTCTATAGTATGGTAAAAAATTAAGCCATTCATATTGAGCATTTTGTACACATGTAAAATATTGCATGAGTTCCATCGATGTTCTTACATGCAAGCAAATTCTTCATTCCATCTCGAGTTCTCTCACAGGTTTTATTGTACCTTTTTACTTATCTAAGAAGCATTTAAGGTAACTTGATTTCAATATTTTGTGCAAATTAAGGGACCTTGTATGAGTTCTAAGAGAATAGCAACAGTTGGGGTTGGCAATTGGACAGTTAAGAAATGTGAGTGCAGTTCTTCATTAGTTAGGGATGCAGGGTAGATTAGGATCTTTATGTACCATTAATTTGGCTCTTAAGCTAGTAGAATCATTTGAAAATCCCACTGGGTCATAGTTTTTCCTTCTGTCGAGTCAGGGAGGTTTTCCACATAAAAAATATTAAGTCTCAGTTCCTTACATTCTGTTTTCAAATTTGGGTTAAGAACTTGACTAAAACAAGTTTACAAAATTAAAACTTGGTTAATATAAAAATATAGTATTACTCAATTCACCCCTCCCCCCTTTGAGTAGTGCTTGATCATTTTAGCAATTGTTATGAGAGCAGGTTCTCCCTGTTATAGGCTAACACCTAAGGAGAGATCTAAAATGATCTAAGAACTTGATGAGATTAAGAAAGGCTACTTTAATCAACACCTTCCTTTATTTAATGGAAGACACTATGGTTGGTGGAAAGAACACATGGTCGATTAGATTCAATCGAAAGACTATAAGGTCTAGTTGATTATCAAAAATGGTCCGTTCAAATGTATGCGTACCAATGTTGATGGTATTATAGAAGAAACCCCCAAATCTAAGTTCGCAGTAGAGGAATAAAGGAAGATAGAGAAAAATGCATCTACTAAGAAATTAATTAAAACTGGCTTGCTATCTCAAGTATAAAACTAGTGTCTTGGGCTTAAAACTACTAAGGAGATATGGGATCTTCTTGAGGTAACATTAATTGATTTGTGTGGCTTTCTTATGAATAGTTACGAAGATACTGCTAATGAAGTCAATGTCTCAAAAGCTGATGTCCTAGGGTTAAAGGAAGATTTAAGAGTCATGACTAAATTAAAATCCTATATGAAAATGAAATAAAGACTTTTAAAATGGAAAAGTCTAACCTAAAAGAAAAGACCATGGAAATACAAAAGAGTAATACTACTTTTACTCGTGAGTTAAATGAACTAAAAGCTTATGCTGATCCTAGACAAAATAAGAATATGGGAAATGAATTATCTTTTATTAGGACTGAATTGGTAAGGCTTAAAAAAGAGTATTTGTAAACTCAGTTTGCTAAAAATAGGAATGAGAATGAAGATGGAGCAACATTAGATCTCAGTTCCTCCCAGTTTTTGCCTCTGTCCTTCCTAAAAGCCTTTCTGGCGTAAGTTGTCTCCTAGACTCTCAAGTTGAAAAACTATCCAAACAAGTTACAAATTTAAAGATTGAAAGCTAGGATTTAAGAAATAAACTAGACAAAAGCTGAAGAATAAATAGAGAATAAAGGTAAGAACCATGATAAGGAACCTACTAAACAATATATTAAATCACACAATAAGGCTAGACATAGGCTAGGTTTTAATGGGAAAAAAGAAAGAGTCATGGAACATAAAAAATATGTTAGTTTGCTTTAGTATATTGCTTGCATATATTATGGTACGACAAGCCATCATATGTTTCAATGTCATCATAGGCAAAAGGCTAATGAAAAAACTATGCTTATGTAAAGCATGTATGGATTGAAAAGAATGTTTTAAAAGCTAATTATATTAGAAAGGGACCCAAACAAGTTTGGGTTCCTAAATCTAAACCTAAATTTGTTTTGTAAGCTGGAGTGAGGGTGAATAACTAATGGTTCCTTGACAGCAGTTGTTCTAAGCATATAACAGGAGCCAAATCTAAGTTCCACTCAGTCAAAGCCTTTTATGGTGGAACTATGACATTTTGTAACAACATGAAGGTGATATTATTGGTATTGGTAAAGTAGGTAAGTCTCTATCACATTCCATTGATAAAGTATTGTTATTCAAGTTTTAAATATAATTTAATCAAGATCTCAAAATTTTATATGAAAAGAAATAATATATAGCTTACTTATTATAAATGTTTAATTATGAGAAATGATACAAATGAGTTTGTTCTTAAGGGAATAAGATTTAATAACACTTATAAGGTATATCTTAACTTGTTTCTTAATGTTAGTCTAACTTGTTTAAGTTTTCTTCTAGCATAAAGACTTGGACATGTCAGTTTGTCATTGTTACAACAGTTTATTTCATGAGAACTTGTAAATGGTTTACCCTCTACGAAGTTTAACATAAGCAAGGTTTATTAAGCCTGTGTGAACGGGAACCATGTTTGCTGTCCTTTCAAGGCCAAAAACATGGTAAGTGTAAGCCACTAAAACTGTTGCTTATAGAATTTTGTGGACCGATGATAATGGTAAGTAGAGGAGGTAATAGATATGTTTTGGTGTCAGTTGATGATTATTCACATTACATTAGATCATATTTCTTTTAACTAAAGTGAAACTTTTGATGAGTTCTATATGTTTTCTGGAAAGATCTAAAAGTAATATAGATATCAACTACTCTCATTTCTTTTTTATCATGGCACTAAATTGAATAATTTAACCTTTATAGACTATTGTAGGGAACATGGTGTTGATCATAATTTCTCAACCCGGAGAACTCCTTAAAAAAATGGGGTCGTAGAGAGAAAGAATCAAAAACTTAAAGACGTGCTAGAATGATGCTTATATAGCTAGTAGACTTCCTAGGAACTTCTAAGTTGAGGCTATGCACACTATATATTACATCAAAAATAAGACCATGGTTAAAACAGTTTTTTTAAAAAAGCCTCCTACGAACTGTTTAAGGGCAAGAATCCAAATATTATACATATTAAAATATTTAGGTGTCAATGTTATGTGCATAATAATGGTAAAAACTACTTAGGGAAATTTGATCCTAGGAGTAATAAGGATGTGTTATTAGGATAACCCTCTCATAGTAAACCATATAAGGTGTATGAAAAAAGAACTATGTGCGTAGAAGAGATTGTACATGTCATCTTTAATGAAACTGATGATTTGCCTAATCATATTGCACATGATGATGATTTTGAGATAGGCTTGGTAAGAACATATACTAATAATGATCATGAAGAAGAAAAGCAGTAACAAGATACTCAAAATGATAGAGATCTTGAACACCAAGGCATTTTGGAGGAAAGAGAACATCCTAAATGAACTATTGGATGAACTAGAGATGACACACAACATTCTAGTTCTAGTTCTATAGAACTAGAGAATTGATGTTTACCAAACTCAAGAAAGTTTTATATTAACAGCCTTTGTGCATAAACTATGGAAACATCAAAGCTCCCATTCTTTAGATTTGATACTAAGTGAAGTCAATAAAAGAGTTCAAATAAGATCTAAACTTCAAAATTTTTATGCTTTTTATGCCTTTCTCTTTTTTGAAGAACCTAGTGACTATCAAACTGCACTAACTGTTCCTAATTACATTTTACCTATACAGGAGGAACTACACAAATTCGAGAGGAATCAAGTGTGGCACCTCGAGCCTAGACTAAATGACAAAACTATAATTAGTCTAAAGTGGGTTGACATAAATAAATTTGACAAAAATGGCTTGATCTTAAGAAACAAGTTTAGATTGGTACTAAAAGCTACAATGAACATGAAAGGATTGGCTACAATGGGGCCCTTGTACTAGTAGCCTGCATCGAAGCCATTAGGATTTGAATTATATTTGCTTCTTATATGTAATTAAAGTTATATCAAATGGATGTTATGACAACCTTTTAAAATTATTAATTAAAAGAGGAGGTCTATGTATAGCAACCTTCTAGGTTTGAAAATCCTAATTTCCTAAACCATGTATATAAACTTGAAAAGGCTCTTTATGATTTAAATAAGCTCTTAAAGCTTGGTATGAGAGGTTGTCAAATTTTCTTTTAAAAAATGGTTTTCAAAGAGGAACAATAGATAGAACATTATTTTTTTTAAAAAGTAAAGGGGAACATTTATTAGTTGTTCAAATATATGTAGTTGACATCATATTTGGAGTAACTAATGATTCGTTGTATGAAAAATTTGCAGGTTTAATAAAGAGTGAATTTGAAATGGGTCTCATAGGAGAACTCACATTCTTCATAAGTCTTCAAATTAAACAAATTAAGGAAGGAACATTAGTCTATTAATAGAAATACCTGAAAGAACTAATTAAGAAGTATGGTCTTAAAAATGCCAAATCCTATAATACACCTATTCCCACCTCAATTATGTTAAATGAGGATGAAAAGGAAAAATGTTTTGAGGAGAAGTTTTATCAATGTATGATTGGAACCCTTTTATACTTAACTACTAGTAGACTTGTTATTATTTTTAGTCTAGGTTTATGTGTAAGATTCCAAGCGAACCTAAAAGAGTTGCAAATGAAGATAGTCGAAAGAATTTTTAGATATCTAAAAATTACAAAAAAGGAGAAAATTTCAACTTTGTGGCATACTTAGAAGCATATTTTGTAGGACATCTCGTTGATAGAAAAAGCACTTCAGGTGTGGCCCATTTCTTATGACATTGTCTTGTTTCTTGGCGTTCTAAAAAACAGAACTCAGTTGCTTTATCCACAGTTGAGGTATAATATGTGTCTGTTACTTCTTATTATGCCCTGCTTTTGTGGATAAAATAATAATTAATGGATTTTGGTGTGGACCTTAAAAGGGTTCCTATTTTATGTGATAACACAAGTGCTATTAGTATCTCTAAAAACTCAATACAACATTTAAACAAATCAAATTCAAATTCAAAATCATTTTCTTAAGATTAATGTAGAAAAGTGTTTAATTAAAATGAACTTTTGCAAAACAAAAGATCAATTTGTTGACATTTTCACCAAACCCCTAAATAGAGAAAGATTTGAGAAACCGAGACTAAATCTAGGCATTATTAAATTGGCCTAGGTTTTTCTTTATTTTCCCAATGATTAAGTAGAAAATTGGAATATCTTGCATAATTATTTGAAGTTTTATTTGCTCATATAAATATGTTTTAATTATGTTCAAAATTTGGTGTCATAAAAAATATGGGAGCCAAGGTAGAAAACATAAGAAGACTCTTTAAGAACTATTAATATTACCCTTACTTTGCTAGAATACATCATAAGGGTTGTCCAAGTAAGAGTTCTTATTATAGTTCTTCTACTTGTATTTACCCTTATTTTATTATTTCTATTATTATTATTATTCCTTTATTTATAAGTCTTAAGTTATCTTTTACCCTAAATCATTATGCCACCCTCTCTTTCGTTTCTAGGTTAACTCAAAAGTCATTCATATATATATATATATCCCTTCTCGCTTAAACCTTGATTGTACCTTAATCCTACTCTCAACCAAACTCTCTTTCTCTCATTTTTTAATTTCTATTTCTCTAAAAAGCAACTATTCATGTTGAGGTAGAGAAAGAAAATTTCAGTTGATGCATCATCTGGCATGTTGAATCAAAACTGGTTGGTGGAGGCATGGAGGGAAGCCCAGAAAAGGAAAATTGCAATATTGAAGAAGGAAATAGAGAATAAGAAATAAAGGAAATTTGTGAAGAAAATTGGTGAAAAAATGGGTCATAAAATTCAAGTAGTCTCAAATTTATAAGAGAATGAATTAAGGGGGAAAAGGAATCTTGATAAGTTTGATGATAAAAATTCTAGGAAACCCATATTGGGAGTTATTAAACGAGTTGAGGGGGATAATGAAGTGATAAATGATAATGATGATGACTTGATTATTGCAAGGCATCAAGAGGAAGAGAAAAGTAGCTCTACCTAAGCCTCCATCCAAAAAGCCTAAAATATCTTCTTCCAGAAAGCTGATAATTATGATTGGCATCATGTTTTATGGTTTAATTTGTTGTGTATTAACTGTTAATTTGAGTGTTTAATGTGTGTTTAGGTTAGAATTTTGTTAATTTATGTATTTAAGTGTTTTTATGGGTTAGTATAAGTCTTTGAGTTTAAATGTTATGTTTTTGAGATATCTTGATGTGTTTGTTAGTGTTTCAGGGCCAACATCGAAGAACGGAGGAGTTTCAGAGACTTTCGAGCCAAAACCATGGCCCACGATCATGACATAATAGGCTACGATCGTGACAAAGACATATGAACCAGACCACGATCGTGGCCTGAGGAACACGATCATGACAGAAAGACTCCGCCACAGCCCACGATCGTGGCATTTAAGTCACGATCTTGACAGAGAGGTTAGATGCTGGCCATGATCATGGCAGGCAGGGCCATGATCATAGCCTGCATCGAGCAGACACACAAACAAAAGGAAAAGTCAAGTTTTAAGAGATTTTTTGAACCGTTTTGACACCAAAAAAGCCCTAGGGCTGCCAAGGTATTTAAAGAACATGAAGAATACAGAGGAGAAGCTTTTTCATTAGCCAAATTTCGAAACCCTAGAGAGCTTTATCAAGAGATTAAGGAAGGAAACGAAGGAAGAGAGATACGGAGAAGAAGCCTTTGCGAAGTACTTCCCGGAACAGGAGGTTTCTCGTCGTTGCTGCCTCCACCATCCGTTCCGATCATATTTTTCAACTTTGTTTTCAATTTTATTAATGTATAGAATTGAGATAGTTGTTGAGAATAGATTCGTTGAATGTTGAGATATGTCTATACTCACCTTCGGGAATTTTGTCTTTGATATTAATGAAAGTCGATTGATTTTGTTTTTATTGAGTTATTTGTGATTTGATTTCTTCACTTCATAATTCAGTAACAAACTAAGAGGGTGAACTGAGTGAAATTCATTGAATTGGGTTAACAAGAGTTAGATAATTTAATAGATTAAGAATTGAATCAAACTGGTAAAATTGTATAATGAGAGATCATGCATAAGTTTTCGGTAGGTTATTGGACAAATTCAGATCTAATTTAGGTTTTGGATAAATTGTGAATCAAAAGGTTGCAATTCCATAATCTAAATTAAGGTTTATAAATTAGGGTTAAAGATTATAACTAGAGAGAGAGTAATATACTCTAGGACTGTCTAGTCGCTGTAATTCAATAATTTCATAACCAATTATGTTTTCATTAAGGTTGGATTAAAATCTCCTTTCTCTCAATTGGTAGTTCCTAGATTGATTCTTGATTTGGTTGTGCAATTGCTATCTTGTTTATAATTTCAAATTTAATTCTTGACATTGATTGCTTGATTGAATAATTTTCTACCTTAGTTGTTTTTTTCTGAATTATTGCAAATTTGAGTTAAGCCTTAGATTTTAGGATTATATTATTCCTCCTCGTGGGATTGACACTTTAGTTACTACGCGAATGAACCGTGTGCTTGCAAAAATATCGAGGTTTAAAAATATTAAAACTTATTATATAGGAACCTGCGATTAAGTTTTTGGCGCCATTATTGGGGAGGTGGTTAGTTCAGTTCTTTAGTCTAAGGCTTTCCACTATCTTTTGTTTTTAAATTAATTTTTTAAAAAAATTGGCATAAAGTAGAGACATATATCAAGACATCTTAGAGTGAGAATGAGACATCTGAAGAATTGAATGCGAAGAAGAAATAAAAAGAACGATCATGGAGGATGTATATTATAAGGAGCAAGGGATGTTTGCAGAATTCAATGAACCCCAATTTGGTTGGAGAAATCATCATCTTTATGTTTACCCGTAAACTTTAGGGTGGTAGAACCACCCCGATTGCTGTTGGTCCAACAATGTAAGTACTCATATAGGATATCAAGACCTATTTGAATTTCAACATGATGAATCTAGTTCATGGGATTCCAAGTTAGACAAAATCATGGATGAGCTCACAAATATGAAAGAGAACTAGAAGAGATTGGAAGAGAAGTTTAAGCGAGTAGCAGAAGAACGTGCCTCTTCTATTCACAATTGAAAGGTTCGAAAAGGTCAGCTTTCCAAAGAATTTTGTAAGCAAAGTGTGGAAAATTGCTTGCGCAGTATAAATGTATATTCAATAGAGCCATGTCATGCTATCACACGTAGAAATGGGGTAGAGCTAGAAGAATCAATGAGAAATCAAGCTAAACCCGACCTTAGAGAAGACCAAGAAATTAAAAAAGAGGATGAAGAAAATAATGCCAACATTCCCTTTTATTCATAAGTTCTTGATATACCATATTTGAACATCGAAAAATCTTGGGGAGATATTTAGGAAAAGAACTCTATCTTTTGGATTGATGATGATCAAATGACATTCAACATGAATGATGTAATTAAGAATTCGATGGTTAGTAGCTCATTTAGGATAATTGATATGCTTGAATCTTCTGAAAAACAAGAGGACGAAGAACAGATGACAACAGACATTGAGTTTGAATAAAGTATAGAAGTCCCTGGTCGGGAAGCAGAAGAAGAAGAGGAATCGAAGGTGATTAAGGAAGAAAGAGAGTAATTCACCTTCGTACATGAAAAATTGTTGGATTCAATGGAAGATTCAGGGAGTTTCGCTATTCCTTATTTTAATGACAGTTTGTTAATGAGAAGGACATTGACAAAATTAATTAGTTTTCTCAACCTTATCAATATTGTCCTTCTGTTCATTCTGCCATTTGTAGCTTAATTACAGGCTACAAAATTGATATTGAATGAAAAGGGAGGAAGCAAGCCGCTCATAATTAATCCCGACTGAGCCTAAAAAGAACGTCGAGCTACTGACGTTAAAAGAAGTGTTGCACGGGAGGCAACCCATGGAAAATTATTAACTTTGATTGTTTTCGTTAAAACGTTTGAATTCCATAGTTAGGATTATTTTTGTTTTTCGAATAAAATCAAGAAGGAATAGGATTTCGGAATAAAGTGGATGATTTATAAAGCAAGAAAAAGAGAGGTGAAAAGGCCCACAAAAAAATTAAGAAGTGAATTTGAAAAGATTGTGAAAAAAGAAAAAGAAGAAAAATAAAGTTGGTGGAAAACTACAGGCCACGATCGTGGCGTGCGACTAGACAGAACAAGGAAGGACACATTTTTTAAAGGGATTTTTTTACCATTTTACCCTCCAACTACCTTTATATTCATTTATAACTTCACTTTTTCACTGACTTTCATTTTCACTTTATCTCTTTAAACTTCAAGCTTACAAACGCTCTCACATCTCTCTAAAAATTTCAAACTTCCAAAATCCTTCCAAATTCTACCTAAACCCCAAGAATTATGCCGCATATTAAACAATCAGCCAGACGGGAGCAATCAGGATGAAATCAAGTTACAAGATGTGGGAGAAGAAACAGAGCAGCAGACTTCTTCTCGATCTACACAGAGGAGGAAGGCGTTCGTTTCCAATCTTTGAATGCTAGACAAATAGTAGTTCCCAAATATTTTGATTTTGAAATAGTCGATAGGTTAGAATTGCATGAGAGGGTAGAAAATTTGGCCAAAAAATCCAGTGGGCCTAATTTATAGGTTTCCAATTTCCTGTTTATCAGGAGCTCACATTGGAACTTTTCACTTCACTGATTTATAACCCTAGGAACCCCAAGGAATTGTGGTTTAGGTTGAGAGGAAGAGCTTACAAATTGAACATAGAAATCATGTGTGATATGTATGGATTTCCCGAATCCTCCATCATCGATCAACATAATGATTTTTCTCCTTCTCAATATTAGAATGAAATCACTAGAATAGAGCAATTTCGTGCCAAAAATGCTCATAACAACATAATAAGGTCCCACGAACACTTATTGCTACACAAATTCATGTGCCAACTGGTTTTTGATAAAACAAAAACCAACAAATGTTCCACAAAGGAACTATTTATGTTGTGGTGCATAGATCATAGCATTTCAGTGTGCACATCCACATACATGCTAAATGTTATTATTGTGACTCTGCGCAAGAGGAGCAACAATTTAGGAATGGGGTATATAGTGTCTGCCATTGTTGAATATTATGGCGTGGACCAGAGTGGGTTAACTGTTCACCTCCCTGACTTCCTGAACTATTACCATTTATGGCGGGCCAAAATCCTTAAATCCCACAACATGGAACTTAGGGATATCAACTAGAATACATATGTCAGAATTAGGGCTAGTTAGGCTAGCTTAAGTTCAGCCCCGCTGCAGCAAGCAGATGAGGACTCCACCAGTGAAGAGTCTAAGGAAGACGAAGAACATAGCTGGAAGGAAGTTCTGGATGCAATCTCCAAAACTAACAAGACATTTATGGAGAACACTAGAATGATGAAGGAGATGGCCCGGACACAATGACGTCAGAGCTGGGATATCCATCGAATCCATAGATATTTCGAGGCTTAGGGCATTCAGTTGCCACCTCCAACACCATCACCGCCTCCATCTCTATGAGATTTGTGTCTAACCTATTATTCCCTTCTCACATTGAGGACAATGTGTTGTTCAAGTGTGGGGAGGGTTATGTTTTTTACTTTTTATGTGATTTTGCATATGGTATGATAGTGTTAAGTTGCATTTTGTGAATTGTTTGAATGTGTTAATGGCTTAGATGGATTGAAATTGATTTAACTTTGAACATGGTCTATTAGATTGTGAATAATCATTAGCTCGCACGAATAAATATACAGCCTAATTAGGATTTAGTGTAAGTCTATCACCCTCTAAATTGCTACATTCATTCATAATTTGAGGCCTTTCTACTTAAGTATCTTAACTAGTATTTTTCATGGAAACGAGTAGCTAAAACAACAAGGTAGGCAATAAATCACTATTTCCCTGGCCTTCAGGTTATGAGTAGATCTAGTAGCCAGTTGAAAACATTAAATAGTTGAGTAACCAAATCGACATGCATCACAAATGTGCGCCTTCACGTTAAAAAGCTATAATGATGTTTAAACCAAGTTGTTTAATAAAAATGACTTTGTCAACTAACCAGATCCACATTCATCACCAATGTTTGCCTCTGAGTAAAGACTAAGTCCTTGTTCAAACAAATAAATGAGAAAAAAAGTGTTCTTAATAAAAATCTATTAGACTTGTAATAAGCTTGACTTTTCATGAAAATATACTTAGGAACAGTTACAGAGTTTGAAAGACCAAAGAATTATTAATGTGTGTGTGCAATTGCAAATTAACACTTGGATCTCGATTAATTTGTTTATTTAGTTCAAAGCCCCTAGACACAGATTTTTCATGTTAATAATTTGATATAACTTGTATGATTGTGTTTAAGATTAAATCTATTTCATAAAGTTAAAGCCATTGCCTCTTTTTTGCATTGTGTGTTATGTGTTGTTATATGTTTGTTCTTTTGTTTGCTTGAGGACAAGCAAACATTTAAATATGAGGATGTTGATAGTTGTGACTTGCATCATATTTTAGGGTTTAATTTGTTGTGTATTAAGTGTTAATTTGAGTTTTTAGTGTGTGTTTAGGTTAGAATTATGTTAATTTATGTGTTTAAGTGTTTTTAAGCATTAGAATAAGTCTTTGAGCTTAAACGTTATGTTTTTGAGGTACTTTGATGTGTTTGTTAGTGTTTCAGGGCCATCATTGAAGAACGGGGGAGTTTCGAAGACTTTCGGGCCAAAACTATAGGCCACGATCATGACAGAGACATGTGAACTAGACCACGATCATGGTTTGAGGGACATGATCATGATAGAAAGACTCCACCACAGCCCACGATCGTGGCATTTAGGCCATTATTGTGATAGAGAGGTTAGATGTTGGCCACGATCGTGGCCTGCGTCAGGCGAACACGTAAACAAGAGGAAAATTCCAGTTTCAAGGGATTTTTTGGACCGTTTCAACCTTGAAAAACCCTAGGGCTGCTAAGGTATTTAAATGACATGAAGAATACAAAGGAGAAGCTTTTGCATTAGCCAAATTTTGAAACCGTAGAGAGCTTTATCGAGAGATTGAGGAAGGAAACGAAGGAAGAGAGACACAGAGAAGAAGCCTACGCTAAGTAATTCCCAGAACAGGAGGTTTCTTGTCGTTGTTGCCTCCGCCATCCATTCCAATCTTATTTTCCAACTTTATTTTCAATTTTATTGATGTATAGAATTGAGATAGTTGTTCAGAATTCATTCGTTGAATATTGAGATGTTTCTATACTCACCTTTGGGAATTTTGTCTTTAAAATGAAAGTTGATTGATTTCATTTTTGTTGAGTTATTTGTGATTTGATTTTTGCACTTCATAATTTGGTAACAAACCGAGAGGGTGAACTGAGTAAAAATCATTAAATTGGGTTAACAAGAGTTAGGTAATTTAATAGATTAAGAATTGAATCAAACTGGTAAAATCGTGTAACAAGAGATCGTGCATAGGTTTTCGGTAGGTTGTTGGACAAATTCAGATCTAATTTAGGTTTTGGGTAAATTGTGAATCGATAGGTTGCAATTCCATAATCTAAATTAGGGTTTATAAATTAGGGTTAAAGATTATAACTTGAGAGAGAGTAATCCACCCTAAGATCATCTAGACTCGGTAATTCAATAATTTCATAATCAATTAGGTTTTCATTAAGGTCGGATTAAAATCTCCTTTCTCTCAATTGGTAGTTCCTAGGTTGATTCTTAATTTGGTTGTGCAATTACTATCTTGTTTATAATTTCAAATTTAATTTTTGACATTGATTGCTTGATTGAATAATTTTTTGCCTTCATTATTTATTTTTGAATTATTGCAAATTTGAGTTAAGCCTTAGATTTTAGGATTAGGTTATTCCTCCTCGTGAGATCAACACCTTAGATACTACGTGAACGACCTGTGCGCTTACGAAAATATCGAGGTTTAAAAATATTAAAACTTATAATATAGGAACCTGTGATCAAAAGCTCTTCATGAGATTCATTCCTCCTCTATCTAAACCAATTCTAAATAGAGTTCTAGCCTTTATTTAAGATAATGAAGTTAATTCCTCACAGAAAATGTGCTCAATAAATAAAAGGAAAGGAAAGTAAATTGCCTTTGCCTGACCTAATTAAGAAAAATTGGATGAATTTTGTTGTCAAAATCAGATAACATCTTGCAATTTCCTTTCAATAAACTAGAAGAATATGGAGCTAGTTCTATAGTCGAGAAACTTAGATTTCAAGGATGGAAAATTTTGATTGATACTATTTTAAGAAAAAATATTACAAATATTATATTACTCAATTTTATGCTAGGATGATTGTCAAGAACAATGTCTTGAAAACCATTATTAATGGTGCTTATATTCAACTTGACCCAGCTAGGTTAGGAACTGCTTTGGAGATACATTAAAGGGGCTTTGATGAATGCCCTCAACATAAAAAAAACTTTATTGATGTTGTTTCCATAAGAAAAATATCACTTTAATAAAAAATGTTCTTTTACTTATTAGGGCCACTTTAATATTGAGACGAGAAGGTAGGAGTGACATGGTTCTTATAGAACTTATTAACCGTAAAGCTAAAATTAATCTACCATTCATTATCATTCAACTTATAGCTTATATAATAAGTCCTTAAGCTAAAAATCATGCATTAGGTTATTAAGCCTTTATTACAGAAATCTTGAATGAATTCAAAGTTCCTTTGAGAAGAAAAAGGGTTGCTCTAAGGAAAGTAGACAAGGTAGATGCAGAGAAGTTAAAAAAAAGGTATTCTAACCAAATAATGCAAGCTTGTGTTGAAATACGATAAACATGTAGACGAATCACAAATTGATGATTCTAAATTCAGGAATAGGGCAACTGTAAAAACTTATTCTATTCTAGCTTTAATTTCAGCCCCTACAAAGCGAAGTGAAGATGAGGGAAACAGTGGTCTCAAATCTTCCAAATTTGTTTAACTCAAAAAGCTCTTGAATATTATAGTTGGTGCTTTTCATAAGATTAATAAACTTATGAAAAGGATTGAGCATGTTATAATTATTGGGGAAGAACATCAGGAAGATGGCAAGGATGATAGTTCAGAGGAGATAGGAATGTCAAAGTCGGCCTAGCTCGGCACATTTTTGGCTCAAGCCTGTGGCCCGTCGGGTCATAGCTTGGGCCACTGGCCAGATGGATCACAGGTGGGCATTGGCCCTCCAGGCCACGAGTGGACCCATCCTGGCTCGCCAGGCCACATGTCGACCCATCCCGACCTGGCCCGGCCCATTGACATCCCTAAGAGGAGGATGCTTGATTGATCTAATGTTTAATGATATGATTTGCTCTTAACTTACTAGTTTTTGTTCTTTTCTTGTTCTTTGTTACTTCATTTCAAACTCTAAACTCTTAACTAATTTCTTAGCCTTTTAAAACTATATTTCAACTCTCTTCTAGGGACAAGTTAGGTGATTTAAATTAGTTTTTATTCTCTATGTTCTAGTTAGATAACTAATATCACTATTTTGATATTTGAGCTATTTAGAGATCTCCTCTCTTAGTTCCCACTTGTATTGCACAGGTTGAATATGGTTGTGTTATTTATGTGTTGCATGTTTTATTATGAATATTTTTATGTGATTAAATGTTTTTTTATGATCTCAAAAGGGGGAAGGGGATTAACACTTTGACTATGTTTTTCATTTCTAATGATAGTTATAATTCTTGAATTTGGTATCTATTTAAATTGGTTTTATTTGTTCTCTCGCATTATTCTATGACTTGTTTTTCAGTAACTTAAGATATGGTTATTGTTTAATTACATTTGGTTTGTCATCAT
>JAOTAY010000005.1:14607169-14639702 GCA_025629805.1 Erythroxylum baracoense
GGAAGACGTGCAGACACTCAAGAATGTCAAGTTTCAAGGGATTTTTTGGACCTTTCGGACCTTGAAAATCCCCTAGGGTTACCCAAAACACAAGAAGATATTTAAAGAACAAAAAAAGAGGCAGAAAGGGAGCTTTACATTTAGCCACTCTTGGAAACCCTAAAGGGAGAGAAAAAGAAAAGAGGAAGAGAAAAAGAAAAGAGAGAGAGAAGAAGAGGAGGAAGAAGGAGGAAGAAGAAGTGGATCCCGATGTCGTTGCTCCTTGGATCAGATGGTATCCCGACGTCACTGCCTTCTCGATTTGTCCAACCTAAGTTCTATTTTCTCTTCATTTCCTTTTTCATTTAAATGTATAAAGTTGAGATGGATTGTATGGAAATGGATTTCAAGTTGTTGATAATGTTCTGAACTCTCCTTCAGGATTTTATTTTGAGTTAATGTTGATTTAGTTATTTTTGTGTTTATTGGTTTGAGTGTTGTGATTGATTAATGTATTTGTATGTTTCTGTAACAAATCGAGAGAGTGAGTTGGATAAAAATGATTAGATCAGATTAATGAAAGTTAAGTTATCTAATTGACCACTTAATCAATCTAGTCAATAATTTCATAAAGCGAGATCCTGTGCAAGACTCGATTGTTTATTAGAGAGCTTTAGAACTAATTAAAATTGTGGGAAATTTGTGAATTGAGAGATTGCGAGTTCTATAATTCGATTAGGGTTTACAATTTAGGGTTTAGTGGTTATAACTCGACAGAGAGTAATCAATCATATGACCGTATAGAACCGACACCTCGTAAACACATAAATGGCTAGATTAGCATTAATGATAGGTAAAATCTCCTCTCTCATAACCTGATTAACTCTCTTGATAGATTTCCATTGTGACCTGTGTGACTGCTAAGTTTAATTATGTTTTGTTTAATTTTCTGCTTTACAATTCTTGAATCAATTTCTAGTATTTACTTTTTGTGTTCACTTGTGTTGTTTTTATTTCTTTTTATTCTTTTTTTGAGCCTTAGATGACTTAGGATTAGGCTAGTACCTTCTTTATGGGATCGACCATTCAATACTACAAAGTACGACCTGTGAGTTTGTAGATTATTGAGGGTTTTTATAAATTGTAAAACTTGCTCAACAAGACTCTTAATTTAGTCAGACCTATACAAGATGTAGAGATTGAATATGTGATCTCCCAAATGAATTCAAAAAAAGCTCCATGTCCTGATGGCCTAAATGGGGTTTTCTTTCGAAAAGCTTAGGGTGAGATTGGAAGGATGGTTAAGCAAGTTTTGAATGAATTCTTCTCTACTAATGTATTGTTAAGGAGATTAATAAAACCTTCCTTTGCTTAATTCCCAAGACAAGTAACCTAAATTCCTTTGAAGAGTTCAGGCCTATGCTTGTTCTAATTTCCTTTATAAGGTGATCTTTAAAATTAATTTTGGGGATGTTGGTTAATAATAACCAAAATACAAGGAAGGATGATAAGGGAAAACATCTTCATTGTTCAAGAGCTCATTAAGGGGTATCAAAGGAGGAGTTCTCTGCTAAATTGTGCTTTTAGAACTGAATTCAAGAAGGCCTTTGACTGTATGGAATGGAGGTTTATTGTTAAAGTGATGGAGGTGATGGGATTCCCTTCTATATTCAATAAATAGATATAGGCATGTATAACCAACACTTCCTATTCGATGCTAATGAATGGTGTACCAACTAGATTATTCAAAGGAGCGAGAGGGCTTTGATAAGGTGATCATGTGTCTCCCTATTTGGTCATCCTTTGTATGGACGTTCTAACTCTATTATTGAAGCATAATGTGGAAAAGGAAAAGGGATTCAAGTTTCATAGCAAATACAAGAAGGTATCTCTAATCAATATTTGTTTTGCTAACAAATTGTCACTATTTTGCAAGGCACATCCAACTTTAATTAAGATCTTGATGTCCTCTCTAAAGCAATTTGGATAAATGTCAGGTTTAGTAATTAACCTATAAAGAGTCATTTTGTATTGGCTAATAATGTAAATGGATTAGAAGCTGAGATAGCTGCTATATCTTATATGGAAAGGAAACAGTATCTTTTATGCTATCTAGGACTGTCTATCACTATAAGAAGGATTTATTTCTTTGAATGTTACCCTTTAGTGGAAAGAATACAGTAGAGATTAAACCTTTGGACAAATAGGTTCTTATCTTTTGAGGTAAGAGTTCAACTAATTAAATCAGTGCTGAATTCCTTGCAAGTTTATTAGTCTACTAGTATTTTTCTGGATAAAGGAGTAGTGAAGGCAATTGAAACATTAATTCGAAGGTTCTTATAGGGAAAACATTACTTTGAGAAAAGGTTAATGAAAGTTAGATTGGATGAGGTTTGCAAGTCCAAGAAGGAGGGGGCCCAGGGATAATCCTTATTGCTACCCAACAACATATTGATGCTCAAAAAGATCTGGCATATTCTGTGCAACAAAGATACATTGTGGACTAAGTGGCTTCACTTTTATATCTTTAAAGGAAAATCATTGTGGTCCATTTCCTCTAAGGACTCTCAATCTTGGTTCATTAACAATTTGATGAGGTTCAAGGGAATTATGGAGTCAGGAGTAAAATGTAAAATGGGTCATGGAAAATAAGCATACTTTTGGTTTGATAATTGGATGGGTCATGGTCCATTAATTCGAATTCCTAGAGCAGTCCAATATTGGAGCAATCTTCCACTGAATGATAAAGTTTATGCTGTCATTACTGGCAACACATGGAAAGAATTTCCTTACCAGGTGATGCACCTCGTCCCCAATTATTCCCCTAATTGTAGGAGTCAGGACAAATACTCTTAGTTAAACCAACCCCCTAACTCTTTTTCTAATAAGGCATGTAGGGAGTGGCTAACACAAGGACAATCCAACTCAATTGATTGGTACCCTGTAATCTGGCATAGGACTTTAAGAGCCAACACCTCTTGGTTATTATGGTTAGCTACATTGAACAAAATGGCCACCATTGACAAACTACGATTTCTAAATATGGACAACACTTGTGTCCTATATAGGAATGACAGTGAAACTAGATACCACCTTTTTTTCCAATGCCCATTTTTGGAGAGCATATGGAAAAGAATTAAAGAGAAGTGCCATTGGAGATGGGATGGGATTTTGCTTACTGTCATATTGGAAAAATTAAAAGGTCTAAAGACTGATCCAAAAGGGGATATAGCAGTATATATAATCTCACTTGCTTCTACTATTGAGGAGATATGGAAAGAGAGGAATTTGAGAATTTTCAAAGATAGAACGTGTTCAAATCTAGGATTGATGAATTATCTAATCATGAGGATTAGAGAATTGATGTTTCTCTTAAAAGAACTACCTCATTGTAGCGAGCATGTTGTTAGAGCATGGAATATAGGTTAAATACACAATTATAAAACATGCAATACCAAATCGAATGAGGAAAATGGATTAAGTTGTTACCTGAAGGAAGATGTACTCCCAAGCTACTATGTGTATGTCGTTTCATTGGAAGATAGGAAGCATCGTCTTATCGACTGAGAAATGAAAGTTGTATAAAAGAGATAGGAGAGGTGAAAGTCAAGCAAATAACACAGATGCAGATAATACTATGTTTGCAAGTAATTAGAGGGTAGTTAATCAAAAAATTTTAAAGAAGAGAAATTATCTGGATGGTTGAATGACGACTGAGAGCTCCAGAAATCATCTGGTCATCAGGCTTAACATAAGGATCATGAAAAAGAAGATGCATACCTTTAAATAGAGACTCCACACCTGGGTAGTTCCACTGGTGAGGGGTAGAAGAAATCCCTCGACGATTTTACCTTAAATAGGAAGATCAATGATCAAGATGAAAAAGAAGAAGCATGATTCAAGACAGGAATCCTCACCTCGGTTGAAATCACCATCATTAAGATAAAGAAGACATTCGATGGCTCTAACCTAATTCGGATGCTGCTGGAGTTTTTTACCCTCAATAAGAAAATTACGATTGTTAAAACTTTTGGCCCTGTTTGGCAATCAACTGATTGCATTAGCTGTTAGTTGATTCTATCAATTGTTAGCTAATAGCTGATTATATCAGCTAATTAGCTGTTTGTCATTTGATGTTTGGTAAAATTAGTTGTTTAGTATTACCTGTTTATGTATAAAATGACTTATGAGGACATGACTTTAAAAAAATATAATGATATGAATATTATATATCTTATTATTTTGTTGAATATTTTTACAGGAATTTAGATTTTAGATATTAAATTCTACAAAAATTAAGTTTATAACTTTAATAAAAAACATAGAACATATAATAATAATAATAATAATAATAATAATAACAACAACAACAACAACAACCACAAAAAATAATAATAATAATAATCATGTTGACAATGATATATCCAAACATAAAATATAACAATCCAAATAAAGTTTAACAATACAATTCAAATAGAGCAAAAAAAAAATAAACACCATCATTTAAAGCAAAAGTTTATAACAATTCAAAAGTGACGTCTAACTGTCATTAAACTAGCAGCAATATTATCACTATCGGTTCTACCTTCCTAACTAACCAGACAGGAAGCATTCCATATGCCTGCAGAAAACAAGTTTACACACATCAGTCATTTATACAAACAAAAAAATTATGTAAGATCAGGCACATACATAAACAACAAAATTAATTTATGGATTTGTGAGCAGTAGGATATCTGTCAGAACAAGAAAGAAAAAGCATACTCACAACAGTTATACGAGAATGCCCCAAAACCTACTTAAATTAATCAGCAATGTTTCAGACTTGTGAACTCTTTAACAGTTACCCATTACAAGTTTCCTGAGACTTACAAGAAACAATAACCTCTACAAGAACACACGACAGAAGCAAAAAAGAGTAACTGACACACCAAGTCACTATATCACAGGAACAGATCAATTTCAGCAGAGCATTGACTTTGGACTACAGCACTTGCATAGTTTTGTGTCTATACCCATCAACATTCTCAATGCACACACACACAAAGCTTCAAACTGAGGAGACATCCTTATCTTCTTACCAACATCATCAGAGAATACAACCATCTATAGCTTCCTAGACACATTTGCAAGTCCATGTACAAGTAATGTTCATCATCCCTACAAAATACCATTGACAAAAACAAAATCTCAATATAATAATCAATCGTTACATGGGAATAGAAGCAGAGGTAACGCTTAATCATCAATACTATTTCCCATTAATCAAACTATAACAAGCAAAGAAAATAATGTGTAAATCAAGAAACAAGCGTATGCAATCAACCCCTCATGCTCCTCTCCACCATCAGCCACCGAAACCAGCAAATTCGTACAAGCCCTAGTCGCCCAAATCACAAAAACCCCCGCAATCATAAATCTGACAGCACTACCCTGTGGCACAAATAGAGAAACACCTGAGAACACCACCGCTAGAAGCAAACAGTAACTAACCACGCTTGTACAAGTGTGCAAATCCAAATTCCCGTTCCTCTCGGCGAGCATAGTGAAGACCATGTACAGAAAAATCGATGACACCACGATCCACCCCAAAATCACTCTAAATTGGATCTTTCCAGTACGAACCCACATGTCAATGGGTTAGGGGCACAGTCGTCCTTCACAAATAGCTAATTCAGCTGTTTGTCCAAAACGGTCCAATTTGGAGCTTTTCATAAAATAGCTGGTTGGGTTGAATCAGCCAACCCAACTAACTGATAACCAAATAAAAAAAACAACTTATTATTCAAGTCAACCCTCTAATTTGAGTCAATCAACTGATTTTCAGCTGATCAGCTGAATACCAAACGACCCCTTTATATGTCTAGTTTTTTTAAGAAAGAAAACAAAATTTTAAAGATAAAACTATTACTTCCAAGTGCAAGTTATTTAGAATTTTAATTAAGAACACGTTTCATTAGTGTATAAATAACTCACCACACATTAATTACTAATATTCAATCTTATTTTTAATTATATATTTGAAAATTTATTATAAAGTAGAAAAATTAATTAAAGTAACTAATACAGATATGTTATTATTTCAAATCAAAATTTAAAAGAATTTACATTATTTTCCAAAAAATATTTTTATATTATATTTAAATTATTTGATAATAAATTTAATTTAAAACTTTATTTTTTATTTTTGAAAATATTTATATTTACTAAAAAATTTAATTTTGCAAATATTTTAAGTTAATACGTTTATTATTTAACAAATAAATTATAGTAGTAGATTAAATCAATTAATAAATAATTAGATAGTTTATAATTTTATTAAAATCATATAGAATCAGAAAGAAATTAGAAGTGAAACTTAGAAACAAAGACTTAACCACAGACCTTTTATACCAACCAGCTCTTAGATTACCATTGGATTAAAGGGATAAGTTTTACTAGCATGACCATCTTTCTTTTTCTTCTCCGACAGGGAAACTTAGTTAAAGCCGCGACTCATTGGATGTCACCGTACCTGTCATTTGATTTCAGTTGTCGTGACGTATATGGTGTTGGCTATTGAATATCCAACTAGTTTACCGACATGGTTTAATTGTTTTCTCAGTACAGAAACAGACATAACGATGACTTTTATGTTTTGAGAGCATAAATATCTGACCTACCATCACAAAAGATTTCAATATTAATTTAGGATCCTATTTTTATTTTGATGTTGGGATTGCGATTTTTATTTTTTAAATTAAAACAATATTTTATTAATTAATTAACATCAATGCACTTACATTTCTTCTTATTGACAACAAATTAAATTTCGTTATTGATAAATAAAAATATATTCCCCATTTTTTATTAAAATGAATATCTATATTTTGTAAACTAACATTTATCAATTAAAACATAATTTGTTTTTAATATCATAATCTTAGAATTTTAGAAATATTTTATTACTTAGTAATAATATTTAGACAAACACTAAAACTAATTTACAATTTTTATGTTATAAAATATAAAAAAAATTAAACAATCAAAAACTCATTCAAATAAGTTTTATTCGTTAAGTAGGAAAACGATGAAAAATAAAAGGAGAGGTGTAATCAAGTTAAATGAAAGTTTTTTTCTTTCTAATGTACTCAAATTAAAAATATTACTTATTGATTGTAAATATTTAAAAAGAAAAATCATGTTTCCTAAACTAAACTAAATAAAATTTGAATACTCAACTCTCATTTTATAAAATCTTTAATAATGTTAAGTTATTATTCTTTTAAATTTTTTACATAATAAATATGTAACATCAAAATTATTTAGTAAAATTCGTGCAATCATTAAAAAGCAAATAAAAAAAGGTCCAACACCAGTAGTGTGCAGTTTTATCAACAAGAATATCATAATAAAATAAAATTTTTTATTAAATATTAAAAATTTAGGAAATTAACCGTAATACAAAATAAATCTACGTATACATTACCGTTTTCATTTCTCATCCCAACAAGGTAATGTCTCTTGACTGTAGAGTACCAAAGTTATACTACTCCCTCAACCTCACACATTACTAATATAACGTCATTTTCTTGTTTAATTGTCCGTACAAATTAGAGAGCATGTTTACGACGTATAGCATGAGATACAAGCTCTTTTAGTCATGTAGTGACAGATGACTTCCACCTAGACGCACGGTATTCGATTTAAAATTTAACTTAAATTAATATTAATTTAAATAATGCAAACTTAAATTTAATCTGCAATTTAATTCAACTCGTTTTTATAGTTTACACACTTTTGTATTACCTTCTTATCTCTGTATTTATGTTAATGCATTTTCCAATAATACGTAAGTAAGGTGGCCAAGTTAATTGCAATTCAATTAAGAGAATGAAATGAATGGGAAGATCAAAAAGTTAAAAGAAGAAAGGATTTTTTGGATAGACGGATTGTAATCCTTAATAAAAAATATACCACCTATTCATAGATCAAATTTTTTTATGGATATAAATCTTTGACTTATAAGTGGGGATATTTTCGAAACTCACAAGAATATTATGTAGTCTAAGTAAGAGGGGGAAGGGCCCTATTACATTTTTGTTCTAATTGCATCTTCTTATGTTGGATTTCAACTTACACTGGTAATATTTTATTAGGTTATTCCTATTAATGAATAGTTAAGTCTCGTTGATAATTGGCTACATAATCATGTAGTTTTACTCTTGATTAATTTGTAACAATCTCGATTTGGAAAATCCTTTAATATTGTGAAACATATTACTTGTGAATGCTTAAATTATTTAGGAGTAATCTATTAACTAGAAAATTTGAAAAATTAAAAATATCATAGAATAAAAATCTAAATTTAATGCAAACATTATAAAAATGTTTCTTTAGTACACAGGAAACCTTAACAGGAAATTGAAATTATTAATAAAAATATATGAAAGAAATATAAAGAAAGGTCACCTCAAAACCAAAAGTCTACCAAAAAAAGAGATTAAAGAACTATATATCTATAATATTGTGTTATCAAGATGTTCTAAATTCATGGATTAAAAATTTCTTGATGTAGATGTAAAGAATGCCAAATAACTTGTAAATATAACCATATTCCACTTTACGTGGAAGAAAAGAATTATAGATTTTTACCTTTTGCCATTGCTAAAGTTACACAAATGTATCTTACACTTTGGACACACTAAGCTCTTCCACACTCTTTAAACTATCCTTAAATGGTATGTGAGTGTGAGCAGAAGATATGGGGACCCTAATATCCCAAGTGGTCCTTATATAGGTGAATTTCCATCAAACAAACATGTTTACTCGAGAAATGGCTGCCTGATATCATGGTAACATTACCAATGCTCTGGTGAACATTACCAAGCTTCATTGTAATTGTTGGACCACTATTCCATTCTCCCACTTAGTCCAACGATCAACTTGGCAACTATAACCAAGTTTTGCTTTATAAGAAATAAAATACATAAATCATGGTGATAAGTTTTCTACTAAGTGAGTACTATTATAAGAAATTAAATACATGAATGGTGGTGGTAAATTTTCTACTGAGTGAGTACTATCTTCTATGTACTATAATGTACAATATTTCCTAAGCTTATGGTAACCTTTCTTTATGAGTAAACTCTACATTGCAAAAAAAATGAGAATATATATATAAAACTAGATTTCTCTAATGTAATGTACAATAAATATTGCATAGAGGAACCTACTCCAATATTTACAACATAATTCCTAAATTTTACTAAAGGCATGTCTTTTGTTAAGGGATCTGCAATCATCAATTCATTGTTAATTTGCTCAATAGCAACTTCCTTTTCTTTAACCTGTTCTCTAATGGCTAAGTACTTGATGTCGATCTGTTTAGCTCGACTCGCACTCTTCTTGTTCTTAGCCAAGAACACAGTAGTTAAATTTTCATACTTTATGGGCCTAGAAATGGTATTCGCAACCTTAAGCCTAGATACGAAACTCTTTATCGATATACCATGTGATGTAGCCTCAAAGTAGGACACGAACTCAGCTTCTATAGTAGAGGAAGAAATCAATGTTTGCTTGGCACTCCTCTAAGATACAACTCTGATAGTTAGCATAAAGATATAGCCTGATATTGATTTTTGTTAACCAACGTACCCAACATAATTCAAATATGAGTGCTAATTGCTTTTAGATTGTCAGTTTAACTATACATAAACGTATAATTCTTAGTGCCTTGTAAATATTGCATCACCTACTTAACACGTATCCAATGGGTTAAGCCTCAATTACTTTGATATCAACCTAATATTCCTATAGAAAAAGCATTGTTAGAACTTATGGAAACTTGGGCATATATTAAGCTTCTAAAAATTGAGGCATATGGAATGTTTTTTATTCGTTCCTTTTTCAAGTTATTTTATGGGCACTAGTCTATATTGAACTTGTCACTCCTCATAATAGGAGCCATACTTGGTAACCAATTCTTCATTTAGAATTTCTCTAATATTTTCTTGATGTAGGTTTCTTTAAATATACCCAAATTCCTACGAAATCTGTCTTGATATGTTTTAATTCCAATGACATAACATGCATCACCCATATCTTTCATCTTAAAGTTTTTAGTGCAGAATTGCTTTACCTTATGTAACATGTTATCATTAGTTCTAAGTAAAATTTCATTAACATATAGGATAAGGAAACATATCTTACTCCCAATAACCTTTTGGTATATGTATTCATCCACAATGTTCTCACTGAAACCAAATAATGATAACATTATGGAACTTTAAATACAACTGATAAGAGGTTTGTTTCAACCTCAATAATAATTTATTAAGCTAGCAAACAAAATTTTCGCCTTTATTGGAGGACAATCCTTCATGTTGTATCATATAAACCTCTTCCTCTAGATCATCATTAAGAAATGTCATTTTCATGTCCATTCATTGCAACTTTAAATCAAAATATGCAATCAATACTAAGATTATATGGAGAGAATCCTTCCTAGATATAAGAGAAAAGGTCTCTGTGTAATCGATTCTCTCCTTTTGAGTGAAACCCTTTGCAATGAGTCTTGCTTTATATCGCTTAATATTGCCAAATGAGTATTCCTTAGTCTTTAAAACCTATTTACATCTTGTGGATTTTACCCCTTCATGTAACTCAATAAGGTCCCACACATCTTTACTCTTTATAGAGTTTATCTTCTCTTTCATGGCATCATACCATAAGTCTGATTCTTTACAACTTATGGTTTGTGAAAATGATTTAGGATCATTTTTGGCTCCAATATTAAAGTCATTTTCTTATAAATACACCATATAATCACTAGAAATTGCTAATTCTCTTCTTTTAGCAGATCTTCTTAATATTGTCTCAACATTCTCACCAAGAGGTTCTTGTATAACTGGTTGTTCAATATTTTCACTTGATTCTTGAACAACTAGATCTATTGTATTTTTAGCATCTTATGGAATTTCTTGATTATCATTCACTATTTGTTGAATTTCAATAGCTGGTTGTAAAATATATGTTTAAACTTAAGGGATGTTATGAATGATAATCATCTTAGTACCGAACGTGGAAGGTTGAGTACTTGAATATTCCTTTTTAGAAATTATATCCTAAAATTGATCCCTTTCACTAATTAAGCCATTCTCAAGAAACTATGCATTTTTTAATTCCACAAATCTAGTGGATGAGATGGACAATAAATTGGTATCCTTTTGACCTTTCAACATATTCACAAAATACCCATTAATGGTCCTTAGGCCCAATTTCTTCTCTTGTGGATTGTAAACCTTTATTTCAGACAACATCCCTAAATGGGAACATGTTGCTACTCAAACCTTTAAATAATTCAAAAGGCATTTTTGACATCGTTTGTGTTATAAACCAGTTTAATATATGCACTTGCGTTTTAAAAGCTTTAGTCCACAAAGACTTAGGAAGTTTGGAGCTACTTAGCATACTTTGTAATATGTCTAATAAAGTTTGGTTTCTTCTTTCAGTCACAACATTTTGGTTTAGAGAATTAAGCATGGTACATTGGGCAACAATCCCATTTTCTTAAATAAACTTCACAAATAGACTAGATGTGAGTCAATCTTTAGTGCATCTACCATAATATTCTCCACCTCTATTTGATATCAAATTTTAATTTGCTTGCCAAATTGTTTTTCTACTTCAGGCTTGAAAGCTTTAAAGATGTCTAATGCTTCGTTCTTATTATAAAGTAGGTAAAATTGCATATATCATAAGCAATCATCTATAAAAGAGATGAAGTATTTGTGACCGTATGAGTTTATATCTAGACTATATATATCCGTATGTATGATCTCTAATATGTTTGAACTTTTATAGGCAACTTTTTCTGTCTTATTGTTTTGTTTTCCCTTTATGCAGTTTACCCAGGTTTCAAAATCAGTAAAATATAGAATACTAAGTACTCCATCCTTTTCTAGTTCTCTCTATACAAATGTGTCCTTATATCCAGTTCCATAATATAGAGGAAGCTTTATCTTTTAATTCCAACATGCATATGTATTACATTATAGCAGACATTATTTTGCAAATCTAATATAAAAAGACCATTCCAAATTGTACCATTTCTAATAAAATTTGATTTGAAAATTAAGTTTACTAATATTTTATCAAAAATTAAAGAATATCTAAATGGTACAAGCCTTGAAACGTAAATTAGATTTCTAGATAAGTTTAAAATATAAAAATTTTTTCTAGCTTTAAAAATCCTTACTCTTTAGCATGAGCTTTCAATCCCCAATGGCTTTTATATATAAGCAAATCTTATTTTTGAAAAATGTATACTGCTCACTTACCATTGATTTTCTTGGATTTTGTAAGCCCCATTACACATTTGTAATGTGAATTGTACAATCAAAATCAATCCACCATATGTCATGAAAAATGTTAGCCATATTGGATTGATAATAGACAAGTGAGATTTTAGTACCTTTAAACTCAAGCCATTTCTTGTACTTTTCATAATCCTTCATCATATGCCATTTTTTTCCAAAAAGATAGAACTTAGATTCGTTTTTGTTATTTGCTTGGGTAGGCATTTTTACCTTTCCTCTTTGGTTTGATTTGACTCTTAGGCTTTCCTTGGATTGTTATATGTGCACTACTAGAATTTTCCCTAATTCCACCAACAACCTCCCCTCCTTTTGTACACATATGGCCATTTCTTAATTGACCATTTTTCTTTATGTGTATTAAAAGATATTTTGAAGGGAATATATGGTTGTGGGAATGTGTTCAAAATATAGAGCACAAGGAAAGAATCTAACATTCAACTTCAAGTGTCTTCATCTGATCCACAATGTCCTATAACTTCATGATGTGCTCGCGTAAACCTTGAACAATGATGGGGACCTTAGTGCCCTAAGTTGTCCTTATATAGGCAAGTTTATATCAAACTAGCCATTTAATTAGGGAAATGGCTACTTGAAATCATGATAACGTTACCAATATTCTGATGAACATTAATAAGCTTCATTTTAACTGCTAGGCTACTCTTATAGTAGAAAGATAACTTTAACAATTATGGTTTTTGATTTAGAATTCAAGTTTTGCCTAAAATTTCTACTTATGTTTTGTTCAACCATTGAAATTCGTAGTTACATTTTTGTTAAAACTAGCAAGCAATTTAGTAAAAATAAAATTATCCCTTTCAATATAGTTTCGAAGAATTGAGGTAATTAGACAATTAATGCAAATGAATAATTTGTTAGAAACCTACATCTCTCATAAAATTTCCAAATTTAGGGACTAAGTTCATGTTTCACACATGTCTTTATCTCTGTTATTGTAATTCCTGTGTACAGGTAGCAATTACCTTCATTTGTTGTCGAAGTAATGAGTAATCATGTTGTGTCACATGAAAATAGCACTATTATTTTGTCTTTCGTAGTGATATGATTCTTTCTTCATCATTTTACATTTACCTAGAAACATCAAATTGATGGTTATGTCTCACTAGGACAAAATAATTTAAGGAACACGTGGTTGGTGTAATATAACAACCTACAAATTTTTAACTTCTTTTAGTTAAGAAAAATTATGAAAATAATGAAGGTCTATTATATTTTTATTTCAAGTTTTATTATCTAAATTCAATAAAAAAATCCCGTTTAGTTTATTAACTAAAAATATATAGTGCTTGATTATTTAAAATTAATTATTATTAAAAATTATGACTAATATAATATAATATAAGATAATAATTTAATTTAATTTAATTTTTTATTGGGCAGTTGTACAATGTAAACTTTAGCAAAGAATTATTTGTAAATATTTTCTGCGTAATTGCTTAATTTTAAGCATGCGATAGGAAGACTTATTGTATACAATGTGTTTGATGAATGAGAACAAGAATTTTCCTACAAAAACATTATGGAAATATTATGGTATTAAGGCCCAAAGGCTCATTAAATGTTAAAACCAACAGAACCATAGAAATTCGACTCTGACCACCCTGAATGGTGGAGAAGACAGTGGGAAGAAGAGTGAAAAGAATAACAAAGAATTAGTGATCCTTTCACCATACTACCTGTACACATCGGACAATTCGGGAACATTGATCACACCTGTGCAAGTCGGAGTTGATAGCTATAAAGTATAGGGAAGAGCAATGCAGAATACACTACGATCTAAGAAAAAGCTCATGTTTATTGAAAGAACTTTGGCCAAACTGGCGGATGATTCACCAGAGATTCTAGAGTGGTATCTAGTGAACTTGATGTTGGTTGCTTAAATCCTGAATACAATCAAATAGAACTTACTTTCCACTATAACTTATAAAGAGAACACGCGAGAATTATAGGATGAATTTTGATAGAGGACTTCTATTGGGAAGGGACCAAACATTTACTAGCTCAAGATTGATCTTGTCACCTGTAAGTAGGAAGGGTAGGCTATTGTAAAATACTTCAGAAAGTTAAAAATCATGTGGGACAAGTTGGCTAATTATGAACAATTCCCTACATGTTGATTTAACGGCTGCAAGTGTAGTATAACAAATGAACTAGAGAAGAAGTATGAGAAAGAATAAATATATCAATTCTTCATAGGACTTGATGATGTGGTGTACGGGACTGTACGGTCCACTATTTTAAGTATGGAACTGTTATTGAGCTTAGTCGAGTATACTCAATGGTCATACTAGAGGAACGACATCGAAACATAGCACGAAATAAAGAAGAACTACGAAACATTGTGGGTTTTATGACACAGGCAGGTGTAGGTGTTTAGGCTAATGTTGTATGTTGAAAAGACAAGGGCAGTAGTTATGCTCATTATAGCAAAACTAGGCATGAAGTGAAGGAGTGTTTTTAAATCATTGGATACCTTAAATGGTGGGGTAATATACCTCAAGCAACTGGAAAAGAACTGGCCGCAACCAAGGAGTGATTAGTGCTGGTGGAGTTAGACGAGGTGCCCAAGCGAATGCGATCCAAACTATTATAACTAATGAGTAACAAGCTGCGGCTATGAATGAATCTATCCATAATGACATACCAGGGCTAACTAGAGACTAATGGGCAACACTGATTGACCTTTTGAATGCCCATAAATCAGGACGAATTGAATGTTTGTCCAGTAAGAAAAATTTAAATGACTGGTTAATTAACTTAAGAGCAACCCATCACATGATTGAGGACATTGACTTATTGACCATTGTTCACAAAATCGCATCATGCCTAGTAGGACTTATTAACGAGAAGCAAACATTTGTAATGAAGGAAGGAAAACTACATTTGGATGAAGTAGCTTCTTCACATAATGTCCAACAATAACAACATCCCAGTAGAAGTCCTACTAATATGCAGGGTCTAAAGAGGTTTAAAAGTACATAGTCTTACTCCTAACTGGTAGAGAGGCTATTTCTAATAGAACCATATGAAAAAAAAGCTAAATAAATAAATAACTAATGTACAAATATAAAAATAAAAATGAAAAATTAATAAAAGATAAACATTAAAATAATAAAGTAATAATAATAAATAAAATAAAAATAAAAATAGACACAAAAGATAATAATAATAATAAAATAAAAATAAATACATACATACAAATAAAAATAAAATAAGTAATACAATAAATAACATATAACTCAAGGTAAAGCATAAAAATCAAAGATAAAATAAGTAAATAAATAAACAAATAAGAAAGAACACAAGTTAGTAAATAAATAAAAAAAGTCATTAAAAAAAGTGTTTGGGCTAAGTGAGGAAATATTTAGGCTAAATAACTAAGAGGAAAGTACTATATATTAAATGTTTAGGTTAAATGTATAACACTTGAAAAATATTTAAAAGATCAATGAGAAACAAAAGAACCTCTCTATGTGAGATCCTTTACCTGTATCTTAGTAAGCCAAAGTTTTTTTATTGAGGTAACGTCCTCGATAAGTTCCAGTAAAGTCATATCATTATTGATCACCTCCCTAACCCCTATCCACCCCCTCCCGGTTCTTCTTAAGGCTTTTCTTTTTCCTCTTATAGTTCTTAAATACAATCTTCTTGTATCTTCTCATTGGAGTGTTAGGATATCTCCTCCTAACACGTCCAAACCACCTAAGCCTTGTGCCTCTTACCATTCCTGGCTTGATATCTTTCAGTACGGTTGCATATCTAACAAACCATCCTCATCTTCGCTACCATTAGCTTATAACTATGCACTTGTTTAATGGGCCATCACTTTCTCCACAAAGCATAGTCAACCTAATCACTAAATGATATAATTTTCCTTTAAGCTTGAGTGATATCTTTTTTCATATAAATGTCCTGATGCACTTCTCCATTTAAGTCACCCGATCTGAAATGGTAAACAATGTCTTCATCAATCTCTTAATTTCTTTGGATGATAGATCCTAGATACTTAAAACACTCTTTTTGTGATCTAACTTTTGAACCAATCTTTACTTCTACATCAGAAGCCACCCTATAGCCCAAAAAGTTGTACTTTAAGTACTCAATCTTATTCTTGTTTAATTTAAATCCTTTAAACTCTAACATATCCCTCCAAACTTCTAACTTGATATTATCACCCTCTTTTATCTCATCCATTGGAATAATGTCATTAAAAAAATACATTAAAGCATATCCCCTTAAATTTTTTTGGTTAGCTCATCCGTCACTATAAATAGAAATGGGCTCAATGAGAAGTCTTAGTGTAGCCCCATATTGTTAGAAAAATGTTTTGTATCTCTTCCTATCATCCTTATTCTAGTATTTACACCTTTATACATATCCCTAATAACCTGTATATAGGTTATAAGAACTCCTTTAACTTCTAAACACCTGTACATAATTTCCCTACGTACCCTATTATAAGCCTTCTTTAAGTTAATAAAAATTATGTGTATGTTACACTATCTTTCCCTCTAATATTCTATTAATCTTCTAAGGAGATGTAAAGCTTCTATCGTGGAACTTCCTATCGTGAAACCAAACTGATTTTTCAAGATAGATGCATCCTTTCTCACTCTCTTCTCAATCACCTTCTCCCACAACTTCATAGTGTGAAGTAGTTTGATGCCTCTATAGTTGTTATAGCTTTAGATGTCCCTTTTGTTCTCTTATAGAGGAATTAACATATTAATTCTGCACTCATCTGACATTTTGATGGACTTAAAGATCACATTAAAAAGATTGGCTAGCCAAGTAAGAATCTCTTCGTATACACTCTTTCACACCTCTATGGGTATCTCATCAAGCCTTACTGCTCTTCTACTCTTCATCTCCCTCAAACCTGTTTTAATTTACTTCCTTATGATCTATCAACAATAAGTAAGGTTACAATACGTTTTGGACGTGCTAAGATTACCTTTTATATAACAAACTTGATTTAAGTCTCTCAATTTCTGTTCCTGAGCTCTCGCCAACTCAAATTTATCCTTTTCTCCATCTGTAGTTTCTAAACATTAGTATAATTTATCGTAAGCTTTGCTTTTAGCTTATGAGATTATCTTCTTTGCCTATTTCTTTACGAGTTTGTAAATTTCTTTATTAACTAACTTCTCTACCTCTGTGGTGCTATCTAATAGAGTTTTATAGGCAACCTTCCTGATCTTAACCTTTTCTTATACATCTTCTTTCTAATACTTAGACTCCATCTTACTACCCTTAGGCCCTTTAGAAACACCCAAGATCTCTTTAGTCGCGTTATTTAAAAGAGTTGCTACTCCTCTCACATCTGGTTAACATCTTCTTTCAATTTCTATTCGTATCATATATTACTCTATCCCTAAGTTGTTTCACTATATCCCTTTTCAGGTTCCATCATTAGATTATAGTACAGATCCTAGGACTTCCCTTCTTCCTCCAAACTTTAATTATAAGATCTACAAAAAACAATCTATACTAAGTTATCAAACAAGCATTAGATATCAAATTACAATCCTTACAACTAGGTCGATCACTCCGCTTTATGAGGAAGTTATCAATTTGAATTTCATGATTATGCTCTTAAAGTTAACAAGTGCTCCTCATTTTTCTTGCAAAATAAGTTGGTGATTATGAAATATAATAAAGCACTCCCATTGTCATTCTTATGACCGTACTTGAAACTTTTATGAATTTATAAATACTCATCCAATGTTGCCCCTATGTGACCATTAAAATCTCTTCCTAGAATAAGTCTCTTATCAGGGGGGATTTGTTGAATCACCTCATCTAGCTCTTCCTATAATTGACACTTAAGCTATTCATCTAACCCTATTTGAGGTGTATAAGTACTTTCTACTTTGAAAATAGTACCTTTCATGATAAACTTCAAGGATAATATCCTAATATTAGTCCTATTTACTTTTACAACATGATGTATGAGTTCCTTGACAACCAAGATACCTACCCCATTTTTCGTCTCAAACAACCTGATTACTAAAGTTTGAACCCATTAATCTCTTTTGCTTTAACCCCTGTCCACTTTATCTCATGGATGCTCGCTATATGAATCTTATATTTGTCTAAAAACCCACTAATTCTAATAATGTCCTTAAAAGGGTCTCAATGTTTCAAGAATCTATCCGTAATTTGCCAACATCATCTCTTCTCCTAGATCTAAAAATCATTAAAGGACTAGCCCTTACTTTATCATCCAAAGTCAAAGCCACCACTCTTACCCTAATACCCAAAACAAGCTATCAAAGACAAGCCCATAAGTCTCGAAACTACTATAAGACTACTCGAGAAAGAAAACAAAGATTAATATTAAATCTCAAAATGCACACTGCAATAAACAAATACGAATATCGTAAGTACAATAAATCATAAGAAAATCAAAATTTAGATGATCCAAAATCTAAACCAATAATAGCCACCTCTCGCTTTGCAACCGATGGTCAATGATAAAGACTAATTTGTATAAATAAATAGCAATTAGGTTTCTACACAATGTCAAAACATAGTACTAGATAGTTAAAATAAGTTAAAACTTCCAATGGTTCAATGAAGATTGAAAACTAAATCCTAGCAACCAAAGAGAAACAAATCAATCATTAGCATACACAATCTGAAACTAATCACAAGTGCATCCAATAGAGAAGAAAAATTTATGAGATACTAATTGACCAGAGAACAACAACAACTAAACCGATCCAATCTGCTTATGATACCACACATCAACTCTGTATGCTCTCATTGTAGTTAACCCCATTCACCATAAATTCTTCCATTATGGGGCTTACTCCAGATCTGTAAAAGAAGAAAATAAATTACAAGGTTTCCTAAAAGCCATATGAGGAAACATTTAAAAGAGGATTGAAAATCAACCTGGTAAAACCCAAACTGGTGATAATGGCAAAAAATACGCAACACCTGGTAGAGAAGGGAAAACAAATGATGAAGCAAATAATGTGCGATAGAAGATAGAAGACAATCGGTGAAGTATAATGTAGGTGAATTGGTAATATAGAGGAGAAAAGTGAGATGCTGGTAAAGCAGATGATAAGGTAGTTGATAGGCCTAAATTCCAAACATATTTGAGAAAAAAATGGGAAACTTCAAAATTGCTCTAGATACAACTATGATTAATTAAAAATGAGGGAATTGTGTTATGGAGACAACTAAATTCACATACATTATAGTAAAAACTGGGAAGAAGAGAACTTTTCAAATAAGCATGACTAAATTAACTAGTTTAAATGGAAACTAAATCAACAACTAATCGGAGATGGATGTGATGGCTGAAGAGTAGCGTAGAGAAAGAGACAAAGCATAAACACAAATGCTAAACCCTTGACAAAGCTCTAAATCTCTAAAACTGAATAAAGAAAAAGGTAGAAGCACCCAGTACTTCATTTTAATCTATGGAACCAAACGCTAAAAACCCATCCAAGTACTAACAGAAGAACAACTAAAACTATAAAAATGAAGACCCATTAAGCTAAAAAAAAGAATCACTAACACATGCCCAAAATATCAAACCAAACATAAATTAGATAACCAAAGAGCAAAACAAGCTCAAGGAGATATAAATTGAACTTAAAAATCACTCAAAGAACACCAAAAACAATCAAGAACACTAACTATGAATACGGTCGATACAACAAGACAACAACAACGATCATGTAGCTAAAACTACAAAAAACCAATACAAAACTTGATAGCTATGAAGAAGTAAAAGCTTACATCTAAAAGTGAAGAGAGTTGAGAGGCATTATACGCCGAAATTAAAGAAGAAGAAGTTTTTATTTATTCATTTTATGCATAATGTACTCTTTATGCCATATATGAATTACAATTTATTATCTGTAACTAAAACGCTAAGAGAATTGTATTGCATTGTCACTTTTACTAACATAATATGCGTGATACATGATTGAACTTCAAGGACCTTAATTGGAGTGGGTAAAGAGCGTGATAAGGTCTATCTTTTCTTGACACTAGTTTAAGTTCGAGTAAATAAAGTAGGAGAAATAAACTCATAAGAATTGTGGCATTAGAGACTAGGACATCCTTCTAAATAGATATTGTCTTTTCTAATTTTTATAGTGGTAATCATTTATTGGAACATTGTGATGCATGTTCTAAGGCGAAACAAAATCAAAACATCTTCTAAAATAGTAAAAATAAAGTCAATGAATATTTTTCTTTGATATATTGTGATTTGTAGGGGCGTATAAAGTGCCTACATCTTATGGTACATTTTATTTCTTGACTATTTTTTATGACTTTGCATATGTTGTGTGGGTGTATTTGTTGCTTAAAAATGTGAAGTTCTTCAAGTTATTAAGAATTTTCTTACTATGATTGAACGAAAATTTAAGTAATTTTGCAGTTATAGTGTGAATAGACACTATTCAATTTTTCGAGGTAGTGAAAGATGAAATTTGAAGAGATGTTATTAAAAAGGAAATACAGGCTTTAGAAGATAATAGGACATGGAATTTAAAACTTTTGCCTCCATAAAAAAGGGCAATAGGTTATAAATGGGTATACAAGATCAAGTACAATTTAGATGGGACAATTAAGCACTATGCAGCTCATTTGGTTATTTTTAGAAACAAACAAGTGGAAGGTTTAGACTATACTGAGACCTTTGCCTCAGTAACTAAAATGGTGACAATGAGAACATTTTTGGCAGTCGCAACAGTAAAGAACTGGAAGCTACATTAAATGGAAGTCCATAATGCATTTTCATATGGTGATTTGTATGGCCAAGTTTATATGTAACTACCCCTAGGATTCCTAATGATAAATTTAAAGATGGTTTGTAAATTAAACAAAGCCCTTTATGGCTTATGACAAGCCCCTTAATGTTGGTTTTCCAAATTAATAGTATCCTTGAAGAAGTATGACTTCACATTATGTTTGCTTGAGTATTTTAGTATATATTGCTGACTCTGGCAATAATTTACAGGTCATTGAAAATTTTAAAGAGTACTTGAGTAAATATTTCTACATGAAGATTTTGGTGCTCTTAGCTATGTTTTGGTCATTAAAGTAGCTTGTGGACTAGAAGGAAATTTTCTCTACCAACGCAAGTATGGACTTAATATTATTACAGAATTTGAATTGTTAGGAGCAAAACTAGCATTGATTCTTATGGAGCAAAACCATCGGTTAGCATTGACTGAAGTTGCATTCTTGGAAGATCCTAAACAATGTTGATGATTGGTGGGCCGATTGATATATCTTACTATGACTAGACCTTGTTCATGTTTTAGCTCAATTTATGCAGTACCCTTGCTAAGAACATTGGAAAGTTGCCTTGCGAGTCGCATGATACATGACGGCCCCGATTGATTGGCAAGAAAGTAAAGTAAATTTGGAATCTGATTCTTTAGAAAATAAATATATGGAAAGTAAAGATATTCACATGTTTGGATATTTATAGGAATTCTAATAGAAAAGTTGGGTGGATTCTTAATATAGTGTATGATATGCAATAGTATTTCATGTAATATAATTTAATTTTGACTTGTGTTTTCAATTATGTCCCTACAAACTGAATAAAAATTAAAATCGTTAATAATGTTAATTTGTAGTACAAGTTATATTATTAAATGTTAATTTTTTCATTTATGATATTCTAATCAAATAATACTATTATATCATAAATATAGTATTGAAAAATACTAAAAAACCCTTAACCGAGTATAAAGATAAATCTTAAAATTCAAATCAAATATCAAAATTTTTTCTAGCATTGAAAAAAATTCAAATAGTGCATTATTTGAGCTAGACAAACTCAAAATGAAAATAGTTGAAAAGGAGGTAGGGTTTTATAAAAGAGTTGTCGTAGAGTTAAGAGAGAATGGAGGATTGAATTGGCTAGTATATTTTTTAGAATAAATTATTGAGGAAAGTAATCTAAATACCAAGGGGGTGATGAGATTTAGAATCCAAGTAAAGTGTTACTACATTCTCAAGATTGGGAAAGTTTTTACTTTCTTAATTACTCCAAAAAATGAACCAAAGGTGATAATATAAATTTTAGGAAAAATATTACTTTTCCAAGCAAGAATCCATGTCAATCAAACAAAACCGAAGAAAAATCCTAGAGAAGGCATTCTTTTGAGGGCAAATAGTGATTTGTGCTTGTATGCATACTGAGATTTTGTTTAGGCAATATACACTTTAAGAAAGAACTAGGTGTAAATATTTTCTTTGTAGTTGCTTGATTTTAAGCGTGAGATAGGAAGGCATAACTGTATATATTATTGCATGCAACATTATATTCGATCAATAAGAACTTTTTCTCAGAAAAACACAGTAAAATTCTCATTTTTACAATTAATTTATAGATTAAAAAATTTGAAATTTTTTAAGAATTTCATAAAAACACTGTAAAATTACCAATTTTATAATTAATTTACAGATTAAAATTTTTGAATTTTTTTTAAATTTTATAATTAGTTCATAGATATATTTAAATTTAAAAATAAATAAAATTAAAATTTGAAAAAATATTTATGAAATAATGATATAATAATTAAAAATATATACATATATAAATATTTATTTTAATTATCCTCCATCTTTTGCTTTTCATCTCGTCTTGTTTTGTTTTATATAAGCATGTCATTATTTTGTTAAAAAATTCATATTAGCGGCGCGTCGAGCATTGTTGTATGATAGTAAAAAAGAAAAAAGTCTACAACTTCTATCAGTCCATATCATTCAAATAAAATCTCCGTACGTGAAGCGTTATTAACAACAAGGGACAGCATAGGCATAACAGACAAGCTGCATTCTGTCTAACTTCAAAGTAGGTAGGTTTCCTTTAGCTTTTTTTTTTTAAATAACGTGGTGGCCTTTTAAGGTAATAAAGAAAAGTACAAGAATGCCCTTTTAGAAAAAGTGCAAAAAGGGGCTAAAGTCAAAATTAGGGATCTTTGTACGATTCTCTTCGATCTCTCAGACAAACATAGTGAGTCTCGCCTACTCTAGCTGCAGATGGCACAAAAATCTCCACATCAGAGGTAGGTGATGGAAGGGTGAATAGCGGTCCCGACTGTAATTGGGATGGAATCTGTGGTGGTCGGGGTCTTCTGCAATCGTTCGGCTGTAATCGATCAGCTTGAGTGAAATTGGGATGGAAGTTGTAGCGGTTGGTCTCGTCCGTAAACGTTCGACTTGGCGTAGCATCCGACGGCTGTGGCGAGGAGAGATGGTAGCTGGGTTCCCTTCAATATTTGGTGGCCTCGTTGTTCTGTGAAAGAGCAATTGGTTGGCCGATAGAAATGGAGTCGGAAGCAACGTCGACTTTCCAGTTACGTACCACCTCTATTAAGCTATCCGGTAATTGTTGGAAAATTTGTAGACTGTGGGAAGTATTTATGAATCCCCCTTTAGCTTTTATGGACAGCCAAGTAGAAGGATAGATGCACTAAGCAACGGAAAAGCACAATCTGTACTTTAACCTTTCTAATCTATTTGTTCAAGATATGCAACTTATAGTATGTAAAAGAAATTAATTCAAAGTGATTGTCTAGAAATCACTGGAGCTCAAAAATTGTAGTTACATAAAAACACAAAGGGAAGATTGCACATCAATAAACAAATAGTATAGGGTGACCTGTAACAATAAATCATGAACCATCTGAGCAAATCAGAAGAGGCAATAAGGAGTGGCCTAATGGCTTCAGCTCCTCACTTAAGACTCTCCTTTATAAGAAGTTTTGAGTTTGAGTCACTCTAAAGAAGGAGAAATGAGAAATTTGTCCTATCGATGATCCTCTAACTCCCTAGGCAAAGCTCCTTGATCGGATCAATTACGGACTCCTCGCTTTCAGCGGCAGTGTAGGAGTTAAAGCTACTAGAGAACCCGAGAGCTGCTGGGAACCTGATGCTGAGTAGGGCCAGCGATCAATCAGTAGTTGACCAATCAAGTATGTGACGGCTCCTTGTGCGCAGAAATGTACAGGCTGCGTAGGAATTTGAGGGATCTTGAGATTTCAGATTTACATCCTCTAAGATTCTTAGGGTGGAGTCTTAGAGACTTAGGATTAGTCCGATAAAATCGGGATACCTAATGTAATTAAAAAACAAAAGAGGCAATTGCCGAGTTATCTGCTAGAAATATGAAAAAAGTGTTACGCACTGACATGACGAAGAGCAAAAGGAAAAGGTTAGACACAGAGACAGCGTCTTTCTACGAGGAGTGTCTTGGTTATATCCGTCACTTCTATCACTTTTTTTATGTGCAAGTCTATGAACATGCAAAGAGCCAGTACCAATTGGCCCTTTCCCGGAAAGTAGAAATTCATCTATTTTTCAAACTAAATACACAAAACAAAAGACGAAAACGAAAAGAGATTCAAAGATTGAAAAAGGGTTAGCAATTCACTCACTAAGATTAGAGAAAATAAGCCTTTAAGAATTAACAAATACACACAATTGTGGAATTTCGAATCAATTGTCAACTTGAACTTTATTATATTCAAAATTGATTCATCGACAATTTTCAAACTCAAATTAAGTTTGGGTTGTTCCTATTGAGTCTAAAACAAATGCTTAAGCTTGTTTATTAAGTTTTTTTTAAAACGAGCTTATTAAAAATTTATAAGCTGAGATCAATCAAGAGTAAGTTTATGAATTAAAATAAAATATACTTGAGTTTAATCACAAGTAAAAGGGAAAATTATTTTATGATTTTAATTACACATAGAGCTAATTATTAATAACATGTCAATGAGCATTTAAGTCAAACATGTGTTTTCTGAAAATTGAGTACAATTTTGTTTCAGTTTAACTCATTTAATTATCAAATAATTCTATAATAAAACTTAAGCTTGATAGTAAACAAAACAAGCTTGAGCTTTCTTATTTGATAAGATTTAGTTTTCATGCTTTGGATGGAGGAATCAAATAATTGAAATTTCAGAGGTGATGCTTGTTCTCAACCTATCAAATTTGAAAGTAATATGTTTTGAACTACTTAAAAATCTCGAGGGCAACCTCCTACATTTTGGTTGCTTTTCAACATAACATAGAATTTCAATTTAGACCCAAAGATTTCTAAATAACTATCAAAAGAGATCATGCACGTATATAATATGTAAACTTATTAGTATCATATTATAGGCTGAAGAAAATTCTCACTAATAATTAATTTCTATTTTGAAATAAGTAAAAAAAAGTCATTTAATTATTATTAAAAAATAAGAAGACCCGTTGAAATTATTGCTAAATTATAATAATATAAAAGAATAGTTGTAAAACATGAGGTCATAAAGTTGCTAAGAAGAAAATTTAAGTAAAAAACTTTCTGATAGCCTTACGTTACGTAATATATCGTTGGTAGAAACGTCCATACATAAACAATGAATGTAATGTTTATAGGAGATCATGACAGGTAATAAAGATGGAGTTTGCTGAGTTGTCAAAAAAGTCACATACCCCCTTTTCGGTTGAAGTTTATGTGTATTTCTTACGACATATTTGGCAAGGAATTGTCGACCTAGCTAATTCTAGGACGAGCGTTCAAACATAGATAGGCGGTGTACAAGTAGAAGTCAGCAAGGTTATGGTTTCAAATGGAGGAGAATTGGGCATTCAACCAGGGATCACAGACATTTCAAACAACTTAATATGACTCAATAGGTAGAATCAAATTTGTAATGCCGTAAAGAAACCATTAATTAATCTGATAATGTATACCTTTTGTCAAACAAAATATTGGGTTTCCTTGACCCTATATATAGTTTGTTGTACGTAGAACAAGAAACTATTTCCTCTAGATTAATCAAGGAAACTGTTTTCATGGATGATATAATAAAGAACGACCAAGCTGAAAGGTTATTAATTCGGCATTTGTGAAAGTTGTGACTTGGACCTTCGGATTCAATAGAATGAGTTATTGGCTAACTCAATCTCACATCCGGTCCTGTGTTTGAACTTTAGCATACTATAACATAGCTTATTGATTTTATAATATTCTTTAGGGACTCACCATTAAGTCTTGTAACCTCAATGGCAACCGTACAAATTTGAGTGGAAACTTTATACTTTTTTAACAAATAAGAAGGGTTAAAATTTCTTCCGTGTAGTTAAAACCCGATAAGGACACGGACAGTTGAGTTGGACATCAGTTATTACGTCAAATCAATCCGCCACCGTGGATGGCACTTTAAGAGGGTATACTGTACAAATTGAAATAGAGATGAGATAAATTTTGTTTTGTTTTGTTTTCCTATGCATTGTATTGGATACACTCTTACGATTACTAATCAAAGTCCTTTCAGGACTAACATGAGGAGCATATAGTTTTTTTTTTTTTCTTCTTTTTACTTTTGGGAAACAAAGTTTTCATACTCATCTGCGTGTCTAATTATAGCACTAGGGCTGGACTTTTACTTTGCTTTCCTCGTGGTTTCTCTAGTTTTAAAATTTTTCAAGTCTACAAAAAAATGTTGGAGGGCGTTTCTAACGCATTCACTTCGATGATTAAATTAGTTTGAGAGTTACAAAAAAACTAGATGAATGTTGCTGTGTATTTGTTTTGGATAAGAACGGGAACCTCCTTTTATAGATTAGAGTTAATTAAGGAAATGTGCACGTGACTATCTTAACAACTCAATCTTTGTACATAAGATTATTCAATCTCTTTGGATACACTTAGATTAAACCAGATCATGATATTAGCTGTAGATATATTCTGTGAATCTCTTATGATTTTGTTTTTACTTATACATAAAGGCTCGTAAGCCTTTCACATAATGTATCGAAAGATACCACAAATATTCATATACACGATTCATTCACAATTCCTTTCATGGTATTAGAACCAACCCCTGCCTCTCTTAATTTTTTTTTCATACCCAGGTTCAGAACAATTCAACACCACCTTTTAAGCCATACACATATTCAACACAAATTCAATACAGCCACAAAACCACACTCAACGCATTCAGACAACCAATCTACATTATTAGACACACAACTACAACAATGGCAGAACACACAATCCTACCAGTCACCCAATTGAACAATTTTCTCACAATACCTCTAGATGCAACAAATTACTTGGTTTGGCGAAACCAAGTTCAAGCTGTCCTCATGGCTTTTGATCTCCTCGGATATGTTGAAGGAACTATTCTCTCCCTGGTGGACACCTCTACTGACAACATCACATCTCCAGAATAAATCAGGTGGTAGGGTTAGATCATCTTGTCTACTATTATCTCACAGCATCCCTCTCCACCTCCATCGCCCGTCTAGCCTTCAGGTCTCACACTGCTCGGGATCTCTGGCTTGTCCTTGAACGACATTTTCTCCAGCAGTCCTCGTCCCAACACTCGCTGCTACGTCGAAAACTCTATACACTCAAGAAAGGTGCCTCCACCATCTCTGATTTTCTCAACACCATATCAACCATCGCAGAAGAGCTTGCAACCATCGGTGATACCATCTCAGACGACGATCTTGTTTTGTTCACCTTGAATGGTCTTCCAAACAAATACGAGTCCTTCATCACTACCATCGAGCATCATGACTTCCTCATCAGTTTTTCAGATCTTCGTGCTCACCTCCTCCTCCACGAATAGTGTCTCCTTGCCTATCATTCCTCTGATGTCTCCTCCACTGAAGCTGTCTTTTTGGTGTCACAATCTGGCAGCACAGTGAGTCATCCATTGCGCACTTGAAACCTCTTCTCCTCCTCCGGTGGAGGTGGACATGGGCGTTCTGGGGGAAAAACTCATGCTTGACAACGTAACCCTATTCTCTCTTATAATTCTTCTTAGATTGGGTCGAATGTTACCAGCTCATACTAACCCCATAACCAAACCCTAACCCATCAGCCCAACATAACTAGCCTAATACTTCTAAGCCCAACCATAATAAAACACATCAGCCATATCAGTCCAATTCGAATTTTTCCAAACCACTTAACCAATGTCAAATATGTTGGAAATGGGGTCATATTGCGGTCCATTGCTGTTTTCGATATTCCAAGTCCTGCAATCGACCTGTTGACCCCTACTCTGATTTTACTTCCCTTAACACCTTTTTTTTAGCTATGGCTATTCAAAACCCAAAAAATACTCAGCCCCTTCCCTCCAATGATACCGTTGAATGGTTACCCAATACCGACGCTGCTGCCCACATGTTACCCAACTCTCATATTGTGGACTCTTTAACTCTGTATGATGATCCCAACCAAGTCTGGTAATGGTAACACTCTTCCTACTTCCTCTACTGGTCTTATTACATTCCCTACAGAAATTCGTCCACTTCATCTTCGTAATGTTTTAGTAGTTCCACATCTCACTATAAATTTGTTATATGTTGCTAAATTTGTTACTGATAATTCATGACTCATTGAATTTAACCCTTTTGGTTATGTTGTGAAGGATCTTCAAACCAAGATATCGCTGCTCACGGGTTCCATTCACAATAATCTTTTCTGATGAAGATTCCATTGCACTTCCACAATCCTATTGCTTACATGGTCACTCAGGCTTTACTCAGTCTTTGGCATCAACATCTTGGTCATCCGTGTCGTACTACACTTTCTAAATTATCTAGTTCTTTAAGCATTAGTTCAAATGTCATAACTCCTTGTACTTCGTGTTTTCAAGGGAAAAAGTGTTCGTCTTCCCTTTTCACATTCTTTTCGTCATTCTACCACTCCTTTGCAACTTATTCATTGTGATATTTGACAACCTTCCCCACCTTATTTATTTTCTGGTTCTCGTTATTTTATTCTTTTATTCATGAATTTAGTAGATATACCTGGATTTATCCCCTAACTCATAAATCTCATGCTGTACATATTTTTCAAACCTTCAAAACCACAATTGAAAAATTATTCTCTACCCACATCAAACAGTTTCAATGCGATGGAGCCCCTGAACTCATCAAACGCTACTTTGCCCAATATCTTACCACCAATGGCATCACTTACTGCATCTCCTGTCCTTACACTCCTCAACAAAATGGTGTTGCTCAATGCAAAATTCGTCATATCACTGAAACTGGTCTCACCCTTCTTCTTCATGCTTCTCTTCCCAAAGTTTTTTGGTTTGAAGCCTTCTCCACTGCTATCTACCTTATCAATCTCTTACCTACCCCTATCCTCCATAACACCTCCCCTCATGAATTACTATTTACCACCCTACCAAATCTCTCCAATTTACGAGTTCTTGGATGTACCTGCTTTCCTTTTCTTAGATCCACTCGTCCTGATAAGCTGACACCTAAATCCACTCCATGTGTCTTCCTTGACTACTGTTCTCAGTATAAAGGCTATTGCTGCTTCGATCCTATATTTCTTGTCATGTACTTTTCCTTGAAACTGACTTTCTTCATGCTCATCCTCCACCCTCATCCTCTACATCTTCACCCACTACACTCCGTTCACTTCCCTTACCTTTCACTTCTCCTTCTCCATCTCCTTTACCACTAACCTCTGCACCCCTTCCACCATCTCACCAAACACGATCTTCCCATCCAATGGTCACACGAACTCATGATCAGACCCGTACTCCTTGATCTTTTTCTGATTACATCACCTACTCCATGCTTACGACATCTTCTTCTGATCCTACATCCTTTACCTAGGCAAATAAATTTCTTTACTAGAATCAAGTTATGCTTGATGAATTTATTGCTCTCCATCGCAATAATACTTGGACTTTTATTCCTCCTCCCCCAAATGCTAACATTGTTGGTTGTAAATGGGTGTTTCGCACTAAACAAAACCCTGATGGTACTATTCAATGCTATAAAGCTCATCTGGTTGCCAAAGTTTTTCACCAAGATTTTGGCATTGACTACATTGACACCTTCATTTCTGTTGTTAAACCTACTACCATTCGTCTCGTTCTCACCATTGATCTTTCCAACTGGTCAATCTGTCAATTTGAAGTTAACAATGCCTTCCTCCATGAATAAGTCTTCATGTCCCAACCTCTTGATTTTCAAAATCCTCACTATCCTCATCATGTCTGTCAACTTCACAATGCCCTCTATGGTCTCAAACAAGCTCCTAGAGCTTGGTTTCATCGTCTAAGTCAGCAACTTCTTGATTTACACTTTACTTCCTCCAAATCTGACCCTTCTCTCTTTATTAATACCACTTCATCTCACATCACATTCGTTTTAGTCTAGGTTATTGGATCCTCTCCATCCTTCATATCCACCCTTAACCAAAATCTTCATTCAACTTTCTCCATTAAAGACTTAGGCCCGCTACACCATTTTCTAGGTCTTGAAGCCATTTCCACATCCACTGATATTCTTCTTACCCAAACCAAATACACCAATGATCTTCTTCTTCAAACTAGTCTTGATCATTCTAAACCAGTTCACACTTCGATAACTACGTCTCTCCCTCTATCTAAAAATCATGGCACACCCTTTTCTAATCCCTTTGAGTACCGAAGCACTGTTGGCACTTTTCAATATCTTTGCCTTACCCGTCCTGACATTCAATTTTCTGTCAATAAGGTCTCCTAGTTTTTACATTTCTCCACTGATGTGCATTGTACTGCAGTGAAACGAATTCTCCATTATCTTCACTCCACGTCATCTCATGGCATTCACTTTCACAGATCATCCTTACTTCAATTACATGTTTACTGTGATGCTAATTGGGCTAGTTGTGTTGATGAACGTAGCTCTACTTCTAGCTATTGCATCTATTTGGGCCTATTTAACCTCCTGGAGTGCTAAGAAATAGCCCACTGTTGCCAGATCTAGTACTGAAGTTGAATATCAGAGCATTGCTTTAGTCACAGCCAAACTCTATTGGATCTCTTCTCTTCTAGAAGAAATTAGTTTCTCTATTGTTACACCCACTCTCTGGTGTGATAATTTTGGTGCTGCATTTCTTGCTTTTGGTCCGATCACTCATGCTCGTACTAAACACATTGAAATAGATATACACTTTGTTCGTGACTTGGTGGCTAACAAAGCACTTTCTATCAAACACGTCGCCTCTACTTTTCAAATTGTTGATGTTATGACCAAGCCTTTATCATCTGCAGTATTTCAACATCTTCACACAAGCTCACGATTGCTACTCATCATGAGCTTGAGGGGGGCTGATAACGTTTGTTCTACATATATCTTAACTACTCAATCTTTGTAGATAAGATTATTCAATCTCTTTGGATACACTTAGATTAAACCAGATCATGATATTAGCTATAGATATATTTTGTAAATCTCTTATGATTTTGTTTTTACTTATATATAAAGGCTCATAAGCCTTTCACAAAATGATTAAAAATACCACAGATATTCATATACACAATTTATTCACAATTTCTTTTAATATCCTACACACTGGACAAGATAAGGTGTACACTATGCAAAGTACTAGTTCTTTGCAATATCGGAAGCAAAGTGATCATCGTGGCCAAGATAGGGTATGGCTCAAGATCTGTCATTTGAGTTTGAAGCATAGGACCCCTTCTTGAGTATGGGCCCTTTAAGGCTCGAAAAGTGGGTAGTTATGTATCATTTTCTCCCACAAATCCTAAGGTAAAATTTGAGTCTCATCCTTCAACATATCTAAATAGCTTGGCGTCGTTCATAGGCTATCTCACCCCCATACGTTGGGTTGGAAACTACTTCCTTTTTTGTGAATTCTTCGAGGGGGTTTTGGAAAATGCAAAAGTCTTGAAATCTTATCCTTTCATCTCATATTGATCTGAGCTGTTAGTTGCTTCTATATAACCTCGGAAATTATCTTTATAGCAACACTACTCTTTTAAAAACTCATCCAGACAAATGCGCAGCCTGAACCATTTAACTTTAGACTGTTCACATCTTAGTAAGGGAACATTTGTCAAATTTCTTTATCCTACGCTTTTTTTACTACAACCTGTGAGAACGTACATTCATACGATTTCTCATTCAAATGATAATAGTTTAAGTAGCAAGTTCACCAACTCCTTGGTCTTCATCTAGGACTAAGTTCGAGGGTTTAGGATGTCGGTTTATGCCCTAAAGCCAATAGTTTTGGTTGTAGTTTAGTGACAATTATTAATAACCGCATTCTTTATCTTTATGTATTACTATTTTATGTTTTAATACTAAAGATAAAATCCTTGGAATAATTACTGTGTAATTGAAATTATGATGAGATCATAATT
>JAOTAY010000005.1:14648419-14678895 GCA_025629805.1 Erythroxylum baracoense
TGCATAATATACATATGTTGTAAATATGAAAAATAAAATAAAAAGTTTATAATTTATTAATTTTAAAAAATACAACACCAATTTTTTAAAATTACCTTTAAAAAATTTTAACAATATATTAAAAGTCCAGGCCAACAAGGGAGCGGCTGGCAGCCCGTGGCCTGGGCGGGCTAGGCGGACCGAGCCACCGGCCTCTCCACAGACCACCCATTGCTAGGCTGCCCACGGCCCAAGGCCCATTTCAGCCCGCATGGACCAGGCCACGGGCCAGCCTTTTGCGACCCTCCCGGGCCGTGGGCCAAGCCCGCCCGACATTATTTTTCGATGGCCCGGCCCATTGACATCCCTAATCATATTACCCTCATCATTAATGTACAAAATCTGCCAATTCTTTGTAGACGCCATTAGTTCACCATCAAATTCAAACAATTTGTCCAATTCTTTAGTCAACTCATCATAGTTGTTGAACTTTCTAAGGTCAACTGACCTACCAAGTGTTATTCCTTACTTGTGAACCTGTTGATACCAAGAAAAGAAAACAAGTTTTCACAATTCATGGGTGTTCCTTATAACCTCTTAGCATTTGACAAAAGAAAGTACCTTAATACAACTCCCCGTAGAAACATTTAGAGCTTTTCCCTTAACATCTCTTGTGCATTGATTAGTAGAAACAAAATGTTTCTCATGTTCAATATTGTCAACCATTTGGGAACCCCTGGACTATTTTGACTTGTGATCAGATTCAATTGGGCATTTTTGGTAACTCGAGGAGTGCATATAAACCATTGGCTAGTTCCACATGTTTCTAATAGGCCCAATGGGCTCTAGTGTCATAGGACTGCTGATGAGAGGAATGCTAAAGAGTTTGCAACTTCTATCCACAGATTTTCCATTCTCATGCTCTTGCATCAGTACTTGTTTCTTCCTTAGATCTCTTGAATGATCATGATTAACAAAATGAGATGATGATGGGGGAGGCATCAACCAATTTCCATTCAATGTATAAACTCTACCGCCAAAAAGTGGGGGCTATTCAGTGAACATATTGCATTTAGTATTACTCCGCGGTTGACCATTTACATTCCCATGGTTTGTTGGTAAATTTTCATTAGACTCTTTCAACTTCAGTGATATGTTTGAAGGCATTAACATCTTTGGCGTGGGCATTGGTAGGGGATTTAGTGCAGGAAGAGCCATTGCAAGTTCTCTTTTCCAGGGCAACACCCTCTCTGGATGAGTTATGTTGCATGTTTCATCTCACCTCACCTAAATGCCAAAGGAAGTAACATGACATTGTAGCTGTCAGAATGAATGTAATGCAGTAAATCATTAAGTGCTACTTTGAGGCATCTCCATTTGGACTCTTGGCACATGTTAGGATCATCATCTTCAATTCCGACAGCAATGTCACTAAATATTTAACAAAAAAAATTGGTGAAAAAAACAATGCAACTAATAAATTTCATGAGCGGTTTATTTATAGACAACTTTGAACTTCCGTAGGAGAAGAAATCAGTACTTCTGTTCTGAAGCTTCTTCACCTTCAAATCTCATTTTGAACCTCATACCTATAGAATAAGTAATCTTCATAGGCTCCATGTACTGGTCAAATGGAACTATGAACTCAGCTGGGCTTGTCCTGTGCCAAAACACCAAAAGAAAAACATTAATACCATGTTACCAAAAAGTTAACAAGAACCCCCTACAGTAGTGATCTTTTTTTTGGCGTAGGGGTGACCTTGTAATTGAACTTAAGATAACAAACTCACAAAATCTAGCTCAAATTGTTAATTATCTCAGGAAGCTAAAATAAAAATCTAACAAGATACCTAGGCTTGTAGTATACTATAAACATCGTTCCTGTAGATATGGCATGCCATGCTGTGGCAAGCATGTCAAGATGCATACTGTGACTGGATATGACAAATGACGGTACGTTACCCTACTGCTTCATCAATCTTTTGACACCAACTTTAAGTTCTCCATTCTCACCACTAAAAGTCAAATCCCAAAGTAAAATATCAGTGATGTATAGGTAACAATGAATCTAGTAGATGAGCAGAAACAGTATTGTAAGAACCACCAACCTTAGAAATATAAAGGTGTCACCAGCAACAAGACGTTTACAAGTTACAAACACACTCCATCCACTTTGAAACAAGTGCCTTCTAGGCTGACCTAGCATCAACATCAGATTTGAATTAAATACTAAATACTGTATACCCATGAAGAATCTTGTGTAGTAACGTATGCTCAAACAATGAAGCATGCAAGCGTAAACATAAGTTTCATTACCCTGAAATATATGAAAAAACCTCCATTCGTTTCCATGCAAATCCTTGGCAACCAATTCCTGTGTTGGAGGTTGCCTTGACATATCCTGCAACGCATTAGAAACCCAATTCCACTTTAGAACCAGTTGCTAATTTGGGAAAAAACATCAAAAAATTAGTCTAATCAATGGGGGAAAACACTCGTCACCGTGTCATTTAATAATTGACAATCCACCATGAGTACTGGCATCTAAGCGGTTAGAGTCTTGCAAAATGAGTGTACGTGAAACTTCAGTGGAGAAGGTGGGGGAGGTTCCTTTTCCACTACATTCTCATCTTGCTGGCATTATAAGGCAACCATATAATAAGAATAATTTAACTTTGAATGCTTAACCATGCATCATACACTAAAAAACATAACACAGTGAGTACTTACGTTGGCCTCAGGAAGTAACGTCACTTCAGCAAAGACCTCATCCGTATCTGGCTTCACCTACAATTTATTATTACACGATAAGCAAAAAATAAAATCACAAAACCTAAAACAAACTTGGAAATCAATTAACCCTAAGTAGAGACCAATAAATCAAACGTCAAAGCTACTAATCACGCATTTTCAGAATAACATTGATCATACGACACAGGATCCTTGACGGAAGGTTATAAACCAGCATTTGCTGGTCAGCTGACTGGTTAGTGGACGCCTCCATCTGATCCACACATTGATAACAAACAATTTAGGTTCATAAGTAAAATGAAAACTCGACGATAAGCACGCAAACCAAATTTGTGCCAATAGCTTATAACTAGGATGACACCAAATAGATGATAATCAAACAAATTATATAAAGCAGACCTGTTCAATATATCCTTGAGGGAAGTAGAACACGCGTTCATTTTCTCGAGAAATGGTTACCAAAGGACCGGCACAAGCATGCCACAGTTTGTGATAAAGAGCAACATCAGCGTCTGCACCGCACGTGCCATCATAAGACCACAATCGAATCACCAAACAACACCGAATTGAATCAGAATTAATCTCTAATCCACTCGAAAATATAAACAAAACATAGACAAACTTTACCTTTAGTGCTAAGAGAGTTTGTAGAATGACTTCATTGCACCTCCATACCACTCCTCGGGTCGCTAGGCTCATTGTAACTGGAAGAAAAGCTATCTCCTCTAATAGTAGTAAAGGTGTTGCCACTTTGTTATCTGGGGTCTCCGCTACTATTCTTCGATAAACACTCTACTCAACCACTCGCTTGGGTGTTAACGATGTGCTCAAACAAAAGTGGAGTAATGAAGACACGGGTAGCATGGATTTAGCGAGGAAGAATTGAGTGATGGCTGATGGGTTTGGGACTCACGTGACAACGAGCTTTATGGCGAGATTTGTGGCGACAACTTTTGAGGTCACAGAAGAGGATCTTGAGGGGTTGTTGGGGTTTGAATTGTGGGTAGGAAGTTGAAAAGAGTTGAGAGAAGAGCAAAAAGATAGTGAAGATGTGTCAGAAAGAGAAGATTTGGAGGACACTCACATCGCTAAATTTGTGCAAGACATGATGGCAATGATAGTTTCTGGAGGGTCTAGCTTTACATAATATTTCATTAAGAAAAGCTATTCCACTTAAAGACATACATCTACCTCAGGAGTACTATTAATAATAATTAACAGTATCAACAAATATTAATAGGACCTCATGTTTGAAAATTGTAAATTGAAGATAAATGGTATATACCATGGACCTCCAAATTTTGCTGGATCTTCAGGCAGTTCTTATGTGTAACTCAAATTGTAAAATTCCTTCGATTGAAAATTGTAAAGATGCCCTGGAAAAAATTGATGATTTTAATTGCATGTTATTGGTCCCTTCATGTTGTGATAAGACTGGCGCTAAAACGTGATAATTTGTTCCTTTAATCATATTTTCCATTAGGGGTTTTTTAATCAGAATTATAAACAGTATAGCATGACGATTTATTTTACTTAAGTTCACCTTTGTATGCCATTGTACACTTTGTTTCTGCATGTTTTATATTTAAACTTATTTTCTACACAATAATTTTTTCCATATTTACAAATTAATTTTTTCCACAAATTTTAATATTTAACAATATTCTTTACGATTACTAAACTATTTGATATTTTCCTCTATACAAATTTGACATTTATGCTTTTAATTCCTTCGTTGATATACATTTCCAAATTCTTTTATGAAGTAAATCATACGTTAGTATAAACTTTACGTACAAGAAACTCAATACACAAGGAAGGGGGGGTTGAATTGTTGTATCCTTTTTGTGAATAAAGATTCTTTCTAAGAACTTCTCTTTCTTGTTAAAAAAAATATCACAAAGTTTATATGAAAATTATTACTTAGGTAAATCGCAAGTAACTTCTTTATAATTGATTAACAAAATAAACTGATGTAAAGAGTAAAGAATAGACACTGCGATTTTATACTGCTTCACCCCAAACCGTAGGCTACGTCCAGTCTTCAGAGTTCGTCTGAGTGTTTCACTATACTTCAAACCGTTACAAGTATTCTTTCTTCCCTTTCAAAGCCTCTTCAGGTCTCTTACAAAGTATTCTTTCAGCTATCTTAGCCTCTCCAGGCTATCTGCCTTTTCTTTCTCTCACTAGAAAAAGATTGTGAGCTTTTGTTACAGAGATTAGCTCTCTTCGTATCGCACTACAGAATTTCTCGTTTGTCTAACTTTTTCTAAGATTGCTAAGAGTCTCTCTTTGTCTAAAATTCTCTAAGATTTCTAAGATTGTAACATCTTCGACTACGATTAGTATTTATAGTCTTTCTCTCTAACTGCTTCTTGATTCTTGATAACCGCTTCTTTAGTTGAGTTCTGTAACTAACTCTAACTAAATAAGTGTCTGACGTGCCAATGTCTTTTCATGATATCGTCTATGTCTTTGCGTCTACGTCCGTGTCTATGTTTTCTTTACGTCTGCGTCTGCGTCTATGTTTTGCGTCTGCGTCTGTATTTATGTTTTGCGTCTGTGTCTACATTTATGATTTGCGTCTGTGTTTGTGTCTATGTTTTGCGTCTGTGTCTGCGTTTGTATTTATGTTTTGCATCTGCGTCTGTATTTTGACTCCAAATTTACGTCTGCATCTACATCTGTGTTGACTTCACATTTGCGTCTGTGTTGTATTTGCGTCTGTATCTCGACTTTGCGTCTGTGTGTTCTTTGTGTCTATATTAACTTTCTGCGTCTGTACTGACTTTGAGTCTGTGTTTCCTTCTGCATCTATGTCTGTACTTTGTCTACACACTTAACACACTTGTCAAAAACGTTCATTTATTTATAACATTATTGTTATTTGATTGTCATCAAAATTAATCATCGTAAAGTCTTTTAACTTAACACATCCTTCGATATTGAACCGGACCAACAAGTCTAGCCTCATGTGCTAAATGTATGAGTAGATGCTCCACACAATCAAAGAAGCTTGGAGGGAAAATTCCTTCTAATTTGCACAAGATAACTAGAATTTTCCCTTTTAGTTTTTCCATTTCAACCAACTTTATTTCAGATGATGTTAAGCTTTTGAAAAATAAACTTAATGCTGCTATAGCTTCTCAAACCTTATTCGGTAACAACTCTCGAAATATAATTAAAAATAGCCTTTGCATAAATATAGGATAATCATAACTTTTCATCTCAAATAATTTGTACTTCCTCATGTCCATATATCTTGCCAAGTTCGAAATATAACCATCAGGAAACTTTAGACTTTTCAACCACACACTAAATTTTCTTTTGTTTTTTTGTCTAAAGTGTAACATTCTTTTGGGTATTTACCGATGCGAAAATCTTTATATAAGTCATTCCTTCTATAAAATGTTTCAAACCAGCTCGTCATTTTACATTGTCCGTTGTCCTCCCTTCAATGTTCATTATGGTGTTAAACACATTGTCAAAATTATTATTTTTTAATATGCATCACATTTAGATTATGACATATCAAATTAACTTCCCAATATGGCAAATCCCGAAAGATACTTCGTTTTCTCCAACCAAAGTTTTTACTAATTCTTCTTTAACTTCTTCAACTTTAAGTTTTGTAACTTTTGACAACCCTAATTCATTAATCTCCTATAATATCTCTTCACTAGCTTTGTGAGAGGAAGGAGGTGTTTGTACCATCCTATTCTTAATTAACTTTTGTTTATTGTGTCTAAATGGATTATCTAGAGGAAGAGATTTCTCGTGGTTGTCAAACCAAGATGTTTTGGCCTCGTTAGGAAGATGAAACACATCAGAATCATTGTTACAGTAAGGACAATCTAAATTTCCTGCTGTGCTCTATCCAGATAACATAGCATACGCATGAAAATCACTAATAATCCACATCAAAGTAGCTATTAACAAAAAAAATTGTTGAAGAGATGCATCATATGTCTGCACACTAAGTTCCTAAAGATGATACAATTCAGAGACCAATGGTTATAAGATTACATCAATTTTATGTTTTGAATTCGTAGGCCCTGGCATAGTTACCGTCAAGAATATATATGCCTCATTCATAGACATTCATAAAGGAAAGTTATAAGGAGCAATTATGATTGACCATGATGAATATTGTTGGTCGGATTGACCAAAAGGTTGAAATTCGTGTGTCGATAATCTTAACCTAACATTTCGACTTTCAGCTGCAAACTTAAAATAGGTATTATTGAAATGTTTCCATGCGAGTGCATTCGATGGATGACTCATTATTTCATCTTCCTATTCATGTTCATTATGTCATCTCATGTGAGATGCAGTAATATCAAAGGTATATAATATTTGAAGTCTCGGAGTTAACGAAAAATAAAACATCTGCTTCCATGGTACTAATTCCTGTTTCATAAAACGCTTTCTAGGTTTGAACTTAGATTGATTACAAAATTTGCATTCTTGTAATTTCACATCATCTCCCCAGAACAACATACATCCAAAATTACAACAATTAATTTTTTCAACTAGCAAACCAAGATCCCTAATAAGTTTCTTCATATTATATATAAAATAATATATTTATTAGTTTTATATATTAGTAAATTGCATATTTTATTAAAAATTTATTATCTATAATAATAACAAGTAAATTGACTAATTTCTTATATTTAGTTATAATTCATGTTTTTTTAAAATATGTCAAAATTAATTATTTGATTTTTATTGTGGTCAATTAATTTTTCTTATCATATCAATCATTATATACGAATGAATATTGTTTAACTATTTTTTGTCATTTTAGTTTACCAAACTTAGCGCTAATTTTGATTAATTTTTTATATTTTGTCGACATGTTAGACTTAGTGTTAGTATTTATTAATTTTTCTTATCATATCAGTCTCCTAGTTAAGCGTAAATACTAAGTATTTTTTTTCTATCTCATCATTCCATTGAACATTTTGTTAGTCTTGAATAGTAATTTTTATAAATAAGTATATAATTATACAAATAAATATTATATTTAATATTTTATAATAATTTATAATCATGTAACAATATTAATTTTGCTTACGATTTATACTCATTTTTATTTAAATAATTATTTTACATATTTGTAAAAGTATGATTGTATAAATTTAACAAATTTTACAATAGGCTTAATTGACAATTATTTTAAATTAGTTAATATAGTATTATTTGTTAATAAAATATGATAATTAATATATTATTAATAAAAGTAAATTTTGCATTATGTATAAACATTTTTTTTATATTTTTGATATAAGTAACGATATATAAATATGAGAAATCAATAAAACAATAAGAATTTTATAATTTTATTTATTTTTTAAAAGTACAATTTTATTTATTAGCAATAACAATCAACCAAATTAATTATTAATTATTTATAAAAATATGGATTATAAATCAAAATTAGAAATTTTCAACATTTTATTTATTAATATTATAATAAAATAAATAATAATTAATATAAAACTCAATTTACTACCATATTAACTATTATTAAAAATTAAAAATACATTAAAATTTGTTTTTAATGAAATAAATAAATACTAATACTATATTTTTCATATATATATGTAATATGATGTATAGATATGATCAACTAATAAATCAATTTATTTGATACATATTAATATGCCTCTTGTAATGTAATTATCTACGTAAAGTGTCAAGTGTTTTAATAAAAAATTAGGGAGAAGAGATTGGTTATGAACTTTTCTAAAAAATTAAAGATAATGGAATTAAAGAAAATACGATCCTTTGAATAAAGAATAAATATAACAGTTCTAAATTTTAGTAGAGTTGATGGAAACACGATCTTTTGAATATACATATTCGTTGTACTTAGCCTGATGTGATGACAAGTTGCAGCAAAATGACATTTCTATCAAGATAAAATTTTTACGATTAATGATTTTAGTTTAGGGAAAAGGTGAAAATGCAAATAAATTTTGGTAGCAGTGCTCAGCTCACTGCTCAACCTGGTCCCCAGGGACCCAATAATGCGTCCCTAATTCGTTTTCCGTTAGGTAACCTAAAGTCTAACCTCCTGATTCCACAGCCGTTGCTCTGCTGAGAACCGTCGCAAATGGTTCATTGATCGTAACGAATTTCTCATTTGGTAATGCTTCTTTTCTACACCTCTATCTGGAATCGAAATTCGACGTCTTCAATTCAGCTAAATTATCGTTTTTTCTTATTGTATAGTAAAATTCTGGTGCCATTTCGGCGGTTGGTTCTCGATTTTGGTGCTTTTTAGAAAGTCAAGCTCTTAATCTTGATCTTCAATGGAACAGGAATCAAATTGATCGCATTTTGAGTTTGAGTGCGATGTGCCATCAGAATTGCTGCGTGCATTTGTCGGCGGAAGACGCGATTGCGGCGGACGAAAGTCTCTTGATCTACTGCAAGCCTGTGGAGCTTTATAACATTCTTCGCCGCCGTGCCTTACATAGCGTAATTTATGTCTTTTACCACATTCATTTGCTTTGGTGTGATTAAAGCCCGTCTCGTGTGGTTGATTTTGTGTTCGTGTGTTTAATTTTATAGCCTTCCTTTCTTAGAAGATGTTTGCGTTACAAAATGAAAGTGGGGCGTAAAAGGAAGAGGTACGGATGTCTTCTTTCTTTGGACATTTCAAGCTGAATAATTAGATAGTTTTAGGTTTTTAATTCAGTTACAAAAGCTTCACATGAGAACTTGAATTAATAGGAGCACTGGTGATAAATTTGGTTACGAATTCATCTGTAGGTTGGGGACTGGTATTGTGGTTTTCAACTACAGGGACTACGACAACATGTTTCAAAAGGCTGAAGGTATATTTTTTTCCTATCCATCTATTTCTATTTGAAGGTACACTTTTTTTCCTATCCATTTATTTCTATTTGATTCAATGGAAAAACGTGGAAAATATTACTTGAATGCATTTTTGAAGATTTTGAATCAACTGCATGCTATGTTTCTTTTAATGTTGATATTTTGTTACCAATTGGTTTACCACTACTTGATAGAGTTTTCCCCTCAATTGTCATACCAGATTGGAAACTGTTGAAAAGATCTAAATTTGTTTTTCTAATCTCTTTCGTTCTTTCTTTCTTTCTTCGAACAAAAGATGAGTTTGTTGGCAAAAATTATGTAACTACGAAGTATATACTGCTTCAGCATTTGTAACTTTTTGTTTTTGGGGTACGTCAGCATTGGAACTTTCCTTGAAAATCAAGTGTTCTACACTAGTTTTGCTTGTTTAATCTCTCATTTCTCAATTGTTGTGAGAATTTATTTCCATTGTTAGTTTTTGTTTTTGTATATGATGTACCAAATTGTTTAGATGGAATAGCTGAACATTGCTTTATGCTTTCTCAATGTGCAGTAACTGAAGACTTTTCCTGCCCATTTTGTTTGATGCTATGTGTAAGCTTTAAGGTGATATTTCCCATCTTTACATACTTTCAAATGTTCCAATTCTATGCATAAATGATGAAGAGATTCTTTGATTGGAAGTTTGGTTTAAGGCTGATGATAGAAGATCATATAGTTTACGTGTTGTTGCTGAGACACAAAAGCTTATTTGTTGTTGTGACATTTTTATGAGGTTTTGTTTGAAATCAAGAATTTTGAAGGATAAGTTTCTATCACTTAGCATAGATTTCGCTTCTTTTGGCAGGGTCTGCGTTATCACTTGAGTTCTTCTCATGATCTGTTCGACTTCGAGTTCTGGGTTGGTCATCAGTGTTTGATTACTTTTTAAGCATTGAGGTTTCTTGAAGCACTAATCATAAATCTTGTTCTAGGCTACTGAAGAGTACCAAGCTGTCAATGTGTCAGTCAAAATTGATAGATTCTGTTCTGAGGTTAGCATATTTCCTTAATTTTTGATGGGTTATTCAACTTGTTTTTCCATGAATCTGAATAAGACAAAAATGAAAGTAAACAAAAAATTAAACCCTTCTTTTTCTTGTGGCCTATAATTTTTTTTACATCAAATTGTAGCTACTTTTCTTGTGTGAAGCTTCTTTGTTGAGAATTATATTTGTCTCTACTAATTTGGCAGAAGTCACTTTTTCAATATTCAATACATGTATATGCATTTTTAAATTAAGAAGATGCTGCCAATGTGCACACAGACTGTTGAAGATGGAGTTGAGCAGCGACGGCAGTCATTCTTCTTCTGGTAGAATTTAAATCTTGAAATGTGGTTGCATTTTCCAGTAACTATCAAATTTTCATGTGAGCAAAGATACTGAGAATTGTAAAGGTAAAATAAATTTAATGAACAGCACAAGGCCACGTAGACGAAAGTCAAGAAACATTGATGTAATCGAAAAGCAAGCTTGTATACAGTTCTTGGAGTTGGATTCACCAAAACTATGTCCGGAAGGCACAAACAATGGATATTTATGGAAGTATGATGGTAATACTCCTTTTTTCTTCTCTTGCATATAAATTTCTATTCTATATCCTGATTTTATGAAGATGGTAAGCTTTGTTAGTAATCTAGAGTATGTCAACTTATGTTGTTAACCGTTAAGTACAAAGCATTTACTTTAAACTTCAGTGAACCACAAACCGTAGAAGTGAAGAGAAGCCAGGAGGGTAAAATGCTGTGATTGCTGATGTTAAATTCAACCGTGAATGTTTATTTGTATATTAGAATCCGAGCATTGATCAAGATGTGATCTTGCATTTTAGATGTGGAGCATAAATTATGATATGGTATGCTTGTCTTGGTGCACTACTCACCCTTTGCTGACCAATTTCTTACATCCCGTAATCTGGTTGGTTTTTAAGGAAATAATAATCAACTTCATAGGAATTGCTGAAGTGTTTTTGTGCTCGGCTGTGCTGTCTTTTAGAAAGGAGACTTTAAATTTTGAATCATTTTCTGAAAGAAAAATCTGAATGCCAATGGGCAACATATCTAATTTATCATACCTAGCTCTTAAAAGGCATTTGGTGCTAGATTACATTGTGTGCTTATCTTAAACAAAGGAACTAACTAACAAATTGCCGAAACTTGGGTCATTCTACTTTTTTTATCATTCCGTTGGTGAGTCTTTTGGATATATTCTTGCAGTTTGTCTAAAGGAGTTATGTACAAGTGCTGATACTGATCATGCTATGAACCAAGTCTTACTGGCAACTAGTCTGTCTATTAATGGAGCATTGTTTATGGCCTGATTTCTTATTTGCTGTGGTTTGAATGTAAAGTAGAATTATTCTATTTGTTTGATCCTACTTTATTATTCCAATTTTTTCTCATATTACTTATCCTGCCCCAGCATGCTAACATTTTGTTATACATGCAACATTGCCTATTCTTCTTTATCATCTTTTAGGAATTTTCACATCAGGAGTGAGAAATTCCATTGGCAAGTTCTTGATGCAGATTTGTGAAAACCTATTACTTGTTTTTGCAACTCAGAGATGGCTTACTTATGATGGATTCCACTGTTAATAACATTGTAGTTATCAACTTTGTGTTGGCATTTTATCTTTTCTCTTACCCTGAAAGGTTTGCACAATTAGAACAATTGGCAGCCTAGTTCTCTCCCTCTTATGCTTACCATTGAACTTTAGGCATTATGTGTTTATTATGTATAGGCGAGAATGCTTCAAGGTCATCTTCCAGTGAGAAAGACTTGCATAACTTAAGGAACGAAGCAGAAAATTTTGGTCCTGAATATGCAAGTGCAACAGACTTGATGGAGCTTGTTGCGTCTAGTTCTAATGTTGCAGGTGTTTCAACTGCCAAGGATCAATTTTCTCTGGACCCTGAATGTGTTAGACCACAATCCACAAATGATCCTTCACTATCTGCCGTGCTTCATGTAGCAAAAACAAGGAAGTTAACATTGGAAAGATCAGATTCCAGAAAGTATGTGAAGCCAAATTTTTTTCTCTTGTTGACCATTCCAAAGTATTATGTTGCCTTATATGCTTAATAGAGTTCCAGCAAAAACAGTCACATAGTACCCTTCAAGTAGATCATTTTGCTTTAGCATCTGCATAATGACTCTTGTAACCACTTAGGTTCAGATGCATGCCCTGGGTCAGGTAGGCCTATTAATGGCTAGGATTTGTGTACTTTTTACAATAAGGTAAGATCATAAGAGCAACTTCTTTCTGCTTTATGGATGTTCTGTTTTTGCAACTCAAGTACTGTGAAGCCTAGGCAAATTTACTGGACTAGTTCTTATGATAGAAGTGTATATTTTTGTTTGTGAATGTTTATATTGTTGTTATTTTGTTTAGGTTTCTGATCATTGTCTATTATTTTCTTTTATGCAGCCGAGCCCTTTTGTTAAAACGACAATTCTATCACTCTCATAGAGTTCAGGTAACTGATTGCTATTTGGCCTCTCAGAAACTTTTGTTTCTTTTTCAATTTGTTGTCCTATTGGTTGTTGGCATAATATTTGGTTGAGCCAAAGTGTAATATGGTTGTTAATAAGCTCATATATGCAAATTTTTCTCTACTTCAACCAAAATTTCAAAACATTCATTATTTTGATAAACCTTTTTCAGCAAGCATAAATTCTATAGTTTTGAGGAGTTTCGACATTTCCCAGATTTATTTTGGATATTTTCTTAAAATAAAGACATTGTGATAAATAATTATGGATGATTATGTTTAACATTGTCATGTCAATCTTGTGCTTGAAGCCTATGTCAATAGAACAGGTAGTGTCAGATCGAGACAGTGAAGATGAAGTGGATGATGAAATTGCAGATTTTGACGATAGAAGGGTATGCTAAACATTGTGTCATATTTAATGTTACTGTTTTCTCTGTTTAGAGATTCTTTTAATTGTTAATAACTTCACCTTTCTGGAATTTATATATGAATTTAGCAAGCAGTTGGTTGTTCTGCTTACCTCTCTAGTGTCAGCCATTGCTTTGCAAGAGTAATTCTTGATGCATGCCTAAATTATCAGCACTACAATGCTCATGCACTGGGATTCAGTTTACTAATCTTAAGCTGGGAAATTCCAATGGATAATTAATCATAGTTTTATAGGAGAGTTGTATGCTTACGAGTTAAATGTCATTACAGTTATAACCTTCAAAGTGGTTGGGAGGTTTCCTTTAATTCTTGAAGTTAAACTAATACTTTCGTATCTTGTTCTCATCTCAAGAAAACTTGAAGAGGGGTAGAGCCGAGGGGATGTGAAATAAAGGTTTAATATTTTTTTCATAATTTGTTAATAGACTCATAATTAGCAGCATGGTGAGAACTTTTTGTAATTAAAATTTCACAAATCTTTTAGTTGCACTGCATTACAAATGGTCACTTTCTTTTCCTCTTTTTCATCCACTAGTTACAAATAGCGATTATAATCAGATAATAATGTTATATGATGAACTTGACTTAGTTATCACATGGTCATTTATGCAATCCTCTGTATGGGACCATACTACTTTTGAACGTCATCAGTACTGCATCCTTGCCATGCAGTTTGCTTACTTTTTACCCATGAGAAAATTTAAATGTATCCATATACAATTAGATTGCGGTGAAATTGTTCTTAGTAAGAAAGTGCTTCAGATTTATAGTTGCTTGATTTATATTTCTTAATATGATTAACTGTGGATCACTAAGCACATGCTCCTTTCGCAAAAAAATAAAAACAAAAAGCTCAAGAAAAAGATAAAAATAATAAGATGTCAACTTTGAGCCAATGTATTGCAGATGCTTGATGACTTCGTGGATGTCAGCAAATATGAGAAGCAACTTATGCATCTTTGGAACTCATTTGTCAGAAAGCAAAGGTGGTCGCATCTAACCATTCATTTTCTGTTTCATCCTTTTCATTCGTCATTCTAAACCACTTTCATTTTTTCCCCTGTTCTTTTCTGATGTTACTTTTCCCCCTTATAAATAAAGCCCACTTAATGTTTGATGGTATCTTATATGTTTTGGTTTTATTACTTTGGCAGAGTGCTAGCTGATGTAAAACGATGTTTTTGTTTTGTCCTTTAAAAACTTTGGCAGAGTACTAGCTGATGGCCACGTTCCTTGGGCATGTGAGGCATTCTCGAAACTGCATGGACAGGAACTAATGTTATCTCCTGCTCTCTTTTGGTACCACTTCTACTAATTTCTTTGCCCTCATGCTTTTGTCGTTGCTCCTGCAGATGGTTGTTAATTCCTCATACTTGTTTAGGTACTAATGATTTAGCATAATTATGTTGGTAACAAAAGTGAACTTTAATATCCAGATTCATCTAACTACTAAAACCAATTCTCATGCTGATTGCTTCCATTAGCTATCCTGTAAGGATTTGTGGTAGACAATTGTAGAATCTAGAGGGAAAAGATTTTTGAATACTGCTTCTTTCAGAGAAAATAGCCAAGTGTCCGCTATCTTTTCAACTGAATACTCAACTGATGTAGGACTGGCTCGCTATGTATAGCATGATTCCAAAACAGTTGAATGCTCTAAGATTAGAATTTTCAAGTTCATTGTTGCTGTTCTAGTTGATTATGGAGTCATTTGCTTCATGCACATTCCTTGCTGCTGTGTTACTATGGTCTTAGAGATGGTTGAGGTTGGGGGTAACACTCAGAGTGTGGAACATTTGAGGACCTTTTGTAATTGGTGTTAGCTGTCATGACTTTAATTCTTTTGTTATCGAAAGGAAAAGAAAAGGAAACTTCAAAACTAAAGAACAAAATATAAGCAGCTTTTAAGGAAGAAAAGGTACTGCTTCAAATTACCAACAGATAATTATGAATATGAAGTTAAGTGGTTCAATTTTGCATATCAGAGCTAAACTTGTAGACATGGCAAGAATGTTAGATTTCCATTTTCACAAATGCTGGAAGCTATACTTTATTCTTGTCTAATCACTTTGTAGTTCTTTACATATATTTAACCATTAACAAGTCAATAGTTGTTTAAAAACTTGATATCTGCAATACTAATGGAATAGGTGTTGGAGGTTATTCATGATCAAGCTGTGGAACCACGGGTTGCTTGACGCAAGCTCAATGAACAACTGCAGTTTGATCCTTGAAAGATGTAGAGATGAGGGGTCTAATTACATGAAAAGCGAAAAGGAAGATGGTCAATGATGGTGTGGAGGAAACATCAAGATGACAGGGTACATGACATTGATTTTCTGTTCTAACCCATTCTTTTGTGCCCAAACCTCCAAAATGATTTGAACAATATTTGGACTTCAATTATTTTTTATGTAATGGGGAAGTGAAATTCTGGTTCCTTCTCTCTGTTCTAACCATATTCAATACAAGCCTGTCTTTCCCTGATTCTGATTATGTACTTCAGAAGTGCGATATAGTGTCCTCTTGGGCACACGCAGCCATGATGAAGTCATCATCTATCTTTATGGTCCATTCTTTGTTAGCTGCCTCAGAAGTTTTTTTTTTTTTTTGCGTTTTGTAGTAGTAATAATAATAATTTATCCTCCTTAACTGGCCACAAATAACTGGAGATATCCTAATAGAACTGTTCTTTTCATTTTAGTTATATTAAAAAAAGTTAATTACAGTCAAGATTATTAAAAGGGACTTCCTTGTTTTCCCGTGCTTTTGAAACCAAATATATGCCATTAGTTGCTCTCTGATGATTACTAACGTAAGGTCAAGTTCTCTATTTACCAGCAGTAAAATCTTCTTGCATTTCTCTCTTTCCATACATTATACAAGCAGGTTCCGAGAGCTACTGAATAAACGGCTGGAGTTCCTTTAGGAAGTCTTTGTTGCTCTAGAGCCAAAGGGGAATATCCGAGAATCTAGTCAATAGTATATCCCGGTTCATCAACTCTTTCACCTTGTTCCATATAGTCTTAGGAAATAGCACTTAAAGAATAGATGTGTCATGTCCTCAGATGCACTTCTACATAAGACAACCATCTTTAATATGTAGGAACTAAACTCTATCCAAAGTGTTTATCCGATTCCTAGCCGCCAGCAACATTAGGAATCAGATTATAGGAAGAAGGTTCTTATTCTACACAGTCATATGCCATGGCACCCATTGTCCTCTTGGTTTAAGCCAATCCCAGCATTCATTCTTTATTGTGAAGTTGCCCATAAAATGATTTTTCCAAACACAGCAGCCCTTCATTTGAATGTTGGGAAGGATTAAATGACTAATTTCTCTTGAAAAATTCTTTGATCCACATACTAACCTTAGCTTTTTTGGGATCCCTATTATATCTTGGACAACTTGATAGTTTCTAAATAAAGCACCATTACCTATTCAATTATCATATCACAAGGTCGAAGCATCCCCTACTTTGTAGCTTACATTCATTTCAATTGTACTTCTTGTCTTTAGCAATTAGATGGTAAACCATGAATGTGTGGCTCCAGGAGTGAGTCCCCATAAACTATTCCCCTTTAAGATATAACCAATGCATTCACCTCATCTATAGAAATTCCTTGTCCACTAACACTTAGCCTTATAGCCATCAAAATTTTATTAGTTAGACCTATTGGAGTGATCCTTAGTCCTCCTTCATCAAGGGGTTTGCAAACTTTCAACCATTCTATTTTAGCAATAAACTTGTTGACATTTATTTTCCCCCCAAAAAATTTCCTCATGAGCCTCTAAATTGTCTTGATAAGGTATTTGGACAAAAACATATGTGCACTCCAATTAATGTGCATAGAATTTATTATATATTTCAAGAATTGATACATACCTCTAAAGGATAAATCTGTGATAGTTCATTTTCCTGATCTTTTCTAAATCTTTTCAATCAAAGGCAAGCATTACTTAAATTGCAATTTCCTTATAACTAGAGACAATCTAAGATACAACCAAGGGGGACTTAGCAGACATTCTAATAATTGAGCTAAGTTTATCAACTATATGCATTGCATTTAAGGCAATAACAATATGGTTCTTTTCGTAGTTTATATCCAACCCTAATGGGTCTTTGAATTGATTTAAGATCTTCATCAAAACTTGTATGCTCTTTGGTTCAGCTTTAGAGAATATAAGTAGGTCATGTGCAAAATACAAAACTTTTTAGTTTAAGATCTTTGCACTTGTTATGGTATTTGTAGTTGGAGTTCATCATGGTATTATCTTCACCAGAAGAGTTAGATCCTCCATATATAAAACAAAGAGGTAAGCAGATAGATTATCTCCTTGCCTAATTCCCCTAGCACCTCTAAACATCCTAAAGGGAGCTCCATTGATTAGTACACTTAATAAGGTGGATGTCATACAAGCCTCAATCTAATTCGTGAAAGTACTAGGGAATCCAAAAGGCTCAAGTAGCATAGAGATGAAGTCCTGACTTATGCAAACAAAAGCTTTGTTGAAATCCACCTTAATTGAATAAATTTTAGGAGAATTCTTCCTAAAGTACCCCTTTAAGAGTTGTTGAGCAATAAGAATGTTATCACTAATTTGCCTTCCTTTTAGAAAAGCATCCTGGTTATAACCAATAATAGATTAAAGGACCATTCTCATCTTATTTTCCTAGTTTTGGTAATGAGTTTATAAAGGAAGTTGCTACAAGCAATTGACCTAAAGTCCCCCAAAAAAGATGGATTATGGGTCCTTGTAACTAGACATAGAAATAATTTATTTATCTCCTTGAGAAGAGTACCACTAAAACACATCCTTGACTACTAATATCATCATAGAGCTAAGTTGAGGCCAAGCTTTTTGAAAGAAGAACTCATATAGTCCATCTAATCCAAGAGCCTTTTATCTATTCATTTCGAAAATTATAATCCCAATTTCAAGATCATCTAGTAGTTTTATGAGAATTTGAAAATCTTCTTGACCAATCCGTGCGTAGATGAAGATTGAAAGACCTCTATAGAAAGGGTACTAGGGGAGCTTGATCTAATGGATTTTTTGAAAAATCGCACAACCTCCTTTGCTAACTCATCTTGATTTGTGATTAAGGAGCCTTCTTAAAAGACAATGGAACACATTATATTATTATTTTTCCTAGCTAATACAAAGTTGAAGAAGAATTTAGTGCACTTATCTCCCTCCTTTAGTCAACTAATTATTGACCATTGCTTCATAAGGAGTGATGATCTTCAATCTTGCTTAGGTAGTCCTTTAGGGCCATCTTATCCTCCATCAATAATGCATTATAATTACGATTGTTGAAGAGCCTTTGTTGAATCTCTGTAAGTTTTCCTTCAACTTCCTCTATTGCTTGTATAGAGTTAAGTCCCCTTTTAATATTCCACTTATTTAGCTCTTACTCAATCCCTTTCAATTGTGCAAAAAAAGTGAGATGCTTGGTGCAAAACCTATTGATTTCCTTCACCTTCAAAATTACATCTTAAAGGCCTTCATCAAAGACTAGGTAGTTATTAAATCTAAATGAATACCTTTGGATTACCTTTTGGATCAAATTCCTAACCATAATAGGAGTGTGATTTGAGAAGAGAGGCTCTATGAATTTAGCTTTACTTTCAGGGAACTTTGTTAACCAAACAAGGTTAACCATAGCTTTATCTAGGTTTTTCTAAGGAAACTTAGAGAAGCATATTTATTGCATCAAGTGAATCCATACCTTTTAAATTTAGATCCTCTACCCCAATTCTTCCATACATTCTTTGAAATTTTTGGTAAAGTTCCTTAAACTAGAGTGTCACTTGGCTTTAAACATACATAAGGTTGCATTAAAATCACCACAAATCATCTGAGGATTATTGCAAATTGCCTTCCAACTCCTTAATTTTTCCAAAGAAAGTTCCATTGAAATTGAGATTGGAGTCATAAACAATGGAAACAACCATCTTGTAACCCTCCCTAAGAGAATGGATGGCCATATAGATTGCTTAGTCATAAAAATCTAACTCTTTCACCTTAACAAAATTGAGTTCCAATTTGAACCCAAACTCCTCAGTTTATTCAAATTTTCATTATCTAATTATAGTCTCTAAAAGACCTAAAAATATAAGTTGTTCCCTAGTGAAAAAATCCCTTAGAGCTTCAAACTTCTTAGGGAAATTTAAACCATGTATATTATATATGAATAAGGTCATTTATGTATGGCTTTACCTTTAGATGTTTTGCTTTTTCTGCTCCTTGATGACTTCCTATCCTTCACATTTTGAAATCCTTCCTCTATTGCATCTATTGATTCATTTGAAATCTATTTTTCAACCTTAAACAGCCTGTAGGGAATTAGATATATTCTCTTCTAAGGAAGGGAATTAGATATCTTCTCTTCTAAGGAATCAATCATCTCCACCACTACATCTGAATGCATTGCTCCATTATCCATAATTGCCTTTTTTCTTTGACATTTGACTTGAGAATCAACATTTATAGTCTCAAATTGTTCACCGTTTCTCTAATTCAGCTTCCTAATTAGTATTTAATTAGCTTTGGTTCTTCCATTCCGATCAATTCATAGAAATCGCCCTTTTGAACATCTTTCTTGTAAGCATCCATTTTTTTTACCTTCAATCTTTAAAGAAGGCTTGCAATTTTATGTAACCATAACTAAATCTTAAGACATGATATTGTTCTCTCTAAGACTCATTATAGGAATAAAATTGGTGAGCTCGTTTTCCAACTTTGCACTAATATATAATCTCGTAAACCTAATCCTTCTTTCTAGCCATATTTTTCATGCATGCACAAAAGATTTCCAATAAAGTTAGAAAGCAAACTCAATCCTTTTTTATTTTCCAAATCTTAAAAAGCACATTATGTATGTTAACCCAAAGTGGAATACTCTCTTGACTTAATTTATCCTTATTTATTCTAAGTTTCCAAAGCTATAAGAAGATTGGAAGCTATTTAATATGCTAAGGACCTTCTTTTGTAACCTTCTCAACTTCAGTTTTAGAGGTAAAAAATAAGAGTATCAAGTTCTTTTTAGAAAGCAACACATCAACCAACCTTTTGCTACATCATATCTTTTGTGTCCACCTTGAAATAGTTGAGAAAGGGTTTCTGCTTCTTAGAAAAAAAGCCAATTAAGGCTGACTCCCAAGTGTTAACTCCTTCTTTCAATACTTCAATCCCTAGATCCACTATTATATGCCCCTCTTTAATCTTAAGAGGACAATAGTGTAGTGAAAGATCACTTGGATCACTCACAACATGTCTCTAACTCCTACCACTAGCTAGATTCAAGGGTGGTGCATTTCTATTGTCGCTCTCCTTAGGAGATGAAGGTGAGGCAAGAGAGGTAGAGAGGAGAGGAGGAAAGTCGCACTTTCCAAAAGCTTCTTAGAGGGAGGCCAGAAATCGGTGTAGGAAGTCATCCTAAAGATGGAAAGAGGTAGTTTTCCAGAGGAGTAGAGTTTAAAAAAAGTTGTCTTAAAAAGTAAGAAGAAAATGAAAAGGAAAGGACAACACTTACCACCTTATAGAGGTATGTTGGATGAGCAAGAGCACGAGGCTTCCAACATCACTAGACCTTTAAAAGAGAAGTAATATCTGGTAGCTAAGAGAATGAGTGACAAATAAGCTTAAGAAAGATGACTTGAGAACTTTACCAAAATGTTGAGTGAATAGACAAGTTACACTACGGAGAGGTAGAAACTAGATGAGGCAGAATGGTGGGAGAAGAGGGCATATGAATGAGAGAAATAACAAAGAAGAAAGTTGAAACTTAAGGGAAGGAAGGATTGAGTTGATGAGATTGCGACTAACGATGAGAAAGAATAAGGAATCTAGAGAGAAGGTATAGAAACATTATGGGAATAAGAACACTATAGAACAAAAAAATGACTCCGAAATTGCAGAATGATCCTAAAGTTATTTAAATCATTTTTAAGGTATTGTGGTTATTTATTTTTCTTAAATATTTTTTCTATTATTAAGATGATAATAATTAAGGTTTAAATTTAGAAAAGTTTAACTAAAGATTCTAAAGTCATAATTGAGTGAATTTTCCTATAATTGAATTAAAATAAATATCATTTATTGTATATATAGTTTGTCTATTTTTTTATGTTGCATAAGTTATCATACACTTATGTTATAAATTCTTAAAGAAAAATTATTGATAATATATTTCAGCATTATTATTTGGCAATAAGCAGGTATATTTGTGTCTTACAGTAGTAAGATCATCACATATTTCTGACCATACAGAAAAAATTTGGAATAACATACAGTTGCATTACTTGTGTTTATGGAGTTGTTTGAATACCAATAAGAAAATAGTCATTATAGTGGCTATTTCTATTTTGGTTTTTTTTCCTTGTATATCAAGTGATCTATTTGGTTATTTAATGCACATGCTTATGGGTTAATCATATTTGAAAATATTGAGATGTGTATGAACACATTTATTAGAGGATACTAATTGCTTAAGTTATCTATACACTCACAGTTGATAGAGATACAAGAGTTAATGGTTTGGATTGGATTGCTTTTATATGGAGAGCTTATCATTATGTCTTGTGTATTCTTTATACAGGTGTTTCATGAATGCTCATTACATATACTGCTTATGGCTTTAAGCTATATTGTTATAATATATTTATGTTGATTATATACATTAACTATTTTGTAGTTACCTTTTCTATCAATTTACCATTGAAACCTTGATTGGTATTAATCTTTAGGAATCTGAAAACATTTGTGAAGTTTGTATTGAAGCTATATGTATTAATATGGCTACAATTAATGAAAGCCTTCCATCCCACATATGTCAGAAAAAAGAAGCATATATAGCTTAAGAACTATCAAATAGGATGTATTATTTGATCATTAAGAGGTTTATACCTGACAATCTTCTTCGTAGGCTTCCTAAGATGATTATTATGAGGAATTTTTTCTACAATGTTTCTTAAAGGCATAAGGTTTCTTCAAATGTAGAGACTGAAATTATTTTTAAAAATATATTTTATGAGATATACTATAGGGTTAAGGGAGTGAAATAGTGTATTGTTATGATTATACATTTATAGAGTAAAGTTATATCAAAATACAATTATTCTAGATGTACGTATTGTTCACTAAACTTTGAATTCCATTTCGCAAGAGTTTTGGTATGCTATCGCTTGCACCCAAAAGAAGTACCTTACTCTTGAAAAATTATATAGTAATATGAGTAAGAGTTTATCTAATAGAAAACACCTAGCCTCGTAATGTGCTTTGCCAAAAAGAAAAAAAATGGTGGTTTTAATTATGTTGAGATCATTGTAAAAATATAATGAAAGAATAATGCAAATTAAAATATAAAGAAATTAATATAATACAAATTTTGATTTAAGTTCATATCCACCTTGAGATTGTATACCAATCATCAATGTAAGAATAAATCAATTTATACTTAAAAGATTCATTATTCAAATTAATTCCTTTCTCTCTTTAACAACAGTTAATTAGAGAGAAAGCACAATTCAATTAACCCTCACTACTATATAACCTTAGGTCATATATTTAAAATTTAATTAACTGTTTTGAGAACTAAAGAGATAGATAAAACATAATAACAATTGCATAAGAGGTTATATTCAATTCGGTCAACTATCCAGCCTAAGATCTAAAAATCCTAAATCAAAGTAATCCATTAAAACCTAGTTTCTTTATGGATTATAGGGATCAAACAATTGCATATTTAATATCTAATCTAGAAAAAAGCTATATGCATTCTACTAATTTAGTGACATAATAAAAGATAACCATAGAAGAACAATTGACAATCAATATATGGTAAACAGTTAATGTATTATGTTTTTATGAAATGTTAAGTGTGTTTTGCTTGTTATTTGAGACTTTTACGTTATTTTTGGTACTTTTTTGCTTCAAGTGTATTTTTACGTCTCAATTGCCGTCGTGGATCAAAAGGAGAAGAATTTGGTTAAAATCATAGCATAAATGGAAGAATTGGAGTTGTTTTGGAGATATAACCTGTGTGAAGATGGACACATCTGTGTGAGTAACATACAAGACCGTGTAATAGGCTACAAACATGTAAAGCCTCAAAGATGTTGTTTTTTCCCATATGGAGATGCACACCTATATAAGTAACATATATAATTGTGTCCCTGATAGATGCAGATTTGACTATATTCATACACCATATTTAATATATTTTGTTTGATATTTTATACTTTTATTGTATATTTGGTACTTAATTTGCTCTAAGTGTATTTATAGGTTATAATTGCCTCTATGAACTAAAAAGAGAATAATTTAGATGAAAATGAGGTATAAAACAAAATTTTGAAGCAAATAGGGGATACATGGCCATATCTATAGTCATTAACGTCTTTCAGCTTGTGTAAATTCACAAATTCTTAAGATTTTAGAGTATATAGGATCTAATACACACCCGTGTATCGCCCATAATCCTAAAGTTTACTATAAAAAGATGTTAGTGGAAGTCAATTTAAGAGAGTAGATATTTAAAGGCAATTCCAAATGTAAAAAACATTCAAAAGGGATGATATTGATCCAAAGAAGTGGAAAACACAAAGAAATCATCAACATATTCAATAGATTACAACATCAAACCTCAAACTTATAAGAACATTTGATAGAATATAAAGGGAGATTTAGAATTATGAACTCTTTATTTTCTATTTGTTTCTCTTTTTATTTATTTTTGATTTTGTATTCTATTATGTGTAACTAAACATCTTTAGTGTCTAAGTGTGATTAGCTCTATTTTGTGCTACAATATGTTTTGATTCTTTATTTAATACAATTGTTTTTATTGATCTATTATGATTCAAATTATGTGTTTAATATATGTTCTAATAGATCCAAAATATTTGCACATAGTATGATTTCATAACATAGAGATTGAGAAATCCTATATATTAATAGATTTACCTTAATTGAAAAGAGTTGATTGCAAACATAGAGATAGGTGGACATAAATTCATGGATTAGGGTCAAACTTAATAGCAAAATTCACAAATTGGTAAAGCAATCCTAAAAATTTTAGCTTGCGTAATACGATTAATAAACCTAGCATTAGTTATTAGCATTCTCGAGAGAACTATTAGCATAAGATAAGAATTTTCACTATCCAATAGCCGATAAAACAATTGTATAATAAAAGGTTAATTATCCAAAGTATTAAGGGGATTCATTACCTAGACAACAATTCTTAATATTGATTGTGTTCTAAGTGATTTTCTTTATTCTTGCTCATTATTGTTTCCTACTTTATTTTATCTGTTTTAATATTAATTTTCATTAAAAACCAACATTTAATTTGTAGACTACATAATAGGATAATAGTAATTACGAGTAGTCATTGTCTTCATGGGATTCAACTTGAACTTGCCTCTATTAGTTACAGTTACGTCGTGCACTTATGATTAATTAAAATATTAAGTTTAGGGCCAATCAAGTGTTTGGTGCTTTTGTTGGGGACAGTGACATTAGGAACACCTAGATGTTATTACTCTAGCCATTATTTTTGTGTTTATTATATTCTATTTTATTTTTATTGTATCTTTTTATATTCCTAGCTTATTAATTTAATTATCTTTTGAGCTTCTCTACATTAACAATGTGTTTATGGTTTATTTTAGGGATTAAGGTTTAATATCGTCACCACAACTCACAATGGAAGGATGGAGTAGACAGTAATCTTATGGAAGCATGATGTGTCTTTACAATATGTAACATCACCATATGGGAGAGAGAGGTTTCTTGAAATATTTTAAAGGCTTAACCGATATCCATACTGTGTTGCAAAATTTGTAGGAGTAACATTACAACGATGAATATCAAGCACCAACCTATATACAGGACCAACTGAGCATGTACAATCAACCTTAAGGTACACTATACAAGAATAGTTACAATTCAAAATGGAGCTACTCTTACGCTTATGGATGGAATGATTACACTCCAACTGAATATTTATAGTACCAAGCACCTCAAGTTAAGGAGCCAAGATATAATGGCTAATTTTATTTAAGAATCAACCATGAGGCATCAAGAAATAGAGGCTCGTATACAAAATATGGTGAATCGGATCAACCATCTGGCAAAGATAATATCTGACAAGATACATGGGAGTTTGCCTAGTCTTATTGAAATAGATCCTAAAGAATTTGGAATGGCAATCACCCTTAAGAGTTGAAATGAACTTCTAGAGAAAGATGAAGAAAAAGAAGAAGAAGAAACCTTTGTCTAAGAAGAGAAAGTAGAGAAGTGGCAGGGGGTAATTAAAGAAGATGAGCTAAAAACCTTTGCCCAGGAAGAGGAAGAAGAAGAATGGACAAAGGTGGTCGAGGAAGAACTGGTGTGAGAACCGAATAAGGAAACTATTGATGCATCATTAGTAGCTATCTTAAGTATGGAGGGTTCCTACTTCCTCCAAGACAAATTGCTTGCATCAACAGAAGATTCAGGGAATTTTGTTATCTCTTATTTTATTAATAGTTTGTCATTAAAATGGATATTACTGCAGCTAATTTGTTTTACTAACTTATTTTATTATGTCCTTATGATCATCTTACAACATGTGACTTGTTTACAGGCATTGATTTTGCTTTGTGGAGAAAAAGGTAAAAGTAAGCCACTCATTATAGACCAGGGTTGATAATTAAACGTGAATGGTACATCAAGCTAATGATGTTAAATAAGCGCTGCATGAGAGACAACCTATAAATTAGAATATGTTTTGTTTTGAATTTTATGTTATCTCTGCTTTCATATTTTGTATTTATTTTCTTTATTTTTCTTTTTAGTTTTTATGTTTTTATCCCTTTTTCATTTTTGTTTTATAAGGATGTAATCTAATGTTGGATGGATCAGAATTAGAAAATCGTCTTACTCAAGAAAGTATCATTTATCCTTCTCACTTATTATATATGCTTATACTGCGTATATTGAAGAAAATGTACAACTTTAACTATGGGGAAGTAATTAACAAGTTTAATGAATTTCATAATCTTATTATAATCTTGGTTACTAAATTTTATTAACTGATATTCTTAATTGATTGAAATATGTCCATCAATACTTTTATTTCATTATTGAATATTGATTTGAATTAGTATGCAAAAGGATGATAGTTAGAATAAAATGACTTTTATAAGTCATATTTTTAATAATCATTGAAATAATCAAGTTGAATGAAATTGTATATCATTGACACATGTTAACCTATCTTTTTCGTGAGCTTTTAAGCCTAAGAGCAAGATTTCAAAAAGATTTTAGGCTCTTTTTATTTCTTTCATGTGTGTTATCATATATAGTAGGATAATTCTAGAATGTATTTTTATTATGCATATTGAGACAATATATGTTAAATTAGAAGCATTGAAGTGATAAAGACACTTATATTCAAAAATTGTTTTAGCCTATTTCTTTGATAATATATTACCTTATTTTATCCCTTAGGAATAACGAAGTTAAGCTTTAGCCTTTTTATTGATTATAACTCAATTATTAACTTTTATTCTATTTTTCTTTGAAGCCTTTGTATTATTTTGAACCCTGAAGGTTATTTACATTACTTACTTATTTGAAACTTACAAATCTTAAAAAGTCCATTATTTCTTTAATTGTGGTATTGAATGCTTGAAATTGTTTTAATTGATAAAAAAGCGTAGAATAAGAAAAGAAGAAAAAATATATAATACCATTGGTTTATAATGAAGGACCTGTATGTATTATAAACAAGTTTCATATAATGTCTCTTTTGTAAATTTCCTTAAATTCTCCCTTTTTATGATCCCAATCATACCATACTTAAGCCTCCATTACAATCCTTATAAAGTCCTTTTGATTTTTTTTTCTAGTTTATACATAAGTGGTGGAGATGTGATTGAATTGCAAGCCCATGGTAAGAATTCTCCTGTGCATTGATTTTATAGTTCTCCTATGCATTGATTTTATAGTTTTGTTACTTTTCACCCTAAACACTTGAGTGCATTGAGTGAAATCTTGGTGAGGCTGTAAAATTTTATTCTTTTAATTTCAATGCAATTATCAATGTGATTACTACTAATATTGACTTAGGAATTTTAGGATAATTTGACTCTCATTGTATGTTAATTTGATGCAATATGACATGGTGATTTATAGTATGATGGACAAATCAAGATTAATGAAGGATGGATGTTATAAGATTTATAATTTTGATTATGGTTATCATGGGGGCAAGCAAATGATTAAGTTTGGGTGTAATAGTCAGTTTCCAAACCTACTGAGGGATTAAAGAGTTAGATTACTGAATTACACCATATTAGAATGAATTTGGTCCATTTAGGATATGATTTTTATGATTCATTCACATGCATGATATTAGCATACATATATGAATTTTGATTTAGAAAAATTGCACTCAATTGACATATTTCGGGGTATGAAAGTTTCTAAATAATTGTGACATGATTGTGCTTTCTAATGTCTTATATTTTGATTTACCAATAAAAAAGAACCGATGGATTACAATTAGTAATTTGGAGTTTATTATTACAATTGGAGGATTGATGCATTCATATGTACATTTAGAGTAGGAAACAATTTCAAGTAGCAAGACGATTGACATGTAGAAATTTAGGATGACTGATCCTATAGTTTGAGTGATATATAACAGTAGACTTAAGTGACAAATGGCCCAGAGAATTGAGTGACAAATAGCCCAAAGAATTGAGTGACAAATGGCAGCTTCAGGAGTGGACAAGTAGCTAGCCTAAACACTTGACAAGTGTCCTCTCCACTTACATCACACAACACATACGTGGCAGAATCTTTTCATTTTTTGTTTCTGCTAAAAATCTCTCCTTTTCCTTCCTCTCACTACTGAAATGTACTTCCCCCTCATATATCTGTGTTTTGCCTAAATTCTTTTCAATTGCCACACCAAAATCTATGCAAAAATCCTTCATAAAGATAGTTATAGAAGGAGAACATTGTTGTATTTACTGTTGTCTTCTTGTCTTTATTGAAACCATCCTACTCCCACTTTGTTCTTGAGATGATCTTGCATGCATGTGAGGCAAAGCAGGCTTGATACATTGACGAAGCATTTGAGCTGAACATGTAAGTGAAATACTGATCATTGTGGCTTGTGTTAGTAGGCAAATTATGATGACTGATTAGGGATAGATTGAATGTGGTATTGGTGTTGAAGTTGTGCTAGAAAATGATGGATGAATTGGTTACTTTTCTGTTTTGTTTTTGGATGCATGAAAACAGTAGTTTATAGGTTGTTATATGGATGATCTAATTTAGGATTGGGAGTGTAATTGATGAGAAACTCCATGTTAAAGATAGGTGTTAATAAGGTGTTGTCAAATCTGGAAAAGTTAGAACTACATGTATGATGGTATAAAGTGAATGGTAATGAAGCAAATGAGTAGATTTTTATGAGTTATAATGTAACCAAGTTGGAAGCTAGATTAGCATGAAATGAAGTAGTTTTGTAGGACATGAATTCTAGAAAAAATTCAAATGGTAATGATGTCATTAAGTATGTGAAATTCGTGGAGAATTGAAGAAGAAAGATTGTGCACGATTGTGACCCTCATAGCACGATCCTGGCCTATTTACTTGGCTTTTGTCACGATTGTGGCAAGGCCCCCCACAATCTTGGGCCTAGTTCTGGAATGATAATTTTAGTTTTATGTACTTGTTGAACCAATTAGGAAAAGTCACTCTAAATTGGTGTATTTGGATTTGATTAAGGCTTAGAATGAACCTATACTGTTGCTTAATTAAGTGGTTAAGAGCTAGATAAGTCTAGGCTGTTAATTGATGTCATAACTTAAAAAATGGATTGTTTTGATATCTATGTATCCAAATCTGTAAATTTTGATTTGATGAAGGAATAAAGGTATTCTTATGAATGCAAACATAATCTTAAGGATATGAGTAATGTCTATAAGGTATGGATGAATGAGAATTGGGTACTTGTATGAATATATATTGCTAGAAAAGTTTGATGAATGTATGATTGATGAATTTGAAGTAAATCAAGCTATAATGTTTAAATGGTCAAGATATTTGTATAAGAATACATACTCGAAATGTTGGTCCCGGTTCTCGGTTCCTATTTTATGGCGACAAGGCACCAAAAATTGGAGTATTCTTAAATAAAAAATATAAAATTTAATTCCTTGGTGGGAGAAAAAACAAATAAATAAACATCTAAAATAAATAGCCTAGAATAAATTTGACATGAAAATAAATTAAAAGACGTCATGGAGAGACCCCTTTTTAATATATACAAATAATAAAATAATAAATAAATAAATAATTAATTAATTAATTATATAAATAAATAAACTTCATTGAGGGAGTAAAAACAAATACCCAATAATTTAAATAAAATAACATAGAATAAAATGAACATGAAAATAAATTGAATTGGGAATTAAGTGAATAAATAGCAATTGAATTAATGAATTAAAAGTAAAGTACAGAAGAGGAAAAGTCATGAGGGGCATGAGAAAATTTCTCATGCCTGTGACAGATACTGTGAGTCGCGATCGTGCTTGTGCACGATCGTGACAAATGGTGAACAGTAGAGAAATTTCATGGTTTGTTGCAATCATGCTTAAGCACGATCGCAACTTTTAGTGAATAGTAGCAGAAAATCAAGTTTGTCGCAATCGTGCTTCACACATCTCAACTTCAAAACTTCATAACTTTCAATCCAGAAATTCAAAAATTACAAACTTTATGTCATTGGAAAGCTAAGAGAGAGATCTACAACTTTTATGAAGACAATTTTTTTAAATTCTTCCTAGATCAATACAGTTTATTCCTTGATGTTTCAGATCACATTTTATCTCCTTTTTCCTCTTTTCTTTCTACCAT
>JAOTAY010000005.1:14684514-14713146 GCA_025629805.1 Erythroxylum baracoense
AAAAGAAAACTCAGCTGATAATCTTCTTCCTCTTCTTTCTCCTTGCTCTTTCCTTCTTCTTCTCTTTCTATGCTTCAGTTTTAACCTTCTCTTCTTCTAGTTTCTTCTACAACTTTCTCTCTTTTTCTTTCTTAACACTCACGACTTTCTTCTCTTCTTGTCTTATTAGTTAAGACAAATTTTTAACCTTCCTATCTTACCCTTCCTTATTTAATCTAATTCCTCTTAACTTCTTATCTTAATTCTAACTCTTCCTTTTGATCTATGCTATCTCACAAAAAATAGAACAATTGAAACTCTAAAAATTTTTAATCCATAAATTCTACCTATATTCATGCTTGCTAATTTAATAAAATAAATTCTAAAAAAATTCGAGGTCTAACACGAAAAGTTAATTAAGCATGCATTGAAACATGACACATATACATGTTCATGATTGTATATGATCAAACAAATTAGTGATTTGTGAACTATATATGTATTGCATGATGATAAACGCGTAAGGTCATTGTCAATATCCAGACATTGCTTGAATATCGAGGCAATAGCTTTTCTGGAGAATACTATGAGTTAAATTAGATGTGTAAACTCAATTATATGTGTTTCTATATGAATTGAATGTTAAATATGAAATGTGTGTACAATTGATTGATAAATGCTGGACTTAGATCCGAGGAGCTTGATATAAGGCATGAGTATATTGAAATGAAAGCATGACATATGAAATGATGCATCTCGTCACATTAAAATGCATGATCAGATAAAGGAGTTGTGACCAGAGTGACCAAAGTGGGAAAAGAGCTTTGAGGTCAGGATTGTGAAAAAGAGCTTCAGGCTCAGATAACACGGACTCTGTATCCACAAAGGATACAGGCCAGAAATAATCTTGGTATCCACAATGTATATGGGACAATAAATTGGGTTAATAGGTGCTTGGTCACAACAAAACAAAATGAGAATGGAAACATATGTGCATTTGCATATATATCCCTATATGTATCATACGATTGAATTGAAATGAATTATTGAATTGTTTTGAAATAGTGAAATACAACTGAAGTTAATGGATGATGTGTTGTGATATACAACGTTAGCTTACATGAAATGCTATGAAAGTGCGATAAACTTGATGTACTTATTGAAGTATGATGAAATGTAACATGGTATTCAATATTGGAAGATATGATATACTTATTTTTATGATATGACTTGAATGAATACATCAATGATGGTTTACTCATTGAGTTCACATACTTATCAAAATTACAACGTTGTTTTTTAGGTTCAAGGGAGTTCTAACTACTAAGGTGTTATAGTAGAAGTCTAGTACTTATGTTTTGGGGACAAGAATGGCTCAAAGGTCTAATCAGCTGAATGTGAAGAGTTTAGATAGAAGTCTTATGTATTAGCATCCTATTTCATGTTATATTTTTTGTACTGAGGATGAACTCAAACAGATGTTGTGTAATGTATATATGGATTCTGAATTGTAATGATATTTGTGATTTTTATGTTTGTGAATGAAATGGAAAGTATTGAATACTTAAAATGCTTATGATATGTTTGATGCCTTTATTTAGTTTGATTGCCCTAATATACCATTTTCATAGAGTATATTTTCGAATATCCTCTAGTATGTTCGGGCATATGCTCTATGAGAGTGGTATGTTACAGTGGGGATGCTTGATATCTGCATTTTTAATTATATATATACACCCATATTTAATGTATTTTGCTTGGTATTGGATACTTTTATTGTATATTTGGAACTCAATTTTCTCCAAGTGCATTTATAGGTTATAATTGCCTCTATAGATTAAAAGGATAAGAATTTGAATGAAAACACTGTATAAAAAGAATATTTGAAATAGATAAGGGATACACAATCATGTCTATGGTTATGTACATCTCTCAGCCTACGTAGATTTGCAAATTTTGGAGATTCTAGAGTATACACTGTCCATTACATGTTTTTATATCACCCAAAACCCTAAAATTTACTATAAAAAGATGTGAGCAAAGGTCAATTGAAGAGAGCAGACATTTAGAGGCGATTCTAGACATGGAAATGTTTAGAAGGGACTATATTGAACCAGAGATGTGAAAAACGTAAAGAAATCATCAATAGATCCTATAGATTACAACATCAAATCTCAAATTTGTAATGACATTCAATAGAATAGAAAGGAGATTTAAAATTATGAACTCGTTGTTTTCTATTAGTTTTTTTTTCTATTTATTTTGATTTTATGTTTTATTATATGTAACTACATCTTTAGTGTCTAGGTATAATGAACCCTACTTTATGTTATAATATGTTTTGATTCTTTTATTCAATGCAATTGTTTTAATTGATCCATTATGATTCAATTATATGTTTAATATATGTTTTAATAGATCTGGAATATTAGTATATAATCTAATTTCATAACATAGAGATTGAGAAATCCTGTGTGTGAATAAATCTACCATAATTGAAAGGAGTTTATTTTAAACCTAAAAGTATGTCGACATAAATTCTCTGGATTAAGGTCAAACCTAATAGTTGAATTCACAGATCGGTAAAGCAATCCTAGATACTTTAATATAAGTGATTTAGTTAATAAACCTAGGATTAGTTGTTAGTCATTTCAAGAGAGCTATTAGCATAAGATAGGAATTTCCACAATCTAATAATTAATAAAACAACTGCATAATAAAAGGTGAATTATCTAAGGGCTTCAGTGGGATTCATTACCTATACACTAATTCTAGATATATATTGTTTTCTAAGGGATTTTCTTTATTCTTTTCTCATTATTGCTTCCTACTTTAATTTATTTTTTAGTATTAATTTTAATTAAAAACCAATACTCAATTCATAGACTAAACAATAGGATAACGATAATTGCTAGTATTAATTGTCTTCATGAGATTCGATCCATACTTGCATATGCTAGCTACAGCTACACCATACATTTGCAATTAATTCAATATTGACAAGATTAAAACCAATCAATCAGTCTCGTGCTTATGTAAGTTATTTAGAAAATGTAAAATTGATTATGAAGAGTTTCTGAGCCACACAGGTACTCACATCTCTATATGACTGACCGTGTGTAATCTAGAAACCCTAATTTTGTAATGTAAAGGGCAATTATGAAGAGGAGACAAGGAGGAAGTGACTAGAGTCAATATATATATATATATATGAATGTATGTATGTATGTATGTATATAATGACATCCTTTTGAATCCTTGCTAAAAGGATTCTCTCTAGTAGATCTCTTCATATAACAATCATGTTTTCATCATCCTAAGTTCAAAATTGTATCTCTAACTCTAACTTTGGATATATATATATATATATATATATATATATATAGATTCTTTCCTTTTTGATTATTTTTTTTAAACTTTAATGTTTGTTTTGTTTTCTATATTTAGGAACTAAGTTTGTTTATTGCCTAGGTAAGATGAACCCTAAGTTGAGATGAATGTTATGATTTGATCCTTTTCTCAATATAATTTGATTGATTGAATGATTAAGATTCAATTATGCATTTATATTCTTGAATTAATATGTTTGAGATACTAGTTCAACATTTAATTTTATATGATTGAGATTGAAAAATTCTCTTGTATGAATAGATGTACTATAATTTGAAGGAGTTATATGCAAACCTAGAGATAGGTCACATAAATCCTTTAGATTAGGGTCAAACCTAATAGAGAAATTTAATAATCGAGTAATATGATCTTGGGGGTTTTAACTAGAAAAAGGTTTTAGTTAATTAATCAAAGATTACTTATTAATAGTTTTGAGAAATATATTAACAAATGATATGAATTTTCATGGTCCAATGATCAATAATTGAATTGCATGATAAAGAGTTAATACTTAAGAGATCTTAGGGGGATTCGTTATCTAAGCACTAGATATTTGATACTGGATTAATCTTTGTATTATGTTTATCTTGATTCATTATTATCTTGATTTCATGTTTAGTTTATTTTTAAATTAAATCATTACCTTATTCGACAATTAGATAATAGAAAAGACATTATTGTTAGTACTTACAATTCTCATGGTATCAACCCATACTCGCTACTGCTAGCTACAGCTATGCCATCCATTTGCGGTTTTGAAACATATAAAATATCACACATCAAGTTTTTGGCACCATTGTTAGGGATTATAATATTAAGAAAACGTTGTTTTTATTAATCTATCCATTGTTACTTTATTTATTTATTTTTAATTTGTTTACTTACTTTATTGACTCTTTAGTTTTCTCACTTCTATAAGTATTAGGGCCAGTTTATGACCTTAGGGAATCCATTGCACCTAGTTGACAAAATCCAGAGATTGAGAGGAAAACTCATTAAAATCTCTGACTACTTAAAGTGTTTGAGTTAGATCAATAGATAAAGGACTTGGAATGTTAGATTGATAATAAAGAATCAGGAACTGTGGCAGACTAACTAAGGACTATATTCAATTACACTAGATTGGACTTAGTAGGAATGGTGTCTAGCATTATGAGACAAAGTGTCACTACCAATCAATTTCAGATCAAATCGAGTATTATTTAGATGATGAAACAATTTGTCCACTTTAATGAGCTACGAGATAAAGACCCTAATGCTCATATCACAATCTTTTAGGGGATTTGTGATGTCTTTAAGGTCAATGATCCCAATGATGATGCAATTAAATTGAGACTATTCTCATTCTTATTAAGGGGTAAGGCAAAGTAATGGTTAAACTCTCTACTTAGGTCATCACTTACCACTTGGGACCAAGTAGCAGAGAAGTTTCTTCTGAAGTACTTCCCACCAACTAAAACTAACAAACTAAGGAATGACGTCTCCTCTTATGCCCAGGCTGATTTAGAGACAATATATGATAAATAGGAGAGATTCAATGAGATGTTAATAAAATTCCCACATTATGGTCTACCATTGTGGATGTAAATACAAACATTTTAAAATGGGCTCAGTCAAACAACAAGGCAGATAATAGATGTGGCAGTTGGGGTACTTTAAACAATAAAATGTTAGAAGCTACTCAAGACCTCATTGAAGACATAGAGATGAATAAGTCCTAGTGTTGCTCTTCTCGGGAAAAATCTAGCAAGCCATCGGGAGTATAAAATGTAGATGAGTTATGGCATTGGATATAACCCTCCCAAAATTCTTAATCCAAAATTATCCAAAATGTTCCTAAAGCATAACATTAATTACTAAAATCGTCATTAATTTAAAAAAAAATTGTCAGTCACAAAAGTATTCTATACAACCATAACTACTCGATTTGTCACATTAAAAAATAATATATAATAAAACAACTTTATTTAATTAATCTACTGACCCACCTAATCTTCACTCTGTCAATCACATGCACCGGAGTTATTAGCAATTTCTTTACCTCCTAAAAAAATATAACGACAAGGGGTGAATTGTCTACTTAATAAGGGTAACTAATCGTACCCTTAAAATCAAATAACTTAATGTATACATTAGTAAAGTGATTAAAGCTTACATATAATAGTAAAATACATATCATTACATAGCCTATCAGAATAATTAACTAACATCTAAAATTTTATCTAAGCAATAATTAAGACTAATATTATTATTTTATTACCACAATTTATGTTTTATCCATAATCAACTGAATTGTCTAGGCTTGATTAACCTAGTAATTAGATGTATAAATATCAACATAGGGTACCTCAATTTCTCAATCTAATTTGGTACCCTAGTACTACTACAGTATCTAGCCATCAGCGCAGGATATCCTCAAGACTTAGGATATCCCAGTACCAAACCATCGGTAAAGGACATCCTCGGGACTCAGGATGCCCCGATACCTGTTCCATAGATAGATACCTAGCCATTGCTCACTCATAACTAAACAACTTATCAATCTATGACCATTAAATGTAGCTTATCTTAGGCAAGCCACACATTCACGATTTATACCATTTATTCACAACCTATTATCAACCAATCTCTATTTAATTAACACATTTTTTGCTAAATTAACAAGTGATACACCTCATAATATGTAACAAAATATAAAAGCGAGACACCTTGTACTTTGTAATTATTTATGAAATAAAATAATCATAATTCATATAATTTACAAATTCATAAACAAAATTATTAATCATTATTTTAATTAATGACTAATTTGAAATATCATTCACTATATAATAATTTATTAATAATAAAATTACTATTCTAATAGTATAGTCTAAGGTTATCCTTGCCTCAAGATCAGACACAACTAATTGATAACCCAATTTAATCCTTTACCAGACCTTTGGACCTAGACATTACAAAATTTTATTAAAATAATTTAAGAAAAATTTTCAACTCAATATCACTTAATAATCCAACATTATTCTTTTCCATTTTATTCTTAATTATTAAAAAATATCTTTACTAACCTAACCACCATAATCACCAAAATATCTTTAACTATTAAAAGTCTTATTTTATCCTTATTTATTTTTAATACAAAAATACCCTTCTTGGAAGTAAATTCCATTTTTACGCTTAACCTTTTTACATTTCCTATTTTGCTCCTTAATACATCTTAAATTTTCCAAAAATGTTCATCTTCTTCACCCTCTCCTATTCTCCTACCTTCTCTTCTTTTCTCATTTTCCAGCTACCTTTTCTCTATTTTATCTTTTTCCATGACTTCAATTTATTGTCCTAAACAATCACACATACTATCTAACTATAAACTAGTGTAGGATGACTAAAACTCACAATAAAAGGCATATAATAGTTATTGGAATTTTACCTATGTGTTATGGGATTTTAACGTTGTTAACCTCCACAATTTCCTTGCAATTTGCTACAAAATAAGCAACATAAGGGAAAACATGAGAGAATTTTCACATACAAGAGAAAATGTTGCATTCACACACATACTAGCTAGAAAATTGGAGAGGAAGATGAAGAAGAAACTTGTTTTTTTTCGTCTGTTTTAGAATTTGAAGCTAATATATTCAATTTATACCCTTATGTTTAATAGTTTTATGGGCTGGCTTATTGGGCTTTTTTTTTCCTTTTGTAGGCTTTACATTAGTAAACCAAGTTGAAACTTTAATTAGAAATATTGATGGATGGATTAATGATGAATCCTTAGCTATTCCAAATGATGCAGTGTAAGGTGTGTAGGCTAAAACATCTAGGTCAAAATTTTCAAGAATTATATTTTGAGTATACGAATTACATTGGGAATGCTACTAAACCCTAGAATAATCCATATAGTAATATATATAATCTAGGATGGACGAATCATCCAAGGGAAGTAAGGAACAATCTTCCATCAAGAAAGAAGAAAACAAAAAAATGATGATATTAAAAAAAATTCTGCTTACATAAATTGTGAGAAGATAAACCAAATATAATCTATTACTAGTTAGACTAAATATGAAATGGAGGGCGTCTAAACTTATGAAAATAAAAGAATAAGTCAGTTTCAATAAGGTCAAACTAAAGTTGAATAAAAAGTATTTAGTCTAATGAAGAAAAACAAAGTTAATCATTTACAACTAACCATTTATAATTTGATATTCTTAGAGGATTTAAAAAAACTAAAGGGGTGCTTGGTTAGTTGGTATGAGAAGAAAGGAAAGGGTAAGGAATGAAAAAGCATGTTGGGTAATAGATCATGATAGGATGAATAGTGTTTCCGTATCCCCTTTTGGGGCAATACTGCCAAAATATAATGAGAAATGGAAGTCATATCTATTTCCATTCCTCACAGTATCATTATAAATCTTACCATTTCCTCAAGTGAACTAAGCATACTCTAAAAATTTTTAGAATGAAAATAAGGATTAGAAACTATTTAAGAATACGAATATGACAATCAACGTTTCTTCAACTGAAAAAACAAATTTAATATTTTTTTTAAATTCATTGAGCAAAATTGCTCTTTGCACTTTAAAAATAAAACATTCATCATTTTTAATCTCGTCAAAGTAAAATTATAAAAATATTCATAAAGGGAATAATATTTTTAAAGAAGTGACAATAAATCATTAAATAAACTTTTCTTTTTTATTAATAAATTGATATTATGATATGAAAATTTTAAAAATTCTAGTTATTCAATATGAAGTAGCATACTTGTAAAAGTCATCGTTGATAACTTGCATAAATTAGGAATTTAAGCTATTCTAACTTTTATGATTGTTATTATAAAATGTGTGAAGAAAAAGGCTTTTAGCTTCAATTTATACATTATCATATCTTTGTTAACATATATAGCGGATACGATAATGTTTCACAGATTAAGAATCAATCGGTGAAAATCATTTAGTGAATTGAGCATTTATGGTTCAATTAGAATTTTAATAATTAAGTCAAATAAACCCGACTAAACTTTAGTTTTATCTTTTTAACTCCCATAAAAATAGTTATTTTGTGTGGTCAATGTTTTGGTTCGGCTAAGGCTCTTAATGACCTTGTTTGATTGTTGGCTGATTAGTCAAAAAATAGTTGACTGATCCAAATTAGCTAGTTGATTTTACAAAAAAATTGTTTAAGTAGTTTAGTTATGAGCTGGTTAGGTTGGCTTATTCAACCCAATCAACTAATTTTGAATAAGCTACTCTACATCAACATTTTATGTTATCAACTGTTATGTTTTTTTAGCTGACAATTGTGCCCTATATTGAAAAGCTCAAAAGATGAAACTAACGTTTCTGTTTCTTCATTATTCATGTTAGTTTCTGCGTAGCTATCACATGGCATTTATATATGTTAGTTTTTTCGTAACTCTGTTATGTATATATAACTTAGGCATGTTATTCTTTTTCAGTAACCCTACTTATATTTATCATCCAATAATTAATAATAATTATTAATTTTAAAATTTATTTTCCATGTCTTTAGTAATTTAAATATTTTAACTTTTGTTATTTATTTTAATAATTCAAAACATTATAAATCATAAAAAAAAATATATTAAATTTTGATTAGATTAAAAATTTTATTTAACTCAGAATATTCAATAAAATACTAAGATATAAATATTTACACCTTTATAAATTTTTTTAAATGTATGACCTAATAAGTTATTTTATACGTAAACAATTAATACTAAATAATTAATTTTACCAAACGACAAATAATTAATGCAATCTGTTAGTTAAATCAGCTGATATAATTAACTATCAGCTAACAACAAATGTACAAATGTAATCCGGTAATAGCCAAACATACAAAAATCTTTGTTTTCGGCAATAAGCTCCATTCTCTGACGAGCCCAGACACGATGAGCCCTTTCCACAACACCATGGCGCCAAAACAGATGGGCGGTGTACTTTCGAAAACTCAAAGATGACAAAAATTACACTCGAACGTGCTTCAGGTCTGTGAAGAAGAGACAAGCTGTTTGATGGATAACGCTTGCGATTCTCAAGTAAATATCAAATATTTGGCTTCCTTTAAATTCTTCTAAGCTTCTCATTGCTAACACGATATTTTGGCTGCAGATTTCCAGCTTCAATTTGCTTCCTTCTGGTATGTGCAAGTTGCTTTTACGGACGCCCCTATTTTTTAATGTCGATAAATCATTCTCAATTGTAGTGGGCTTGTCGGATCCTGACCAATTTTTTATGGTTTATGTCGTAGAGCCGCCTGATGTAGGGAATTGGTTTTCTAGTTACAAGTATGAATCTTTTATTTTGGATACTTGTGATGAATTTGGAGGTTCTACCTTCAAAGAAAGTGACTCTGGTAGAGATGATGATTATGCTGTTGTCGGGGAGATTGATAAAGAAGGAAATTTGTATGTTTCTGGAAGATATGGTAATAGTGATTGTAAGCGTGGAAACCAGTTATTGACTGAGGTAATCTCATCCTCCATTTCCGCTGCATAATTTTGTTCTTAGTAAAGGCAATCTATTAATTATAATGGTTGTATTATGGCTGTGGGAAAGAACCGCATTGACTAATGATTTGGTTTTTAGGGATGTTGAAACAACGAAAGAGTGGTCTCTCATTATTTTTTCCCTTGATAAAAGTCTTAAATCTCTTTACCATATTTTCCACTGGTTAAAGCAACAGTAATTTTCCTTTTATAAGTGCCTTGCTGATTTAGTTGGATTTGATCTCATTGCACAAGTTATGCCTTCTGTTGAAAATTCTGCTTTTGTTCAGTACAGTGATGCTATTTGTTTGATCCATTCATCCAAATCTTCTTGCAGCCTATTAAAAGAACATATGCTTGCAATTTCTCTTATCTAACTCACGTTTCTTTGTGTCAAAGACACCAGATACCACCGACTCCCCATCGCTACTTTATGGTTAGTAACGTTTTCTTTCCAAAGGCCTAACAACTTCATGAGACTTTGAAACTTCTTGTACGATATTATGGTCCTGGCGAAGACATCAAGCGATTGTATCTTACTATTTGGTATTTCGTGTCAGCGCCTCCTCATGAAGGAAATTGGTTTCCAAGCTATGTGTCTGAATCTCCACTGGATACATTTGTTGATAACGAGGAGTCTGTTACTGAAGGAAGTGAATGCCAGAAAGATGGTTTCCCTATTCATCTTAATGGGAATATCAACGAGAGAGAAGAGAAACTTGAGGAATCGAGCAATTCTGGAAACAACAATAAATTAGGTGCTCGTGATAATGCGTTTTCATTTAGCTTTGCAAAGAGCAAGAGTGCATCTAGATTTGTTGCAGAGAACGAGTCTCTACATAAGGTGCTGTTGCTTGATTCTTCTCTTGATATATTCTGCACTAGCATGAGTTGGTTCGTTGTTGTGCTCTGTAATCACAGTTGTGCGATTGATTGCTTCACTAAATCCTCGAGTCTCAGCAGTAAAAGATTTTTATTTAACGTCATCATCTCTTCATATTTTGCAGATTACAGATTCTCAGCAATTATCTTCTTTCACTTCTGGTTAGTAGCATTGCAAGTTTTTTGTGAGCTTTGCAAAATGTCAATCGTCTGTATTTGAGAAAATCTAGCGAAAGCGAGGACAAGAAAATCTCCCGTTTTTTAGGGTTTGGTTTGGAGTCAAATGAGAATATATATATGTAATTCACGTAAAGTTATTAATTTGTGCTACTAATTCTTTGGATTTCAGAACCGTCTGACATCAGAAGCTGGTTCTCCAGTTATGCGCATGAATCTCCTGTGCCAAGCGAAATCAAAGGACTTCTGGAAGAAACTCAATGTAGGGAAGGGGATGAGTTTGAAGAAGATAAAAGGAAAGGGAAGGCAATAGATTTGAAAAAATTCACTCCAAGCAGAGACATAGATTCAGATTTTATTGATGGAAAAGTATGCTCAAATCAAAATTTGAAGTTTAAGAGCTCTTCTGATGGTCATCGGCGAAACATGCATGTGAAAAAGGTATATTTTTCCATCTTTCTTCTCTGTTTCAGCTGCCATTAGCAGAAGTTATATTCAGTTTTTCTTTTCAAGCCACTTTCGTGTTTTCAAACTTCAGGGTACGAAGTTTGAGGGAAAAGAAAATTCATCGCTCTGGATTAATCTGTGCCGTGACAGTGAGCAGAAAGGTCAAGCATTTGAAAAAGATGCGCGAAATTTTCCTCAAGCTGGTGACATTTTAGACTGTGGTGATCATTCCATAAAGAACTTGGAAGTTAAGATTGAAGCAGAATCCCCTGGAAACAATACGAGGTTCAGGCAAGTAAATGTTGCTTCAGTGAGGAAGTGCCCTCGGGGAAATGATAAGAATCAAAGCAAAGGAAATAAAATGCCGGGGAAAGGTTTTGTAACAACAAGGACGGACAGAATTTTAGAAGTAAATGAAGAAAATTCTACCAATTGGCCACAAGCAGTTCTATTAGCATGCCCAAGAAATAAAGAGATTACTCCATCAGCAGGTGAGGACTTTGTAATGAAAAAAAAGGCGCCAACAGAAAGAACCAACTTTGAATACTCTTACGTGGATGAGGTCACTGGTAAATGGCGCTGTCCTCAGAAGGATAAGCCAAATATCAGACCTCTGAAGCAGCTCCGACTTGAACAATGGGTTCTTAGACCCTAAACAGAAGGAAGTCTCTTGTTAGTCTTTTTGTTAATTACCTCTGTTGGTGCTTCCTGAGTTGCCAATGGTGGGTAGAGTTCGATTGTCATTGTTTGGTTTGATTTTTGTGGTCGTTGGAGTGATTCCCTTGTTCAACATTATTCCACTTCCTCTTGAATGATGCAATAACTTGGTCCTTTCCTTTTTGTGGTACAGTTGAGCACTAGCAACTACTATGGCTTGTTTCCTCGCAAGCATAAATTGCCTATTGGAGACTTCAAGAATCTAACAATTTAATTTTGAACAGAAAGGAAAAAACACACATGAAATATCTTTCATTTTAGTGTTACATAAATATCAGAGGACTTGGGAATCTGGATACACTAGAAAAGAGCAACATCTGAAGCATCTGGAGCCAGAGCATTTCACCAATTATGTTGGAAGAACTTGAAGAAGAATTTAACAATACAGAAGAAGACAACTTTGTCTTCTCAGCATTTTTTAACCTCTTCAATTTTACCTTAATCATTGAGAAGGGAGAGAGAATTTTTATAACTACACGCACCACCCATTGAGAAGGGAGAGAATTTTTACCCTTAACTACACACACCACCTATATGAAAGAAATTTAAAAAATCACAAAACCCTAGCGTGTAAATCACCAAACAAGTCGTTTTCCCAACTATAAAACTTGATATTTGACATGTGGCATTGGTGTTGCTATCATTTGCACCCAAATTAAATCCTAAATTTTTGTAATAAAAAATGTTGTATAGGAAAATAAGCATCATTTCTACAAAGAATTCTAATTTGTTAATCGTTATAAAAGAAATATTAAACGAAATGAGGATTCAGGACAACAAAAAACATTTTTAGCTACGATTTTCTAGCCTTTTGTGAGGTTTTACTAATTGTCCAAAAGGAGCGACATTTTGCGACAGTTTAGAGATTTTTCACTAAATGTGAAACATTTGGTAACGATTTGAAAAATTCGTTGCAAAAAGAGAACCTTTAGCGACATTTTCAGAAATTGTTGCCAAATGTTTAACATTTTAAAAATGAAACGAAAGTCGTTTTCGTTTCATTTTAACGAAAACTCTCCCTTCTTTTTCTTCTACCATAGTCTTCCTCTACGTTTTGTGCTCTCCTTTGATAGAAAAAATTCATGTACATGCATTTTATGTATCACATACAAGTCCTCACGTATAAATAAACTATGTATATACATATATATCAGAAATAGGCAGAAGCATAACCGAAACAATGAACACCATACCTCTAGCCATTGCAACCCGAAAACTCTATCCCCTTATTCAATTCCACTGTCGAATGAAGTGTTTTTGAATGTTCTAACCTCTCAAACTCTCAAGTTAATGGTGTAAACTTTTCTAAAACAAAAGCAGAAAGTAGGGACCCAAAAACAACCCACAACTGTCCATATATTGTTCTGCCCATTACAGAGGCAATGGACAACAATAGATCATCACAATGTTTCTGAAACATTGTGATGGTTGTGAATCATATGGACCATATATACGCAAGAGAGTATTCCAACATTCTTCACTTGGTCCATATAATTCAACATTAACTTTAAGGAGAAACATAATAAATGAATCATGGCAACAAGTCCTCTTATCACGATTAATATCTTTTATGTATTACATTATATTATGTCTCTGCACACCAGTCCTTCAACTTAATGTATAAACCATATGTTTATTCTAGGTCCAAACTTAATGAAGATTCTCAATATAAACAAAATGAATATGTATAGGTGCATAAACCATATGAGAAACATCACATTGAATAAGAGTTTCATGAAAACAATTTAAATTCAATGATATTATTTTACAGAACCCAGTCCCATTTGTACTATATGATCCTTAAACTATTTAGGTGGTATGTCTTTAGTCAAAGGATCCGCAATCATCAACTCAGTGTTCATGTGCTCAATGACCACTTTCTTTTCCTTAACATGTTCTCTTATGGCTAAATACTTAATGTCGATATGGTTATTTCGACTTCCACTCTTGTTGTTTTCAGCCATAAAAATCACAACTGAGTTATTACAATATAACTTTAATGACTTAGAAATAGAGTCCACAACTTTAAGCCTAGATATAAAATTCTTCAACCATACACCATGCGAGGTGGCCTCAAAAAATGATACGAACTCAGCTTCCATAGTAGAAGTAGCAGTCAAGGTCTACTTGACATTTTTCTAAGATACAACTCCACCAACTCACATGAAAATATAACCTGAGGTTGATTTTCTTGAATCAATGTAGCCAATAAAGCCTGAATTGAAGGTGTGTACTATTTCTAAATTTTCAGTTTGTTTGTATATAAGCATGTAATCCTTTGTTCCTTGAAGATATCTCATCATTTTCTTTACATCTTTCTAGTGATTAATACCTCGATTACTCTAATATCTTCCAAACATTCCAACCACGAATGCAATGTCTGGTCTTGTACAGACTTGAGCATACATTAAGCTTCCAACAACTGAAGCATATGAAATATTCTTCATGTTTTCTCATTCGAACTCATTTTTTAGGCATTAACTCAAATTGAATCTATCACCCTTCACTACGATGCACAATCTTTCATTTGAAATCTCTCTAAAACTTTGTTGATATAGGTCTCTTAAGACAATCCCAAAATGCCACGAGATCTTTCTTTATAGATCTTAATGCCAATGACATAAGATGCCTCACCCATATCTTTCATATCAAAATTCGTTGAGAGAAATTGTTTCACCTCTCACAATAAACCCTTATCATTAGTTGCAAGTAAAATATCATCCATATATAACACAAGATAACAAATCTTGCTCCCACTAATCTTCTGTTATATACACTAATTTGTGAGGTTCTCTTCAAAACTAGATGAACTAATGACTTCATGAAATTTTAAATACCATTGACGAGATGCTTGTCTTAACCCATATATAGATTTATTAAGCTTGCAGACCAAATGTTCACCATCATTAGCAAGCCTATGGTAGTGTAGTCTCTTATAAGAAGTTTGAGTGAAACACTAACCATCAAACACTTAAGATAAATAAGTGAAAACTATAAGGAAAATTCATTTTGAATCTTTACTTATTTTTTAATGATAGTGTCAATTTTTGAGTTTGCTTATGTATACCAATAAAAAAGTAGTCATGACATGTGTATTAACTTGATATTTGAGTTGGCTTAGATTTGAGGGATTGTATGCTTTGATCTTTGTGAAAATGAAGTGACAGAATTGAGTGGTTGTATTTATTTTTCTTGAGGACAAGTAAAGATTCAAGTGTGGGGGTGTTGATAGGTGTGCATTAGTCTATGTTATAGTTTGATGTTAATTTAGGGTAAGAATTGACTATTTTATGTAGGAAAGAAAATGGAGCAACTTGGAGGTTAAGCTAGAGATCAAAGAGGAGAAGAAAAGAGGAGTACATCTATGGCCAATTCCCACGATCGTGGGAATAAGAGACAATATGCGGGGCTGTATTAAATTTAGGATTTTTGGACTATTTAAGGAGAATTAAGCCTCCATCTTCAAAGGGGGATGAAACCCTTCTGTAAAAACACCATCTTTAGAGTAAAGAACACTTATTTGGAGCTTTGAGGAAGGATTGAAGTTAAGGATCATCATCAAGATCTGGGAAAATAGCACATCAACACCAAAATTTCCAGATTTTGGCAAAGAAGAGAAGGAGTCTTTTTATTCAATTTTCTGTCAATCTTACTTCTTCTATTCTTTGTAAAATGGTTTATTTGAATATTGATGATGTTATGGAGACCATGTTAGGTTGATTTAGTTTTAGGGATTGCTTTTGAACTATTTTGTTAGAAGTCCTATTTTATTGAACTGAATGAAGTTGTCTTTGATAATTGTTGATTTTATTTGTTATCTTGCAACAAATCGAGAGAGTGAGTAAGATAAATTTGTGTAGGATTGTACAACGAGAGTTGGCGACCTACAGACTTACAATCATCACGTTAATTGAATAGTTAGAAAAGAGATCTTAGCTAATCAATTGATCACCCATAGTATATTTTAATAACTAGTTGAATAGGTTGAGTCATTAGGTAGGTTGAGAGATCGTCCAATTGATTCCCTTTAATTCAATTAGGGACAATTAATTACATCTTGAGATAGGGTAGTTAATACATTAGAAAATCTAGGGTGAGACACAATTCAATCAATAAAATAGGAGGGAGACAAAATAGGGATAAAAGTAATCACTAGTCTTTAGATTCTTAAATTTCGATTTTTCTCCACGTTGGTATTGTCTATTATTTTGAGTTAATCTTTTAACTTTTATTTAAAATTTCTAGATTATTTTTATTAAACAATTTCATTTCTTAAACAAAGTTTTATCTAAATTAAGTGTTGTCTAGGCATCAATCCCTGTGGGATCGATATTCGCTCTTTTAAACTACAAGTCACGACCCATTCACTTGTAGTTTTTGAGTGTAAAACAAGTATATAAGTTTTACTATCAACAAGTTTTTGGCGTCGTTGCTGGGGATTGATTGTTTAACATCTTGTTTAATTTAGATTATTTTGATTTAAGAGTTTTTGATACTTTTCCTTGTGTAATTGTAAGTGCATGAACATAAGGAGCACACGAAGAACGAAAGAAGTGAGCGAAGACAAATTTCCCGACATCAAGAGGCACGAAAGAGAATTACGAAGAGCAAAGCGTCTTAAATTTTCGCAACAAGATATGGCTAAAGAAGGATAGCAAGGAGGACTGGAGAGGACCTTGATGGATTTTATAAGGCTAGGTTTTACTCCTCAAAGAGTGACGAGACTAGTGGTCCAAGTAAATAATTTTGAGATAAAGCCGGTGTTACTCAACATTCTACAAAATAGTGTGCAGTTCTACGGGCCATCCAATGAGGATCCAAATGCCCACATCGTAAATTTTTTGGAGATTTGCGACATATTTTGATTTAACAGAATGTCTGACGATGCGGTGAAGCTGAGACTATTTTCATTCATATTGAAGGATTGGGCTAAAGCGTGGTGTAACTCGTTGAATTCAGGCCAGATTACAGCTTGGGAGCAGCTAGCCCAAACATTCATTTCCAAGTATTTCCCGTTGACAAAGATGACGAGAATTATCAAGGAGATAACAAATTTCCAGCAAAATGATGGGGAGTCTCTCTACGAAGCTTGGGAAAGATTCAAGGAACTTTAGAGAAGCTGTCCCTATCGCAACCTTTCAAGAGAGTTCCTGCTTTAGGCGTTCTACAATGGAGTGAATCCAAGCACTAGAGGAAGCATCAACGCAGTAGTAGGAGGTTCATTAATGAGGAAAACAGTGGAAGTAGCTCACGATCTGTTAGAGGAGTTGGCGAATAACAGTTGCATGTGGTCGAGCGAGAGGAGCAGACAAGGACAGAAGGAACAAAAAGGTATGATACCCATTGACTCTGTTACTACTTTTCAGGCTTAGATCACGACTCTTATGAAGGAGCTGAACAACATGAAAGGAGCATATACCTCAATAGCTAAGGCCATACAAGTTCAGTGTGAGTTGTGTGGGCAGAACAATCATGTCTCAACGAAGTGTTTCCAATTGGGAGCCGTTGGTATTGAACAGGTAAGTTACCGGGGCTAGCCACAAAAAGGTAATAATCTTTACTCTAATACCTATAATCTGGGGTGGCGAAACCATCCAAATTTTTCTTGGAGTAATAACAATGCAAGTGGCCAGCAAAGACCACAAGGACCACCAGGATTTCAACAAGATCGAATCAGAGCATTGGAAAGCAAAATGGACAAGATGATGGAAGTCTAGGGTTCAAAATGGCAGCTTAAGAGGAGAATCAGAAAAGGATGCATGCAAGTCAAGAGCAGAATCAGAAGAGGATGGAAGAAGAATCATGCCTCTTCCATCCATAATCTGGAGGTTCAGGTAGGGCAACTGACTAATGTGTTATCTTTTCAAAATGCAGGTAGCCTACTGAGCAACTCTGAAATTAATTCGAAGGAAAGAATCATAGCCATTACCCGGACAGAGCAAGAGGACAGTGAGAATGAAGAGAAAAGCAGAGCTAAGAGAATGAGACAAACTGTTGTGGAAGTCTTTCTAAGTGAATTAGTAAGCGAGCCAGTTAAGGAGCTTCAACTTAGACTTCCACATCAAATTTTTTCACAGTGAAAGTCATCTTTAACCAGAGCAATGAGGAATTCTAAGGAGGGCGAGTTAAGTGAGATGTCATATATAAACAATCAACTCCAAAAAAAACTCACATTGAAGGAACTGGTAAAAAAAGAGGTCAAAGAACACGTATCAAAAGGAAACTCACTTATAGCACAAAAGAAAGAAGACCAGTGGATTTCTTTATTCCTTGTAGTATTTATGGAGTTCAGATAGACAGGGCATTTGCGAATTTAGGAGCTGGCTTAACATGACGCCCTACTCATTCAATCAGAAGCTAGGTTTAGGAGAGCTAGAGCCCACTAAGACATTGGTGAAGATAGACGACAGTACACTTAACGAAGGGAATCATTAAGAACGTGCAAATACAAATTGACAAATTCTTTTTCTGTCAGACTTTTACATACTGAATGTTGGAGAAGATGAGGAAACCATGATGATGCTTGGGCAACCATTTCTAGCTACTGCCTGTTCAATTATTGATGTTTATGGGGGCAAATTAATACTGAGAATAGGACATGAGCAGTTAACATTCAAGGTATTGAAGAAAAATTATCACGCTTCTTCACCACCAATGGTCATCAAAGAACCTGAGCACTAAGGTGGATGGGAAGATGTTAAGGACCCTAGGAATGCATGTAGGAAGAAACGATCGCATAAGAGAAGGTTGATAAATGTGCATTAGTCTATGTTTTTCCTATGTAATTGGCATGTGTTTTCTTGCATACTTGTTAAGTTTTGTTATAGTTTAGGATTCACATTGTATAGTTTTACTTAGTTTGATTTCCATTGTTGTTCTTTTATGTTTGATGTTAATTTAGGGTAAGAATTGACTATTTGTTGTGTAGGACGTAAGATGGAGCAACTTAGAGATTGAGCTAGAAATCAAGAGGAGAAGAAAAGAGGGGTGCATCTGTGACCAATTCCCACGATCGTGGGAATCATGACAATTCCCACAATCGTGGAATCATAATCCGAGACAATATGCGGGGCTTCATTAAACTTAAGATTTTGGACTATTTAAGCATCATTAAGCCTCCATCTTAGAGGAGGATGAAACCCTTCTGTAGAAAGACTATCTTTGGAGCCTTAGGGAAGGATTGAAATGAAGGATCATCATCAAGATTAGGCAAAACAGCACATCAACACCAAAATTTCTAGATTTTGGCAAAGAAGAAAAGGAATCTTGTTATTCAATTTTCTATCAATTTTACTTCTTCTATTCTTTGTAAAATGGTTTCTTTGAATGTTGATGATGTTATAGAGACTATGTTAGGCTGATTTAGTTTTAAGGATTGCTTTTTGAACTATTTTGTCAAAACTCCTATTTTATTGAATTGAATGAAGTTGTCTTTGAAAATTGTTCATTTAAATTGTTATCTTGCAACAAATCGAGAGAGTGAGTAAGATAAATTTGTTTAGGATTGTACAACGAGAATTGGTGACCTATTGACTTACAACTATCACGTTAATTGAATATTTAGAAAAAAGATCTCAACTAGTCAATTGATCACCCGTAAGATAGTTTAATAACTAGTTGCATAGGTTAAGTCATTGGGTAGGTTAAGAGATCGTCCAATTGATTCTTGTACATTCGATTAGGGACAATTAATTATATCTTAAGAGAGGGTAGTTATTACATTCAAAATTTTAGTGTGAGACATAATTCAATCAATAAAATAAGAGGGAGACAAAATAGGAAAAAAAGTAATCTCTAGTCTTTAGATTCTTGAATTATGATTTTTCTGCATATTGGTATTGTCTATTGTTTTGAGTTAGTCTTTTAATTTTAATTTAATTTTTTAGATTATTTACTTTTAATAATTTCGCTTCTTATATAAAGTTTTATCTAAATTAAGTGGTGTCTGGGAATCAATCCCTGTGGGATTGATATCTGCTCTTTTAAGCTATAAGTCACGACCCGTTCACTTGCAGTTTTTGAGCATAAAACAAGTAGATAGGTTTTACCATCATCAAGTTTTTGGTGCCGTTGTCAGGAATTGATTGTTTAGCATCTTGTTTAATTTAGATTACTTTGAGTTAAGAGTTTTTCATACTTTTTCTTGTGTAATTGCAGGTGCATGTACATAAGGTGCACACGAAGAACGAAAGAAGTGAGTGAAGATGAATTTCCTAATATCAAGAGGCACGAAAGAGAATTAAGAAGGGCAAAGCATTTTAACTTTTCACAACAAGATATGGTTGAAGAAGGAGAGCAAGGAGGACCGGAGAGGACCTTGATGGATTTCATGAGGCCAGGTTTTAGTTTTCAAGGAGTAGCGAGATCGGTGATCCAAGCAAATAATTTTGAGATAAAGTCAGCGCTGCTCAACATTCTACAAAATAGTGTGCAGTTCTATGGGCTATCCAATGAGGATCTGAATGCTCACATTGTAAATTTCTTTAATATATGTGACACATTTCGGTTCAATAGAATGTTCGATGATGCAATGAAACTAAGACTATTTTCATTTACATTGAAAGATCGGGCTAAAGCATGGTATAACTCATTGAATTCAAGCCAGATTACAACTTGGGAGTAACTTGCCCAAGCATTCCTCGCTAAGTATTTCCCATTGATAAAGACGACGAGGATTATCAAAGAGATAACTAATTTCCAGCAAAACGAAGGGGAGTCTCTCCACAAAGCTTAGGAGAGATTTACAAAATTTCAGAGAAGTTGTCCTCATCACAACCTGCCGAGAGAGTTCCTGCTTCAGACGTTCTACAATGGAGTGAATCCCAGCATTAAAGGAACCATCGACACGGTGATAGGAGGTCCATTAATGAGGAAGACGTTGGAAGCAACTCATGAATTGTTAGAGGAGTTGGCAAGCAATAACTGCATATGGTCGATCGAGAGGAGCAGACAGGGACAAAAGGAACAAAAAGGTATGATACCTATTGACTCTGTTACTACCTTGTAGGCTCAGATCACAACTCTTACGAAGCATCTAAATAACATGCAAGGAGCATCTTCCTCAACAGTTAAGGCGATACAAGTTCAGTGTGAGTTGTGTTGCAGAGCAACCATGACTCTGCGGAGTGCTTTCTATTGGGAGTCATTGGTACTGAGCAGGTAAGTTATCTGGGCCAGTCACAAAAAGGTAATAACCCTTATTCTAATACTTATAATCCGGGGTGGTGAAACCATCCAAATTTTTCTTGGACTAATAACAATGCAGGTGGCCAGCTAAGACGACAAGGATCACTAGCATTTCAACAAGATCAAATAGGAGCGTTGGAAAGCAAAATGGACAAGATGATGGAAGTCTTAGGGTCTAAACTGGAAACTCAAGAGGAGAATTAGAAAAGGATACATATAAGCCAGAAGGAAAATCAGAAAAGTATGGAAGCGAATTCGACTAAATTCTGAAGAATCACACATCTTCTATTCACAATCTGGAGGTTCAGGTAGGGCAACTCGCTAATGCGTTATCTTCTCGAAATGCAGGTAGCTTGCCGAGTAACACTGTAATGAATCCAAAGGAAAGCATAATGGCCATTACTCGGACATAAGCAGAGGATGTTGAGAATAAAAAGAAAAGTGGAGCTAAGAGAAAAGGACAAACTGTTGTGGGAGTCTCCCCAAGTGAATTAGCAAACAAGCCAATCAAGGAGCTTTAACTTGGACTTCCACATCAGCTTTTTGCACAACAAAAGTCATCTTTAAGCGAAACAATGAGGAATTCTAAGGAGGGTGAGTTAAGTGACATGTCTAATATAATCAATCAACTGTGAACAAAACTCACATTGAAGGAATCAGTGAAAAAAGAGGTCAAAGAACACATATCAAAAGGACACTCACTGATAGCATTAAATAAAGAAGACCAGGGGATTTCTTTATTCTGTGCAGTATCTATGGAGTTCAGATAGACATGGCATTTGTGCATTTGAGAGCTGGTATCAACATAATGCCCTACTCATTTAGTCAGAAGCTAGGTTAGGAGAGCCAGAGCCTACTAAGACATTGGTGAAGACAATCGACAAAACGGTGCACTTATCGAAAGGAATCATTAAGAATGTACAAATAAGAATCAAAAAATTCTTCTTTTTGGTGGACTTCTTCGTACTGGATATTAGAGAAGACGAGGAAACTTCGATGGTGCTTGGGCGAACATTTCGGGCATTGCCCGTTTAATTATTGATGTTGATAGGGTGAATTGATGCTGAGAGTAGGCAAGGGGCAGTTAACATTCAAGGTATTAAAGAAAAATTATCGCGCTCCTTCACCCCTAACGAACATTAAAGAACATAAACCCCAAGGTGGATGGGAAGATGTTGAGAACCCTAGGAATGCATATAAGAAGAAACGATCGCACAGGAGAAGACGTAGGAAGGAAAACAACAAGGATGGCGAAGTCCATACTAGGGTAGCTCATCTACAAAGTTTGAGATCAATTTCCAAGCTGCTATCGTACCAGTCATTTTAGCCACCATGAGTATAGAGGAGAGTCGAGCTATAAACATTAAAGAAGTGCTGCATAGGAGGTAACTGATGGATGTTTATTTTCCTTCGATTGTCTTTGTCTATTAGTTAGTTGAATTTCTTTAATTATTATCATGTTTGAATTGAGTTTGATTCATGTTATTATGGTTTTTGTTAGAATTTCAATTTGTTTTCTTTTCAAAATTCTTGTTGATGATATTAATTTGATGTGTTTGTAGGTTGTGGGATCATGGAAAAGTCAAATTGAGTTTGGAAGAAAGTTTGAAATTGTGAGGACCACTTTTTCCCAAGAAATCTCTCTAAAATGTTTCTGGTCCCACAATCGTGGGAAAGCTCTCCAGAAAGTTTCTAGAGAGTACGCCCATAATCGTGGGAATTGGGGTGATTCCCATTCGCATGTGAAAACTCTCTTGAAAGTTTTTGGAGTAATCCCACAATCGTGGGAATTATGGGAATTCCATCCAGATGGAAACTTAAAGTTTCGCTCCCCTTTTCTTTTTCTGCCCACTTTCATACTTTACCTTCTCTCTCTAACCCACAAAATTTTCACCTTCCACTATAAAAAATCTTCAAATTTTCTCTGGATTCTTGGTCTTTTCTTAAACTCTTTCATTATTCTTACAATCCTTTCATCTTTTCATGCATTAATCATTTAAAAACATAAGAATTTAGGTTAGATTTTTCTCTCTCTCTCTCTAAAATTTAAGCTTCACTCTTTTCTTCTCATTTTTGTAGATTTTCCTTTTACAATGACACCAAGGAAGAGGATGGTTCAGAGACCAATGAACCTGACCGATGAATTACGCCGTGAGGTTTTCAGGGAAGGCAAGCACGATTTAGCGAGAATTTACCGCTCTCCCTTCCCGATGTACTCAAAAGAAGAAGGTACGCATTTCTGTAACCTTAGAAATAGACAAATAGTCACTCCTAGTATTTTGATTTTGAATTGCTAGAGAACATAGGAGTGAGACAAAAACTTAAGCAATTAGCTACAAACATAGGGTGGAGTAGGTTTATTCGGTTCGATGTACCTATTTATTTTACTATAAGCTTATAGTTCTTCACAACAGTCCGGTATAACCTAAAAATGGATGTATTTTGGATTAGGCTAGCTGGAAATGTTTTAAAACTTGATTATCTTGTTATGCATGAAATTTTCAATTTATCAAATGCAAAATTTATAGATGGTTACAGTGATTTTGAAATTGATTCTTATTGGAACACTTTCACGGGTGAGGAACATTTTGACCCACACAACAAACCTAATTCTTTAATCCAAAGTGTTGAGCATCTAATTTTACACAAATTTATATGTCTGACTGTGTTTAATAAAATGGAAAGCAATAAATGTTTAACAAAAGAATTGCTCTTTTTATGGTGCATAGAATGAAAAATTAAAATCAACACTCCTTATATGATTTTTCGATCAATAATGAGTGTTATTAATAAACAGAGTTTGTTTTGGGATGTCTTATATTGCTTGTGCTTTGGGTGTGTTTTATAATGTTAATATGGAAAATTTGTGTACAACTCCACAATATATGTTTGAGATTTCATATTTGAGATGTTCTGAGATTTTAGAGTTCCATTATATGAAATTCCGAGATCCTCAGATGCATACTGTAGTGAAGAGCAGGAGGGATGCACATATAGCCACAAATTGACACTCTACATCCCAAGCAATGCCAAAGCCAGAAGTAGAAGCAGTGGAGGAAGAACTGTGTACATTAGTGGAGGTCTATCGACATCAACAAATCCTCAACCAGATGGTTGCCAATTCTTAACAAATGACATCCCAAGTCAATGAGCTCGGTACCCAAATGCGGAAAGTTCACAAGGAGTAGCGTAGCTTGAAGAAAAGGTTCCTCAACTTCTGTCAGAGTAATAACTTTGAAGCTCCTTCACCAACACCATCGCCACCATCATCTGAATAAACTTTTCTTACACTTTTTTTTTAATTTTGTTGTTTCTCTTGTTCCTTTTTATTTCATTTCATGTTTTTTTGGATTTATGTTATTTCTTTTTCTTGGTTTAATTTCATCTTTTGTTTAGTTTCATGTCATTTTCTTTTGCTTGGTTTGCTGTCATTTTTTGTTTGGTTTCATGCCATTTGTGTGTTCAACTTCTTTTGTTTGGTTTGAGGTCATTTTCTTTTACTTGTTAGTTGACTTGTCACATTGAGGACAATGTGAACTTTAAGTATAGGGAGGTGACTTTGACTTTTGTAATTGCACTATTTGCATTTTGTTAGATAGTAACCATGTTTAGGCATATTATATGTGCTTTGTGTCAGCATTGAAACCATACTCTGATAAATATTGCTATGAAATTCTATCTTACTAGTTAGAATTAGATTGAATGCATGCTTGAACTTGGATTAGGCTACTTGAGTAGAGGGTGAACCATATAGAGTGATGAAAAGTGGTTGGGTACATAAGCTTAGTCACAAATTGACATTTGAACAATGAGGTAGTGTAGAGATGCATAACGATTTTTCATTTAAACCAAAGTGAGGATTGAGCCATATGATTCCATTCATAGTCATTCTATTTCTTTGTTGAGTGTTACTTCCTTAGGTTACTACCATCATAACTTGCTTTGAATCGGTTTGAGTCTTTTGGATGCATGATTAACAGAGATGATTTAGGCCCTTTTCCTTCCCTTGGCTTAAATGACCTACCTTTTGTATTATCCCTTGCTACCCCTGTTGAGCCTTAACCTTTTGATTCTTGAAAATACCCGAGATTTTAAAACTTTAAACCTTATTAACATACCCATTCACAAGCTTAGTAGAGTATTAAGTAATACATTATTTGTGATCGTTGTGAAATTTTTGTTACTAAGATGAGTTGAGTATACTTCTACTTAGGAGTTACATTGTATATAGTGCTATTTCAATTCATCGCTCTTCCATGTATGAAGAAAAAGAAAGAAAAATGAAAAAAATTGAAAAGAAAAATGAAAAGAAAGAAAAAGGAAGAACAATTGAGTAGCATAAATAAGTGCAAAGTATTAGTTTCATTTGTATATCTCAAAGTAAGTTTTGATTATTCCAATCTTATCCATTTTTAACTTTACTAATTCTTATGCTTAACCCTTTTTCCCTCTTTACCCACCGTAACCCTTACCATATTACAACCCTAAGTAAGTCCTTTTGATCTATTTATGCATACAATCATTGTAGAGGAGAATTGGTGTATTAGTAGGCCTATGGTAGTGTAGATTCTTATAGGAAGTTTAAGCGAAACACTAACCATTAAACACTTGAGAGAAATGAGTGAAAACCATGAGGAAAATTCATTTTGCATCTTTACTTATCTTTGACTGATGGTGTTAATTGTTGAGTTTGCTTCTGTACAGCAATGAAAAAGTAGTTATAATATGTGTATTAACTTAATATTTGAGTTGACCTAAATTTGAGGGATTGTATGCTTTGATCTATAAGAAGATGCAATGATAGAATTAAGTGGTTATATTTATTTTGATTGAGGACAAACAAAGATTTAAATGATGCCACTCATGTAACTAATAGTCTAACATTTTAAAATTTTCAACAATTTGAGAGACAAGATACTATAATTCACATGTATAATATGAGTATATATATATGAATTTTGATTTAGAAAAATTGCACTCAATTGACATGTTTCGAGGTATGAAAGTTACTAAATAATTGTGGCATGATTGTGCATTTTTAATGTCTTGTATTTTGATTTACCAATAAAAAAATTAATGGATTACAATTAGTAATTTGGAATTATTTGAAAGATTGATGGATTAAAATGTACATGTAGAAGAGGAAAAATTTCAAGTAGCAAGAAAAGTAGATATGTGAAAATTTAAGATAACTGAGCCTATAAATTAAGTGACATAAGGTAGTAGAATTAAGTGACAAATGGCCTAGGAACTAAGTGACATTTGGCAACTTGAAGAGTGGATATGTGTCTTGTTTGTTTTCTTGACAAGTGTCCTTTAACTAATCTTACACCTACTTTAACATAGACTCTTCCAGCACTATCTTCATGTGTTTATTATATTCTCTCCTTCCTCTCCCTTTAACTGCCGGAACTTACTTCTCCGTTACATCTCTGTGTTTCGATCCAAATTCTGTTCAATTTCCACACCAAAATCTATTTACAAAATCCTTCATAGAGATAGTTAATGATGCAGAACATTATTGTATTTGTCGTTATCTTCTTGCTTTTGTTAAAACCATCCTACTCCCACCTTATTTTTAAGATGATGTTGCATGCATGTGAGGCAGAGCAGGCTTGATACATTAAGGTAGCATTTGAGTTGAACAAGTGAAATACTGATTTTTGTGGCCTGTGTTGGTAGAAATTATGCTGATTGATTAGGGATAGATTGAATGCGGTATTGGTGTTGATGACATTATGCTGGAAAATGATGAATGAAAGGGGTATCTTTTGTTATGTTTTTAGATACATGACAATAGTGGTTTATAGGTTGTTATATAGACGATTTAAGTTAGGATTTAAACTATAATTGATGATGAATTCATGCTAAAGATAGGTGTTAATGAAGTGTTTCCAAATCTAGAAAAGTTAGGACTGCATGTATCATGGTATAAAGTGAATGGTAATGAAGCAAATGAGTATATTTTTGTGAGATTTAATGTAACCGTTATGGAAGCTAGACTTGTATGAAATGAAGTAGTTTTATAGGACATGAGTTTTGGAAAAATTCAACTAGTAGTGATGTCTAAGTATGTGAAAATCATGAAGAATTGAGGAAGAAAGACTGTGTATGATCGTGGCCCTCAGTGCACGATCGTGACATTGTCCCTTACAATCGTGGGCCTAGTTCTGGAATGTTAATTTTAGCCTCGTGTACATGTTGAACCATCTGAGGAAAAGTCACTCTAAATTGGTGTATTTTGTCTTAATTAAGGTTTAGAATGAACCTAGATTGCTGCTGACTAATTGATTAAGAGCATGATAAGTTTAAGTTGTTAATTGATGTCATAATTTAAAGAATGAACTGTTTTGGTGTAAATGTAATCAAATATGGAAATTTTGATGTGATGAAGGAATAAAGGTATTCTTATGATTGCAAACATGATCTTAAGGATTTGAGTAATGTGTATTAGGTATGAATAATGAGAATTGGGAAATTGTATGATTATATATTGCCAGAAAAGTTTGGTGAATGTATGGTTGATGAATTCAGAGTAAATCAAGCTTACTTAAGGTATAAACATGATTGCAAACAAATTGTATACAAGTTATAATGTTTGAATGGTCAAGATATTTGTATAAGAATACCTACCTGGAAAGTTAATTGAGCAATAATTGAAACATGAAACTTATACATATGCATGATTCTTTTTTCACATGATTAAACAAATCATTGATTTATGAACTATGTGTGTATTGCATAACAATAGACAATCAAAGTGATCGTTAATATCTAGACATTGCCAGAACATCAAGGCAATAGCTTTTCTAGAGCATACTGTTAGATAACTTAGATTGGTAAACTCAATTATATGTGTTTCTATATAAATTGAATGTTTAATCTGAAATGTGTATACAATTGATAGATAAATTGTAACATCCCCTCACTTATGGGAAAGGGTAATTTGGTCTTTTTGAATGGGTTAGCATAATTAGAAGTGTTTCTGACATATGCATGAATTCATATATGCACATGAATAGTACATAGTGAAATTTTTGCACATGAAATGAATGTACATGCATGCATGCCATTTTCCCGGTTTTTAATTGTGAATAATTGAGTGATATAGAAAAAGTGTCTTAAGTGATTGAGAATTGGAATTGGAGAGGTTTATTAGGGTTTTCCTAATTGTAGAGAATTATAGGAATTTTTCGGGAATTTTCTGGAATTGTTTCCGGACCCGAAAAATTGTCAAGTGACAGATAGGGGTCATCCAGTAGTAAAATTTGTTGTCCAATGGCAATGGAAATTCAGACATATGAAATTGGGAATTTTTGGAAGTGAGCCATTGGAAATTG
>JAOTAY010000005.1:14723643-14750512 GCA_025629805.1 Erythroxylum baracoense
TACATACATCTCAATAACTTTATTATATCATAATTGATTAATTATATGTTGTTATAATTTAAAGTTCTCACATAATACATAAATTAAAATGAAAAAAGTAAAATGATTTTATTCATTATATGAAACATGAATATCAGAATATATCATATATGATATGCTTATAAGTTATAACACTCTAGTCTCTAAGGACAAGAAGGATTTAAAGTTATACTTATATCTTATATCCATAATCAATGTTTCTATTAAGGATCTAAGAAATTACTCTTAACAAATTACAAACTTTTAATTAGAGTGACATAGATAGGTAGAAATAAATCTTCTAATATTAGAATTTAGATAGGAAAAAAATTATGAATCTAATTTATATAAATTTAGATTAATTAGAATAAAATGATTATAGAAACAAAGTAAAAAAACTATTTTTGACTTAATGAAATAAATATTTTATAAAAACAAATCAAAACTCAAAAGAATTTATAAAATGCATTCTAATTTTAATAAAATAATAGCTATTTTCAATGTAATAAACTGTAATTATTTATTTTTATAACTAAATTACTTATATATTATTTTGAAATTGATACATTAGGATTAATAAAGTGATTAATTCATTTTAAGATTAATATAAATATATATATGCATAATGTATATATTATGTAAATATGAAAAATAAAATAAAAAGTTTTAAAAAGCATAAATACATATATGCATAATATACATATGTTGTAAATATGAAAAATAAAATAAAAAGTTTATAATTTATTAATTTTAAAAAATACGACAATAATTTTTTAAAATTATTTTTAAAAACTTTTTAAAATATATTAAAAGTCCAGGCCAACAACGACCCAGCGGGTGTCCTGTGGCCCAGGTGGGCTAGGCGGGCTGGGCCATAGGCCTCTCCACGGGCTACCCATTGCTAGGTCGCCCACGACCGACGAGCCATTTCGGCCCACATGGGCCGGGCCACGAGCCAGTCTTTTGCGACCCGCCAGGGCCATGGGCCAGGCCACTCGACATTATTTTTTGAAGGGCCGGGCCGGGCCATTGCCGGCCCAGGCCCAGCTCGGCCTGTTGACATCCCTAAACATGGTTATGGCTAGTATCGATAAGTACAAATCGATCCCACGAAGACGATAAATACTAGTAATTACCCTTCCCCTCTAACCTAAGGATTGATTTTAGGTTTTTAATAAAAAGAAAATAAAAACTAAAACAATTAAAGAAATATGAAATGATAATAAATGCAAAGACAGTGGATTTCAATTAAAAAAATATCGTTATCAGAAATTAGTATTTAAGTTCTTAAACCTTTAACAGATTGATCTTTTATCATGCAACTATTTTTGTTGATGTATTAGACCATGAAGACTCATATGATATGCTAATAGCTGACCTTGAGTCTGCTAACATCTAATCCTAAGGTCTCTAATTGAATTATTTAGGTTAAATCTTATAGGATTACGTTACTAATTTATGAGTCCCTCTATTAGGTTTGACCCTAATCCAAAAGTTTTATGTCATCTTATCTCTAGGGTTGCAATCAACTCTTTCTAATTATAATAGATCTATTCACACTAGGATTTCTCAATCCCTACGTATGAAATTAGATTATGATTTAATATTCTCAGGTTATTAGAATATAAATAAAACGTGTAATCAGATCATAATATATCAAACAACCAACTACATTAATAAAAGAATCAAATCATATCAAAGTATTGACATAAGGTTCATCTAACCTAAATACTAACTGGATGTTTAGTTACACATGATCAAATATGAAATCAAACACACATAACCAGAAATACGAATAAAAAAAGGGTTCATAATTTTAAATCTCCCTGATTGTCTTCTATCGAATCTTTTTGCAATGTAAAGGCTTGATTTTGTATTTCAATGGATCGTTCAATGATTTCTTTGTGTTTTCCACATCTTTGGATCAAAATCACACCTACAGAATGAGTTACGTTTGAAATCGTCTCCCCACGTCTGCTCTCGCTACCCCCGCTGACTGCCTTCCCTTTCCCCTCCTAAAACATCTCTTTATAATTAATGAAATTTAGGGTTATGGGGAGATGCACTACCGTGCATCAAACCGTGCATACCTAGAATTCTCTGGATATCGCAAAAATGCACGACCATAGGAAAGTGCACAGGCATATTCACGACCCTAAATTCCTTCATATTGTTGCTTCTTTATTTTATGTCGTGTTTTCATTCGAATTCTTCTTCTTTAAGTTCTTGAAGGCAATTATACTCTATATATACACTTGGACTGAATTAAGTATCGAATATACGATAAAAGTATAAAATATCAAGCAAAATATATAAAATGTGGGTAGTAAAATATAGACAAATATCCATATATCAAAACATAGCAATCATTATACATAAAATTAGGGAGAATGCTTTGTTGTTTTTGATTAGTTTTGATTCGAAAAATCCTTGGTCAAAATGGAATGATATTTTGTAAATAGATTACAAATATCATTAATTAAATCAATAGCTAATGGAAGATAACTAATATGATTATACTCAAAATAGAGTAGATATAAATTTCATGCTCTATATATAATCGAAATATTATACGATGAAATGATTGAATTATACGAAAATTATGCATGAAATTGTTAGTTAAAATCACTTTGACATCCTAAATATTTGGATGGTCATGATGTATTGCTAGATATCAATCTTGAGTTATGATTTTAAATTAATGAATTGGAGAAATTAACGATAAATTAAAAGGAGTTATAATTTATATAATTCTAATTCTAATTCTAATTATGAATTATATTTATATTTTATAATCATTGCTAACATATTTGGGAACCTAATAGGTCTCATATAAAGAACGAGTTGAAGAGATCAAAGATATTTTAATCAAGTTGGACTTAATTGTAAAGTTTGAGAAAGTTTATAATATGACATATTTAATAAATAATGATCCACGTGAGATATTTGATCTTATTTAGGTATAATTAGTTTTTAATTAGAATGATTTGTAATTCTAATCAAAGTTTATTTGAAATTAGAATTTACTCTCTCTTAAAGAGTTACAGTGTTCTCTCAACCTATTATGTGGATACTACTAGAGGTTGGATACTTATGCGGCTATGGTGATTAAGATGAATCAATATTAAAAACGGTTCAATGAATATAACAAGAATATAATCAAGTTTTAGAATAAGGTATAACTTTAAAATTCATGCTTTATTATGATTTATGAGCAAAGTGATCTTGGTTTTTGAGAAATCAAAAATATGAAAAAAAATTCATAATTATTCTGTTGCAGTCGAGATGGAATTTTCCAACAATATATTATTTCAATTGGAAGTTTATTTTTAATAATTACAATCCCCCATCACATCTCAAGACAAACTAAAACAAATCTAAAGACGGGATCCCAGATTGGCAGTGGACTTCATGTCCCGTGTACTTACTGCTTATAAACGAGTGGGGAGATTCGATCCAAAATATTGGCATTATAAATTAATCTAAATGGAGAAGTAAGTTTGTGATGGAGAAAAGTTGGGTTAAAAAACATAATATGAATTTAATAAACCATGTTTCTGATCCTGAGCAACGATAATTGAGGTCTATGTCAGGATATAGCACTAGGCATTGTATGCCCAATTGCCCATTCCTTGGTAAACGAATAAAATGAGAATTTGCTATTCTATAGTCTATAGATGGTCGAGGACAGGAGGTTTGTTAAATAAGAAATGACAGTGTTTAGAAAACCATGGGCTGACTCGACCAGGCACCCAATCCACTAACATCTTCCTCTCTTATTTTCTAATGTGGGACATATGATTCATATTATTATTTTTGGTGAGTGGTTCACAATTTCCAACCAAATGAAATGCCAACTTTTGATCTTCACAATTGTTGGAAGCATGACTTCGTCTCCACAAATTATGAAAACAAAAAGGGGAAACCTATTTGTCCAACCAACGTCAAGTCTCGTTTTCTACGTGAAAATGGATTTTCTACTCATTCCACCTTCTTATAAATGGTCTGACGCGGCACTACAGAAAGAACAGTGATAATACTAGAAAGGAATATATAAATGCTTTTAATTCAACTTACTCTTACATGGATATGCAACACAATTTGGGTGGACATGTCATTACCATCGACTACGAGGGACAAGGGTACAGAAGTAAGTTGAAGAATCTTGCTTAAAAGTGTTGTAATACGAGATGAGACGCTGTCGATCGTTGTCAGCATATAGCGATGGAAGGAGTGAGATCCAAGTCAAGACGCTTATTCTGATATTGTTGTTGGGTTAGGCATGGCATTTGGCAGGTGACCTAAGAGCTGACGTGGCAATTCGTTGCGTCCAAGTTTCTTAATTTCTTACATCAGTTTTATCTTTAATGGCCACATTGGATCTATTGTATTTATATAGTGCTTTTGATCAGTGTATCAAGTAGGGAAAGTTGCAGGTTTCTAGTGCCAAATAATTGAGGAGAATCATCAATCATGTAGCCTAAGTATTATAATAAATTATTATTAATTATGTCGATCCACAAACCACTTTAAATCGCAATTCTTTTTGTGTTATGGATGGACGAGACTAGGGATGAAGCGGTGGCCCAGAACTAAAGCTTGACGACCGGAGTGAAAACTTTTCCAATGCCTCCCCATTATATGTTCTCCGACCCAAATATCGAAAATAAAAGTTATTGTAACATATCAATAAATTCTCTAAAAATTTTAAATTACTTGCAATTTTAATTCTTTGTATTCTATATTAAACAACAAAAAGCCACCCACATTACTTTTTGTTTATTTTATTATTGAGTTTACTTTTGTTTAGTGTTTTAGAGCTTTGTAAAAACGACTTGTTGCTTATTTATTCGAAAAAAGGAGCAAAACTTATTTAAGAAAACTTGCAGTATGAATATATATGGAAGAAAGAGCCACATGTTGGGATGTTTTGATCCCATGCACAAGAAATTAATACGAAATTTTATCCTTTGATTTTCTAAAAGTTAAAATCACTTAAATTCTATAACAAGATTAATGCACAAAATATAATAAAATATAAATCTTAATTCATACCTTATTATAAAACTTGATCATTTTTTGTAATTTCCCTTAAAATATTTCTAAAATTAGCACATCTTAATTACCATAGTCGCACATGTGTCTAGCCTCTAACAATATTCATATACCGTGTTGAGAAAACTCTATAAGTAGTATAGAGAGAGTTATGTAAAAAGTACTAGCTCCGGCAAAATTCAAACATATTTGTAATAGGATTTGAATATTCTAGTAATTTAATTGAAATAAAATTCTAATTTTAATTCAATATAAATTCAATCAATTCTAACACCAATCAGGCTCAAATAAGATCAAATATCTTATATTAAGCCTCAAGTATTAAATATCTCATATTTAATCCTGAAGTTTTTAAAATTTTACAATCAAATCCAACTTTGATTGAAATACCTTTTTCTCTATTTAACTTATTTTTTATATGGGACCATTAGGTTCTCAAATATTTTGAAAATAAATATAAATTATAACTATAAATTGTATTTAATATTAGATAAATTAAATTTCTTTAATTCATCTTTAGCTCTCTAATTAAATAATTTATATTTATAAATCAAGATTAAAGTCTAGCAATGCATCATAACTACTAAAATACTTAGTAATGTTTATGTGATTTTGACTAACCTTTCCATGTATGACTTTTTAGTATAGTTTATTCTTTTCATTATACAATATTTCGATTAGACATAGAGTATAGAATCAATGGCTACTCAATTTAGTTCTAGTTATGTTAGTTCTCTACTATTAATAATTTTATTTATTAATGACATTTGAAATTCATTCTCAATGTATTATTTCACTGTGACCTATAATTTCTAAAATTTATACTAATCAAGAACAATAGGGTAATGAATCTTATATTGATCACTCGGTTACCTCAATATAGTTCATATTATATCTATTGACTACCTATTAGACTACCCATAACTAGAATAGATCATAAGTAGTGTCATAACATAACAATCCCTTTATGAGATATTTTAAAGATCACAATTTAAAGAATCACTTATACAATTATCATAATGAGAATTTTCATAGAAATATAAGTAATGTTCCAAATGTAATTCTCATATGGGATAATTTCAGTAAACTTGTTTTCTAAGAAGCACCCATATGTTTGTTTAAATATTTCTATACTTTAGTCTATGAGATCGATTACATCCTTTATAAAGAAGAAACATAATATGTGTTAGTCATTTTTTACATTATATTAATATCCAATCTTAATAGAACAATTTAGGGATATACATAAATGCAATTTGAATCTTATAATTATGATCTCATCACAATTTCGTTTGCAATGTACATTTATAACATATAATTTATGATATACATTTGAATATACATTAGAAAAATACCTTTCAAGAATTATGTCACTGAACTAAAACCAACTGATTGACTATAATATGAAAGCCAACACCATAATATTTAACTATAAGATGAATTAAAGAATTGACAAATTAAATGGGTGGTTCAATTAGTAAAGCAAAGCCCATATGCCTCTATCAATTCAAAGCTTATAAGCTTGAGTTGCCAAAAAGATACTATAATTTACTTAATAACTTAAAATGATAATTGAGTGAGAGTAGAGATATATTAGAGTTTCAATAATCAAAGAGTAGAGATATATTAGAGTTTCAATAATCAATTTAATTGAATTTGTCAATTGGTTTTAAGTGCAAAACATATAGTCGACAAACTCTTTTTATGCACCTATAATTTATTCAATACATATATGAAAAATATTAATTACAACTTTCACTATAATTAAAATAAAAGACAATTTATTTAGTAATTTAAAAGAATAGAAAGTATATTAGAATTTGGAAATGTTAATTAAATTAAACATATTATTTATTTTAAAATTCAAAATATGTTATTTACAAATTAGTGTATATTCAACCTAATATATGTATACCTAGAATTCAACTAATGTACATTTAAATCTAATGTTATTGCTATTAACTAAAAAGAAGTAGAAAAATAGACCATTATGGTCAAATAAAAGTCTTAAACATGGATTTGTGAAAAAAAATGGTATGGACCTCATACTAACTAAAGGAAAATTATTTCAGGATGATACTTTAGTGGTTGTATTATTAACATTGAAATTTTCTATAACATAGCACATTTCATTTTAGATATTAGAATAAACCGTTAAAATATTACTGAGTGTCAATTTCAAATTTCACCATACAACCAACATGATTATTTTTATAAAGACTTTGTAATGAACTTCAAGTTCACACACTCTTTGCAAAATATTTACTGATTCCATTATGATTAAAGTATTTCCAGCGAAGGTCAATGCAAACAAATATGGTTCACTTTGCCAAAAAAATGGATAGTAAGAAGAAGAGAAAGATACACAAATCTTTATAGCAAAATTGTCAATGTTTTTATATTCTTACAATAGATATAAAGTGTACAAAGCTTTAACTTTGTCAATAAATGAAGCCTTTACTCAAATGAGTTATTTATAGACTTTTGAAGATTTATTAAGCAAGCATACATGAACGTGGGCACTAAGGCCACTATGCCACTATGCCATTAACTTAGGAGGTGGTTGACATCCCTAGCCACTTTAGGCACTACTTTAGTGGATGGTTTATATAACTTACCACTTATCCACTCATAAGTAAAGGAAGTATTTGATAAATGAAGGTAAAATACATCATCCATATTCTTTTCCATATCCTTCCACTTTCTTCATAATTCATCTCACTAAATTTGCCACATCACCAATGATCTTTATCCAAAGGTGAAAGTTATCCAAGTTTTAAGCCAATCCATACATGTTCCACTAATGCATGCCCATGGTCTAGTCAATTCATCCACGGTCCATTATTTAAGCACTAATTCTTTTTTATTCCAACAAAGAATGTCCAAGGTAAGTCTAACTCACCCGAGCCAAGTTAATCAATTCCTTATGGTTTATCGAAGCCAATCTAAGCTAGAAGTATACTTGATCCCACCTGGGTGGTTAAGTCACCCTAGTTCCTTTAACATGCCTTTCACACACCTAATCTTTACTAGATGTTGGCTAAGTCTCACCAATGGCTAGCAAAATTGTCCTACAATTTTGAGGGGCTAACAAACTAACCTCACAAAATGAATTTAATTCCCTTTTTAGAACAAATTAAAAGTAGGTGCTTACCTGGTCTATGAATTACCACAAGGTTGTGTCTTTCTTCTAAATAACTTCTGAAGTTAAATTATTCTTCCACTAAATCTAGAGTTTTGTCCTTCAATTCTTCTTGTGTTGCCTTATTGTTCAATGATCCAAAATCTTCTCAATTTGATTGTTAAACTATTTCCTTACATCTAATGAGTTCTTTTCACTTTACTTCTATTTTGATCAATTGTATTTTATAATATGGTTTAAGGATACTAACATGAAAATTTTGATGTACCTTTAATCATTTGGGTAACTTGAGTTGATATGCCTCATTTTTAACTTTGTAAAGATATGCCTCAAATGACTCATCATACTTTGACACGCAACACCAATGCACCTGTTTACTTCTAATTCTCTTTCAAATATGATAAGTAAGTTTAAGAAGCATCTTATCCCCAATTTTAAATCCAAAAGGCCTTCTCTATTGGTTTGCATGCTTCTTCATTCTTTTGGAAGCTTTGTGAAGACCATCCCTCACTTCATCTAATTAATTTTTCCTCGTAAATCAATAAGTAGTTGAACATTTTCCTCCTAACTTTTACTATGCTATCTCAAGAGAAGTAAACGAATGTTGGCCTGAAACAAACTCAAAAGGACTCTTCTTCATAGCTGAGGATCTATGCAAGTTACAATATAAATGTGTAGTATTTGGGCTTGGTAGCCTAACCTAGTTTGAAGCTCAATCAGGCTTGAGGCACGCACTCTGAGTCTAATAGGGGTTTTAGCATAACTTAGAATTTTTATTTTTAAATTAAAAATAGAAAAAATCATTTTACTTAAAATGACATTATTTTCCTAAAACCTTCAGGCTTTAAGCTTGGCTAGTCTTAAAAAGTCAAAAATTAAAATTATCTAGCTTAGCTCAAAATCCAATTAAACTAAGCCAAGTAGTATTAAATAAATTTAATTATTCACATTGACTTGTTCTTACATAATACCATAAGTATCCTTTCAATAAGTCATTGACACTCTCGGTTTATCCATCCGTTTATGAGTGCTTTGTAATAGAAAACTTCAATTCGCACTATAATATTGAAGAGCAACATCTAAAATTGGCTAATAAATTAGGCATCTCATTTACTTATAGTATCTAACAAAATGATGAAGTGATTCACTATATTTTTGTAGAGAAGTTCTTAGGCAACATTTGACGAACATGAAGTTGGAGTTGGTGTAAAGACTACATATTTAGATAATCTGTTAACCACCACCATGATTGAATCCATATGATCCACCTTAGGGAATCCACCAATAAATTCCGTCAAAATCGACATCCACAGTCTTTTTGAAATGTGCAAAGGCTACACAAATCATACCTCCTTCTTTCTTTCAGGCTTATCCAATTGACAAGTAAGGAAAGTTTTAACATATAACTTAATGTCTTTCTCTATCTTTGACTAATAATAGGAACGAGAAAAGAGCACAAACATTCATTATACTTCGAGGTAACTAGCCCACTATGAGTCATGTATTTTCTTCATTAATTAAATTTGCAATGAACCAAAACTTAACACGTATAATTAGCTTCTCTTTTTAATCATCAGTCTGTCATCATCAAGTCAAAATCATCACATAGCACCATCCTTCATTTGCTTCACAATTTAACAATAGGATTTATTAAGAGGATTACCAGTTTGATTTTCTCTAAGTCTAATTCCACCTAAATGATAGCATAAAGAGCTACAAAGACTTCCTTTTAACTTAATATATCTGCCACATTATTGTGTATCCCCAGTTTGTACTCCCACACAAAGTCATATTTGATAAGAAATTCTTGCAATCGAGTTTGTTTTGTAGAAAAATTCTTTTAAGTTTTAGAAAAGTATTAGTAACATTGTCCATATTAATAACAAACATGGTTCTAAACAAATAAACTCGCCCAACATCAAAGCAATACACCAATACTAACATCTTATTATTTTGGATCAAGTATCGTTGCTTGACATTGATAAGTTTATGACTTTTAAATGTAATATGAGGTCTTTCTTTTACTAAGACTCTACCAATGTCTTTGTTCGAAGCATCTGTGTGTACCTCAAAAGGAGGATCAAAATCGATAAGCTTTAGTAAAGGTTCAGTTGAAATGACAGTTGTTAACTTCTTAAAGGCTTCTTAGCAAGCATTTAACCACCACCATTCTTACTTTTTTTTCAACAAATTAATCAATGGAGCTACTTTATTTGAGTATCCAATAATAAACCAATGGTAGTAGTTCACCAATATAAAAAAGCTTTGATCTTGCATTGCTTTTAAAACTTTCTAATTAATAATTGCCTTAATATTTTTAGGATCCATCCTCATCTGGCCTTTGCTTAACAAGTGTCCTAAAATTTGATTTCATATTAGGAAAACTTGCACTTCTCCATCTTTTAAAAATTTTGATGTTATCATAACCACTCAAAGACTTTCTAAAAGTGTTGTACATGCTCTGCCAAGTTAGTGGAATAGAACATGATATCATCCAAATAAACCACCATAAAGTCATCCAAAAAGCTATACACACTACAATAGGGAGGAAGATCAGTTGAAACTGTCACTATATGGATTATGGTCTTACAATAAAAGGAGAAGCACTAAAAAGGAGACAAAATAACCTGCATGACGGAGGAGCAGAGGACTGCGGCTTCAACCCTAATTTGGAGCTACTTGGAGCAAATGGCAAAAGCTAACAACGACTTTACCCTTCTCGGGTATTTGACTAAGAGCTGCCTTTCTAGCCTAAACGTTGCCGTTTTTTGTCTAGTTTATTTATGATACTTGGCTATGTGACGTCGTCGCTTGATGAACCCGTGGTTGTAATATTGCCTTAAGACCTTTGCTTATAATTCAATTTATTCATACTTTACTTTTTCAAAAAAAAAAGCTATACAACATATTCATTAAGTTGTAAAACATAGGAGGGGCATTTTCCAAATTGAGTAGCGATAATCAAAATTTCATATCACCTATGTCGAGTTATGTAAGTCATTTTTTCTTACCAATAACTACTCTACAACTCTAAATATATGAATACTACAACCTTTTATAATCTATCCATAAAGTCTTAAACAAGAGAAACATGATGCTTATTTTTAATAGTTACCTTATTCAAAGCCTGATAGTTTACATATATGCACAAGGCTTCATCTTGCTTCTTTTGGAACAACACATGAGCACTATATGAGGCTTTAGATGATTGGATGTAATTCATTTCCCATAATTCACCAAGTTACCTTCACATTTCCATTAACTCCAGTAGTGACATTTTATGAGGGGCATAGGTCAGAGGAATTGCACCTAACATTAACTCGATCTTGTTATTGACTTCTTGATAAGGAGAGCTTTAGGCATCATATCTTTTCGTTCCCTCAATATCTTTTCAACAACATGTCCACCATATGATTTTCGACAATCTCCCACATGGTTGTAAGGTAAGTCTCTATGTCTTTCTTAAGGCCTTTCTTAATTCTCATAGCAGAAACATTTGTCCATATTGATGTTTTATCCATCATTCCTCTATTAGATTTACAATAGTTTATATAATATGAATTTTACTAATTTGTTAGCATCATACCTCAAAGATGCAGGTATTATATTGCTTTTGCTACTTTAAGAAAGTTGATGCTCAATGATAAATGCAAATTATTACATATTTTTATCCCTATTTTGTATTGTTTTAACTTATTTACATAGCACATTTAGGCAAATTTTGCTATATTTTACTGTTAATATCCTAAGTTGTTTAGTTCCTCATTTTATTTTTAAAAGGGGTCTAAATTGTACTAAATATTTTCTTATAGGTTTGGTGGACTTAAGGAAAGGAATTTAGAAGAAAATCTGGCCCAAAAGAAGTCCAACCCAGAAGTAGGTCCAAAATTAAATAACCAACTCAACAGAAGATTCAGCCACCAAAAATGAGCACTAACCCAATAGAAATCCAACCCATCACCAAAAACCAACACAACCCAAAACCTAGCCTACTACAAGCCCAAACTCAAAATAAAACGCAAAAAAGAAAAGAGTAGCATCAAGGACGAGGAGTCGTGGCCACCAGCAATCTTTAGCACTAAAATCCATTCAAAATGAAAGAGACAGCTTATCATAGATCAAACAACATGAGGGTATTGGAGAAAATTTTTTAAGTTATAAAAATAGTGGAGCAACATGGAGAAGGCAGCAAATAGTCACGTAAAGGTGAGAGTTCCTAAGAGGTTCTGTCATTCATCCATGGAGATTGAAGCTAGGAGCTAGTCTGAAGAGTGACGGGAGTGAAAGGAGAGTAAAACCTCTCCTGATTAGAGCTGGTTCGGGACTATCGGAGGAAAAATCCAGATTTTATGCAAGCTAGTCCAAGGTCTATGCAGTCTGCAAATTGAATCAATTTCCCTTAAACCATAAATCTCTTTAATGCTAGATTCCTATGCTTAATTTACTATAAATTGTTTAATTCTAGTCTAGTGATGATATTTTTATTATTTTGGACAATTTTTTGAATTAATTAAAGTCATTACTGAGTAAATTTAGCATTTATGCAATATATGGATTCTTTGGTTTTCAATTTGTGTTCTTTATATGAGTGGAGACGTCCTTGCATATGTGAATGTGAGTGTTAAATCCTTAGCCCATTTAGAATTGAATAAGTTGCAATTTATTTGCCCTTTAAATGAATTATCAATGGTTGATGGTATCTCTTAGTGCATAACGTGTTTTTTTTAGTTAGGATTGAGCTGGTTGTATCCTAGAAAGTGAAGGGAGATAGGTAGGAATTTTCTACATTTAACTTATTAAATGTCTCGGATTGTCAAAATATATCAAAGTTGTATGGCCAAACCAAAATTAAAACATTGCTTATTCACTTTTAAATCTTAGATTGGATTTATATGTTGGTTCTTTCATATCTAGATTTGATTTGGTTTATCCTAAACATTTTTCCTCCCTTATATGTACATTTGTTTAGCCTAATCCATAGGTTAAAATGATTATAACTGTTTTAGTTTTAGAGCCATGATAAAGCATACTATTATATGTAAAGATAAGTTTGAATATAGCTACAATAAAAAGGATTGAATTCTTTATATTTGTATGTATGTGAACAACACAAATTAGTTGGAATAATTATATTTAGTATCTTAATTACAAGTGTTATAACTATTGAAATCAATCTAAGACTATTGACTGTATGTTGTGATTTAGATTTGGCACATATTAGTCACTGGTTGTCTATTTCTTTTTTTAGCTAAATAAGTTTAAACTTGTCAATTAATTGTGTTGTCAACAACATGGTTTTTTTAAATCAGGATTAAGAAAAAATAATGCTTAATTTGTAATGAAATGAAGAATTATCAAGTTTGATGTTGATTTCATGCATTGCTTGGAGATTTTGTTCAATCTGTCTAGTTCCATACTTCCAACTAGATATGCTGCATTTTGCTTTTTTAATCTCTTTTCAACTTGAATAATAGCATAACTTAATGAATTTTACATAAATAAAACATGCATTAGATATTACATTTAAGAATGAGAAAAAAATGTGATGAATATCCATTACATAGATCTGAATTTTTCCTTTAGAGGTTCACTAGTTTATAGAAATGATGTTTTACTACTAGAATTATGTTAGGCTATGCACCTTGAGTCAATTAGATGTTTAAATGCCAACTTAGGATGATTATAAAGAAGTATTATAAGCTAAATACAGGGATTGTCCAAATTGAATATGTGAAGAACTATTTCAAAGTTTGTCTAGAAATTGAAGTATTCATATGATTTGTTTTTGTAAAATATTTAATTTTGCAGGAATGAGCTTAAGAAGCAAATTAGATGATGAATTGCCTATTAAACTCCATTTTTATAGATGTTGTAAGCTAAATTTGAAATTGAAAATCCTATAATAAGTTTTGGATATTCTAAATGTTGATTTGTACTTAAACCAAAACCTAATCTATTAGTATTGATTGATAATTTAGAACATGGTTAAACAAACTTAATCATTATTACATGCTTAAATGAATAATAGAAATAGTTAGTGAGAAAACTGAGTCGAATTGTGTATGATTTGTCACCAACCTTATGACTATTCTTTTATTCTCTTGAATTCAAATATATTTTGACATTTTATTAGCACTAAATTATGTCCACCATTTACACTTAAGTTTGGTAGGAGACGTAAGCTAGAAGTGAACTTTTAAAGCTTGATTGAAAGTAGCTGAAAAAAATGTTTTCTTCTAGAAAATTCAGATTTGTAAAAGTGATTTGTTCTGCTTTTCTTAAATCATTTAAAATTGCAAAACCATTTAGTTTATGCCTGAAGGAATGCAGGAAGATGATAAAAAGAAAATGCTTTTTCTAAGCTAAAAATTTTAGACTTGTATAATTTGATTTGTCCATTAAAATTCCAGCATAACATGCATTTTGGATGATCATGATTTTTACGTTAAAATATTAATTGTGTGGTTCCCAAGAATGTGATGCAAACTTATTTTCTTAAGCTTTCATGTTGCATATTAATTATTTCGTCTAAGAGGACATGATGTATTAATGCATTGATCATTTTTCTTCCTTTAGGATAGAATTTTTTTTCATATAAAGCGGAATTGTTAGGATATCTATACCTTAAGCTCAAAATGTTGGTTAATAAATTTGAATCTAAAATTAATGAGATAAGATCATTTTGTATGCATCTCTTGTATTTATTCTTGCTTGTTTAAAACCTGATCTTAAATTATTGGAATATTAATATTTGTTTTAGTTGAAAAATATTATAATAAACTTATTGATAAATAAACTTATTTGGTAAATCAAACTTTTCTAAGAGGATCGACCCTTATTTTTGGTATACCTATTCGGATAATAACTTTAATGATTAAATAATGTTTTTTTAATTTGCATACGACGAACGACACGTATCACTTGATATCAAATAAAAATCATCAAGAGGAATCACCATCAAGTTATATTTCCCATGCCAACTTCTCAAACTCAATGGAACGTTGCATGTAACTCTTAACACTTCTTGTGCTTTCATCGAAGGAGTTTTATCTTTGGAGAGGTTTTACTCAATTTTAATCCAAACTTGCACATCATTCATTTTTTAACAAATTCATTTTTTAAGAAAGTAATAAGCGGTACTTATAACTAACATAGTCATGAGTTCCTTTTCGTTAACCTATATATTCATATACATCAATTAATCAAAAGGACTTACTCTAATACTTTTCGCATTATGCAAGCAAATGTTATTAAGTTTAACCTTTGAATGGTCACTTTCATCTTTAGCATTTACTATCAAAGCATTCAACTTTTATTTATTAGATAATCATATGTATAATAAGGGCCACTAAATAAGAAATAACCATGATTTTTCTTTGAAGTCTTCTCACCTTGTTTAGTTTACATGTTTAATTTAGACTTCCCCAATTATGCTCCCACTTGTCATTATAGTCTTTCTTCTTCTTTCTCTCACATTTCTCTTGGTCCCCATTTTATTTGGACCTCAAGCACTATGATTGACATTTTACCTTTGTAACTTTGTTTATACTCATGGTTGTAACATAAACATGAAGTTGAAAACCTTGTCCTCATCTAAAATATTCTTAATATCAAGTAGTCAAGAGCCAAATTGCTTAACATACTTCCTTACCAAGTCATTTTGCTTCAACTACTTCAAGGCATCTCTAACAAGCTAAGAAGTGATGTTCAGAACGAATTGATCCTTTAACTCCTTCTTCATCTTTTCCTATATTTCTATAAGAGGATGGTTAACACTGATTTCAATAAAGACCTATATATTTTATTGTAATTTTGCATCTTCGTTGAGATACATTGTAGAAAATTTTAACTTTTTTGTATTCAACACCTTAGTAACTGCAAAGTACTGCTCCATATCCCATAAGAAATTCTAGCATTCCTTAGAATTTGAATGCTCTCAAAACTTAAGGTTCGCGCATCCTAAACATGATGCTTTCAACACATCCCATATCTCTTCTAATAACTACATGCTTAAAGAATGTTATCTCAAAACTAGCTTCCTCTCATGTCTTCTTCAAGTTTACAACTTGATCTTGCAATGCTTGGATTTGCCACTCTAAGACTTCACATTGAGATGGATAAGAAGGGAGTTTTTCTTTATCTATAAGTAAAGTACTGATGAGCACTTTAACACATTTAAATTGTTGCCTCTTGCCATTAGATCACCAGCACAACACTGATACTAGTTATTACAAAGACTTTGTAATGAAATTTAAGTTTACAAGAAAATGCTCTAAAATCTACATATAGTAGCTTAACTTTTACAATTGAACTCAATCTTACTAATTCCTTTATGTTAAAATGTTTCCTATAAAGGAAAAAAAAACAAAATTGGTTCAATTAGCCAACAAAATAGACAATAATAAGAAGAGAAAGATACTTATAGCCCTACAACAAAAATTTCAACCTTTATATATTCTCACAATAGATACAAATGTCACAAAACTCCAACTCTCTCAATGAAAGAATCCTTTGATCAAATGAGCTATCTATAGACAATTGGAGACTTGTTGAGTAAGCATACAAGAATATGGGTAATAAGGCCGCTAAACCACTAACTTAGTAGGTAGTTAATATCCTCAACCACTTTAGGCATTGCTTTAGTGGATAGATCGCATAACTTAGCATATATCCTCTCCTAAGGAAAAGAAATATATGATAAATGAAGGTAAGATATATCACTTATATTCTTTTCTATGTCCTCCCACTTTCTTAATGATTTATTTCACTAACTTTACCTCAACACCAATGATCTTCATCTTAAGGTGATAGTTAGCCAATTTTTGAGTTAATCCATATATGGTTTGATAATGCACACCCATAATTTGGTCCATTTATCCATAGTCCATCAATTGAGTAATAATTCATTCTTAGTCCAACCAACAACATTTAAGGAAAATTTAACTCACTAATTGACCTATTTCATAATAGTCATTATTTTAATAAATCGCAAGTGTATAGTGTAGTTATAACTAGTATCAGCAAGTACGGGTCGATACCATGAAAACTATGAATATTAGTAATTACCTTTTCCCTATTATCTAGACTACATATTGATTTTAAATTTTTAATAAAAAGCAAATAAAAACTAAACAATTAAAGAAATAGGAAACGATAATGAATGCAAAGACAGTGTAATTTACTTAGAAATCTATCTTTATTAGAAATTAGTATATAGGTTCAAATTCCCTCAAACCCTTAACAAATTGATCTTTTATTATGCAATTTTTTTGTTAATGCATCGAACCGTGGAGACTCCTATGGTATACTAGTAGCTAACCTTGAGTCCACTAACAACTAATTTTAAGATCTCTAACCGAATTACTCAGGTTAAATTTAAGTTACCAATTTATGAGTCTTTCTATTAGGTTTGACCCTAATCTGGAAGATTTATGTCATTCTATATCTAAAGTTGCAATCAACTCCTTCTAATTATGGTAGATCTATTCAACTTAGGATTTCTCAATCTCTACATATGAAATCAAATTATGAATAAAACACATAATCATACCACAATAATCAATTGAACCAATTACATTGATAAAGGAATTAAATCATATCAAAGTATTAACATAAGATTCATCTAAACTAAATACTAATTGGATGTTTAGTTACATATGATCGAATACAAAATTAAACACACATAAACATAAATACGAATCGAAAGCAATTGGTTCATAATTCTAAATTTCCCTAATTGTCTTCTATCAAATGTTCCTATGACGTAGAGGCTTGATCTTGTATTCTGATAGATCTTTCGATGATTTCTTCATGTTTTCCACTTCTTTGGACCAAAATTGCCCCTTGAGAACGACTCCACATCTGGAACTTGCCTCCCAAAGTATCCTTTTTTCTTCTCCTCCCCAAAACATCTTTTTATCATGAAATTTAGGGTTCTAAGGAGATGCACGGTCTCTTACACGTCGTGCATCAAACCCTACATAACCAAAATTGTCTGAGAATCATGAAAGTGCACGGCCGTGTAGAAGTGCACGGACAGATGCACATTTATATATTACTTCAAGTTTTTGACCTTGATATTATCATATTGGGTCATGATGTCTTCACATAAATTGTAGCTCCACTTTTCAACTTTCCAACGAATCCTCTTTTTGCTTAAAACAAAGCCCCATAACAAAAGTTATAGGTCAAAATTAAGGGAAGGTCAGAGTTTAAACTAGGCCAAGACAAACTTTGTATCTCATTCTCAGCCTTTTTAGCCCCTCAAAACAACACTTTTGGGCCTTAAGTTGTACATAAGAATTATGGCCCAAGACGTTGGCTTAAATTTAAGCTTTTGAATCACCTCATTTGAATCTCATAAGCCTCATATATGTCCATGTAAAGCTCCAGTGGTTAGGCTGCCAATTCTTCATAAATAAGTTTTGCTTTGAACAAATGGTTGCTAGTATAAACAAATTCAAACAACTACGAATTTGGGCTTCCTGAAAATCTTGAGATGTCCTCTAATTATTCTCTAAAGATGAAGTTTAGATTCGATCTCTCTATCTTCTGTCGTCAAATCTTCGCTTTATGCTGTATTTTTGTCTAAATTCTTCTCCTTTTAAGTCTGTGAAAGCAATTATAATCTATGAAAGAACTTGAAGCGAATTAATTACAAATATAGGATAAAAGTATAAAATATCAAATAAATACATCAAACATAGTTGTAAAAATATAGTTAAATATCCATCTATCACTCACTCAAGCCAAGTTGATTAATTCCAATAGTCCATCAAAGCCAACCAAAGTTTAAACCATGCTTGATTTAACCTACTTAAGGTACCTTAGTTCCTTTAGCATATTTTTCTTATGCCTAATCTTTGTTAGACTTTGGCTAAGGCTCACCAATAGCTAGCAAAATGATTATACAATGTTAAAAGACTAACAATGATCCTTATACGTACTTTTCTTTATTTTGTATTTTTCAAACGATTCTTCAAATTGAGCTTAATAGAAATTAAATTTAATTATTTAAGACATTAACTTATAGCTACTTTCTTTTTTTTTCACAAACTTATCTAAACTTTCAACATCCTTATGATATGATATTTAATAAAATATTTATTTGTATAAATTTAGTCAAAGATTATAGTGACTTAGTCATTCATAGTCATTATGATGTTATTTGACATCATACTCAAATTTAAATGTATTAGTTTAAAAGTCATTAAATTATAAAAATCTCGTAGAAGAGTTTCGCAGAAGGAATCAAAATGCAATTAACCTAAAAACGAAATGTGGGGACTCTAGTGTAAGTGGTAGTTACGTAACAAAAAGAAAAGAAAATAAAAGTGAAAACAGCAACTGGGCCTCGGCGTATCATGTGATGTGAACAAATGATGTGCTGGATTTGGGCCTCGTTACTCACACTCACACCATTGGTGGAGGATAAATATAAACCCCTTTCTTCATAGTTAAACCCTACGCCCAATCGCAGACCTCGACACTCACGGCACCGCAAAGACGATGAAAGGAAATTCGGTGATCCGGCCATTTCTTCTTCGCCGGTCACAGCCTCAGCTTCGATGTGTTTCTTCTTCTTCCCGTAGCTACGAGTCTGCATCCTCTGATCACAACAAAATTTCTTCGCCAAATGCGATAGTTTTTCCTGCTAATTCCTCAGCTTCCACCCGAACTCTTCACTTTTCCAGTCCGTCTCTGCAATTCAAAAGAGCTCTCAGCGCGACTTCAGGTGGTTTTCCTGGTTTTTGTTTTTTATTTTCTTTGATTTTACTAGTTGGAATTGGTTTTTCTTTTGTTGTTGTTGTTGTTGTTGTTGTGAGTAAATGGCATTCATTTCCAATTGGTGTTTCTTGCCGTTGATGTTAGTAAATGGTATGCATTTGCAGGTCCAGCCAATATCGTTCTCATCAATTCAGATTCAGAGTTTGAGAAAGTTATCAAAGATGTTCAAGGTGAGTTTTTTTTTTAATATACTCATGTCTGCACGTAATGGATGTGCTTTATTTGTATAGAGCCTTGTTAGAAAAACTACTTCTTACTCTATTTTGTGAAATGGATTGAAACAGGCAAATCTTTGGATAGGATTTTTTATTTCACGGCTGTGTGGTGTGGACCATGTAAGTCCCTAATGTTATTATTGCAGAGGCCTTGCTGTAGGTTTTTGATGTGCGATTCTGCTGTAAACTTTTCAAATTAAATTGAAGTCTCTCTACTAACCTTTTACTAGGATATTCAAAATTTTCAGGTAGGGTTATATCCCCTGTCATTACGGAACTGAGTGAGAAATTTCCCCATGTCGTGGTACATAAGATTGATATTGACCAGGTCTGGGTGTTATTTATGGCACAACCATGTGTTCTTGGATGAAGCTTTCTTTTCAAAGAAGTTTAAATATTGAATTATCATCATGTAAGTAGTTAAAGTAATTTGAAGTAGTGTTTCTAATCTATCTGGCACTAAGCAGGAAGACATTGGAAACACATTGAGAAACTTGCAGATTTCTTCCGTGGTAAGTTTCATTCTTCTCCTCCACTATGTTTTTACACTTGTGATTTAAGTAGCTTTTGGAATCAACCAACTAGCACAACCACTTGTTTGATATACATGCTACTATATATAGGTATGATCAGTTAGTTTAACTTTTAATCAGCAGTTTTATTGTATGGTGAATTGACCCAGTTGCAGATTTGATGCCTGAAAATGTTTTGCTAATAAAGTTTTGAATGCATTGTTATATACTCTTCCCTTTACCTTGGAACTGCAATGCTTTATCGGATATGACAGTATCATAGTTGCAGAATTTGATGTGGATGATTCATTTGTGGGACAGAGATATACAGAAGAAAAACAAGACTGACTGATGTGACAGTCCACTTATTTATTTTAGAATAAAGACAGTGTTTCTAGTTAGGGATAGGATAGGAATCTGATTTTTTGTTTTGTTCTGTTAGTACAATTTAGTTCCTAGTTGCTAGAATTATGGGACTCCTAAAGGATAAGGATAAGTTCTGTAAATTAGGACTTCTTTTTCTAATTAGCAAGCATCTCTTTTACTATGATAAGATCGATCCTTTCCTATCAAAAGGATATCAATATTGAATAAAGAAATCAAGCAGAATTTTTACCACCAAGAATTAGGAAGAGTGGGGTGGTCTCTTAAGAGTAAAAACCCCATTTTAACTTTACCAAAATAGGTTCTTCAAGGAGAGGTAAGAACGTGAACAGGTAAAATCAAGGGGATTTTCCAGACAGACCTGTGACCAGATCCTACTTGTGGGACTATAACAGACTTCAACAATGTAGAAAAAGGAACGTTTACCTTGTAATTTCAATGTTTCAGAGTTCAGTCCTACTTTGTTAGAATTGCTGTTGGAGAATTTTTTGTTAAAATTGTTTCGAACATTGAACATGTCAATCTCATGTATGCTCCTCCTGTTTTCTCTGTTTCTCCTATAAATGGTATTGCATTTTGAAAGTGGGTGTCTTCTATATCTTTGCAAACTGAACAATAGGCTGTAACATGAACGGTATACATTTAAGGAAAGGAGAACAAGGACTCCTATTTCTGGATGAGACTACCGTGATTAAAAGAAATTTCTAGGCGCTAGTTGCTAGTAATGTGGGTTTTGGGTCTTGATTGTAGTTTTGAGAGAATAAGTAGGAGCCTGTTTAGATTTAGGTAGTAGTAGTGGTTTTCCCCCCAATCTATTTTAACTTGTAATGCATCCACAAAACCACAACTCATACGCCCTTTTTCATGTTCACTCCAATTCTGATGAAAGGTGTTGAGAAGACATACTGACGTGCCTTTTTCTGTAGCCAACACTTCATTTCTACCAAAATGGGAAGAAAGCAGCAGAGATTGTTGGTGCTGATGTTGCACGATTGAAGAATGTTATGGAAACACTGTATAGGTATGGTTAACTAGGCTTCTTTACTTGATATGAAATTTTTTCAAAAGAAACAAACTTATTGATTTACTTTTGGTTCTAAGCTAGTAATGCATTATTTATATTTTTACTAATTATTGGTTCATAAAATTCGTTGAAGAACAGGATATTTTCATGCCCAAGAATTTGTATATCTGGTCTTGGTTATCATAAATCTTTTAGTCTGATTCCACAAGTCATTTGAGTGCCGATTGCTTGAAGCAAGTGTGGTTTAGTTGTAGCCTTTAGACTTCTCATCAATGGTTCAAAAATTTGGAAATAGTGACATTTATGTAATCAGAAGCTTCTAATTGGTGGAAATCAAGTTTCACAATTGGTTTGGGCAGGTAGGAGTAGTGGGGCTGTGGGTAAGGGTGGTAGATTGATGACAAAAATGATTTCCTTCGGGTACTTAACTGTCCTTGCATTCATTCTTATCCGTATTCAATAAATTTGACTTTTCCTTTATCTTGTTTTTTTTTTCCAGGGAGGATTAACTGAAGATGTTCTGCTAAAGGATTTGTGCATTAGATGTGTTGTAATTAGTGGTTTATTTTGTTTTTCTGCTGAGTTAAAATCTTGTGAAGCTATAAATAGATGCAATAAATGAATTGAAGATTGGTTGAAGTATTGCTTTTCTGGAGATGACTTTTTTCTCGTGGATCCTACAAACTACACCGTCAATCCCTCAAGCCATGCGGGATAGGTTCTACTGTTACGCCCATCTTCAACTCATCACCTCAATTTCTGGCTCTTGATGATGTGTCGTTGTATCTGTTTTCACGTCTCATCTTCTCAAGTTATAATCTTCTTTACTACCCTGTTTCTCTGCTGCGTAATTATAGAATTTGCAATTCACAAGGTGAGACATTTAAATCTAGATGGAATTGAGTCAAACTTCACTTCTTAGACTTCTTTGTCAAGCCTAGACATATTTCATAATTAGAATTTAAAAAGATATTATAAAATTAAAATAAATAAATTAGATAAGTATTTTGCATCTATAAACACTTTTCTAATTTTTAATATTAAAATTGATAATTTTTAAAAACTTGAATTAAAATGAATTTTTAATTTTAGTTATATTTAATATAAATGTATACTCTTAAATCATATAAAAATAAAAGAATTAAATGATAATATTTGATTGAATTTTTTAAAATTAATTTTAAATGTCTAAATTATTTTTATTTTTAATATTTGATCTGAATTAATTGAATTTTATATCAAATTCAGACGCTTTTTTTATAAAATTTTAAAATTAAACTACCCTCTAACTTGAGTTTCATGTCTGGTTTGACTCGAATGCCTGACTACAAAGTAAAGTCAAAGTTACATGAAATCTTAATCGTTGTTTCTTCTTTTTGTAAAACTTCTCTCATTCTCAAAAACTATACACCTCTTTCAGGACAATACTAATCCAATACCATTTTATGTTTGTCTTTGACAATAAAATGTTTCACATGCATTTCTTTTCTTCTTGTTATTTTCTTTCTTTTGGATCCATTCCTTCTTCTTTTATTTCATACATGCCTCATTTTTATCTCATCTATTTCTTGCAACAAACTTCATACTCTACGGAGGTGCACACCTTATAAACGATGACATCAGTCTCACTTCTTCTTTCTTCTTTAATGTCATATATGACCCATTTTTATCTAATCTATTTACAATAACATCAGTTTAGACTTCTTCTTCTTCTTCTTTTTCTCCTCCTCCTCCTCCTCCTTTGTTATCCCCTCTTAATTTTGTTCTTTGATGATGGAATTTCATTCTTAATCACCTATAACCCATATTCTGTTTGCCTTTCTAATGGAATGGGTCTATCTGCTAGTCCAATCAAAGTTAAATATTTGGATAGGTTGTCAAATTTTGAGATTTGATAAAATTGGTAAACACAATTAGCTGAGATTTTGATTGTTTGAAACTCAAACGAACCGAATTTAGATAATATAAAAATAAGTTTATTAAGTCAGCTAATCTTGATTGTTTGAAACTCAAACGAACTTGAATTTAGATAATATAAAAATAAGTTTATTAAGTTTTGAGTTAAGCTCAAATTCGATACTAAAAGAGTTGACTTCACTAACTATTATCATTTTTAGGAATGTTATTTTTTACTTGGCCTGTGAGATTTGATCTGATTTTAGCCTGAATTAACCGAGTTTGTATTTCAATCAGAACGTTAAAAATAATGTCATTTTGTAAAAAATGATATCATTTTTTAATTTATTTTAAAAAATATATAAAATTGGGCCGGTCTAACCTGCCTTGCCATAACTCGGGCCAATCCATAAATATCTCTAATAATTTTTTATATGTCCAAAACTTAGAAAATGTAATTAAACGCTGGACGATAAAAGTCAGAAACATATTTATCATTCTATTTATATATAAAACGGATCAACCCAATTCACCGTCAACTATTTAATTTGTTGAAACAATATTTACACAACCAGATAAGCTAGAAAGATGTGGCAAAGTACAAAACTTTCAATCCAATCTCAAAAAGCAAAGTTACCTCACGGTCGCACTTCTCATTGGAATGAGGAGCTTGCTCTCCATCGCTCTGTGCTACCGTCCCCTTCCCAGTGTCAGTCTTAAAGAACTTCGTTCTACATCGCTCCGCCTAAGCTTCATCCTCCCTCCCAAAATAATCAACTCTCAACAAGCTTAAAGAATGGGTTCTTTCTTCCTTAGGACATCGTTGGGACGTAGTTGTAAGAGAATATCCAAACATTGTTCTTTTTCCGAGTCCTCGGGTGCTGCTAAACTGATAGTTTCAGGCAACTCGATCCATTGTTACAACTCTTCTCATATTTACCAAAGCCATAGAACGATCATCTTGGAGTCCATCTCCTCTGAATCTGTCAGGTTTAAAAGGCTTTCGGGCTGTGATTCTGGTAATTCTGTCAAAGACACTGCCTGTATTATGATAGACGTGCTTGCTTTTGCAGAGTAAATTGTGGGTAGTGCTTATTTCATGGTTTTAGAAAGTCAGGTGTCAAGTTGTGTTCTTTTTGCAGGTATTGTTGAGGTTAGCTTGGATAGGCCTTGTACGAAAAATGCCATTGGGAAGGAAATGTTGAGAGGATTGAGCCATACTCTTGAAATTATTAATGAGGATAGGTCTGCTAAGGTCCTTTTGATATCCAGTCTGGTTTCCAAAGTGTTCTGTGCCGGCGCTGATTTGAAGGTAATGCATGTTTTATTGACCAGGGATCTGATTGAACCTAATTGGCATCGGCGGAATTTTCTGGTGACAGCTGCATATTGTTACATTTTCTTTCCGAAGTACTATTTGTCATTCTAAACTCACATGCTCTTCAATTAATGAAATGTTTAAAAGGTAGCAAAAGCTGGAGAGAGTTCATATTGTGGAACGTCTAATTTCAATTCTGTCCAGTTGATTTCTGTAATTTTTTTATATTCTCAACAGAGCAAGCGTATTGGGATATCGATTACGCTGATTTGTGTTACTATGTCATTTGTAGTTCTGTTTCATGTTTCTTTTTCATGATTTTATTCCATTCTAGACTTGAATATCATACTTTACGGTGTTTTTTTCCCTCTTCACGGTGACTTTTCTACTCCTGGTTGATTCCCTTTTGAGAATTCTACTTTATTGCATTCGCATAAAGATTTCAAACTTGAACCTCAAAATTAAAAAGTGATACACCCTCTTAAGTTTGAGCTCCACGTTGTAGTTGATAATTTATTTAAGAATGAGAATAGAGGACGTTATCCACCACATATACTTGTTATCTGAATTTGAGTCTTACCTATGACTGACATTTGATGTGATAGAAGTAAGTAGTGGCTTTGTGTGTCTCTTACTGGTTTTCTTAGATTCTTTTTTGTGCTTTTGGATAACTGTCTTTTTTGCTGGTTGTGAATATTGTGTTAGTAACATCTTCTCTGTGACATTAAACATGTATTTCTTATATGCATGCTTGACAGCTCTGCTTTTAAATGGATTGGCAGGAGCGCAAATCAATGACCCCATCTGAAGTTCAACTTTTTGTCAACACACTTCGTTCAACATTCTCATTTATAGAGGTATATTTTTGTTAGCCAAGGATGTCTTCTTCAGTAGTTATATGTCTTATCTTTACTTAATCTTTGCCAAAAGTCCAAGAAATTTGTTCTCTTTCCTTTTCTTGAACACTAAATAGTGGTGTAAAATTTTTTAGGGTTTCTATGATTACCTCCAGTATGTTATATAGAAATTCAAGAGTTTTAGGCTTGTAGTTGACTTCTGGTTGTAATTTTTGGATTCATAATCCAAGTCGTATAGTTCTTGCCACTAAATTCACTGCCTCAGGAACACACTATCATGTTTGGTTTCTATTGACAGTATCCTATGCGTATCTTTTAATTCCCGACACTTTATATAAATGCCTTCTCCTGGATGTCACTTTTCTTGATTTCTTCCTCTTCCTTCACCACCATTATATGTTCAACCAGGCACTTCATGTTCCCAGTATTGCTGTTATCGAGGGAGCAGCATTGGGTGGTGGACTTGAAATGGCTTTATCATGTGACCTTCGCATATGTGGTACTCATCTCATTCACAACATTATCTGATGTATTCATATAACTATAATACTGATTGAGATGTGACTTCTCATCAAGTGCGCATGTCGCATATGTGGTACTCATCTCATTCACAACATTATCTGATGTATTCATATAACTATAATACTGATTGAGATGTGAC